>VZSE01007655.1:429067-522467 GCA_013398275.1 Promerops cafer | reverse complement strand
CTGCCCCCGCCCGGCTCCCGCCGCCGCCACCCCCCGCTCTCCCGGCTTCGCCTCAGGGCTTTCCCGCCCTCCGCCGCCGCCTCAGCGCGGGGGGCTGAGCGAGCGGCCCCTCAGCTCGTGGTAACGGCGCTGCTGGCACCGGCACCCGCCCCGGGGATCCCCCTCAAGTCCCCAGCGGGACCCGCTCGGCTTTGGGAGCCACGGCATGGCATCTCCACGGACTTCAGTTTTTGGGTGGTTTGGTGGTCCCTGCCCCTAGCATGTGGACCCAGGCAAATAAAGCACAGTCCCAGGGTTCGGTGCCTGCCCAGCCAGTGCCACTCTGGGGTTCAGTCCAGGTATTCGTGGTTCTCTTGCGTAATTTGGGAGTGTCGGGATGAAGCAGGGGACCATTGTGAGGATTTCTACATAAAACATTGAGGCAACAAGTGGTTGATGCGGGTTTATAAGCTCGAAGCTCTGTTCTGTTGTACGGAGCTTAGCTGTAGTGTTACTCCAAGACTCAGCAGTTACTCAGTTACTTTTTGTTGCAGTAAAGGCAGTGATTTTTACGGGCAGCCTGAGAGCTGTGTGTATTGGAACTGGGGTGAGTGGTCCGTAAAGCTAAAGCGTGCTTTCCTGAGGTGAGCCTCCAGTTCTGTTCTCTCTGGCACCTGGTCATCTTGTTAAGAGAAAAGTGGTGAGGTGGGACAACAGTTAGTTGACATCAATTACTAACACTTGTTTACATTTTTACTCAGGACTAAATGGCGAGCAAATGGACTGTTTGAAGCACTGGGTTTGATTGCTTAAGAGAAGGGGCTCTGCTGAGGATACCCCTCAGGAATCTGTCGGGTATCTCTGTCATCCCAGACTCTTCCCTGATATGGAACAAAGTGAAGGTGAACAGGAATCCCAGGCAGAGAGTCACGTGGAGAGCAAGAGCAGCGTGAAATCCTTGCCTGGGGGAACAGCCCATGTCAAACTAGAGATAAAAAAACATGCAGTTACAGACGACTACAAACTCTCCAAACGAGTGCTAGGGTTAGGAATCAATGGCAAAGTAATGGAGTGCTTCAACAAGGAGACAGGCCAGAAATGTGCTTTGAAGGTATGTGTGTTTTGTCTTTTTTTTCCTTATTTATGGTTTGGAGGCCAAAGTTCACTCCCAGAACCCTGTAAAAGCTACTTGTTCTGTTGCTTACCTTTCACAAAGAGTGATGTGTGAAGAATCTGAATACATGGAAACATTTGCTATTGCAACACTGGAGTCCCAGCTTGAGCCTTTTCCAGAATATTCTGTGTAGTTTCCAGAATAATGTTATCAGCTGTGAAATTCTCATGTTCATATTTAAAAGACAAGAAAGCAGGGGAGAGAACTGTGTCTTGGTGTGTTCTGGGAGAAAACTTGCTAGATTTTGAATGAACATATTATGCAATACTCACCAAGGAAACTATTTTGGATCTTGTGCAGTGAATAGGCCTAAGCTGTGAAATACTTAAATGTTCATTGATCTTCAGTCTTTCCTCTGTTTGAAGACTTTTCTTAAGGAGCATTTCTAGTTGTTCATTTATTTTCCCATTTTATTTTTGCAATCAGTTTACTGAAGGATATTTCCTGGGAAAGCACTGATTACACCAGTATGGCAAGTGAGTTTAGTAGATATTTATGGTGATAAGGACCACTTAAATAAATGGAGCAATAACCATTCATTAGAGAGCATAAAGCTTACTTGCCTTTTGTCCTGCAGCTTTTAAACTTGAAAATTTCCCTGATGCTCTTAAACCACATTATTAGGAAAAAAACAGCCTAAATGAGAACCAGGATGGTTCAGTATCAGAAGACTAAAAGCAGCTAAAGTAATTGTCACAATAATTACTTATGGGTGTTACAGACTCCTTGCTGGTGTTAATCTGATAGGTCCAGGAGGCTCTCAGGTATCCTTCCTTTCCCTAAACACACTGGAAGCTCTGCCAAGGTCTGGAGATGGTCTCTACCAAACAGAACTGCTGTCCCCACCAAAGCCTTTGCATTGTGATAGAGAAACCTGGAAATACCTGGCAGCTTTGGGTACTGAAAAAAAATTTTAATAGAGGAACTAGAAAAGCTTATAATACAATAATTTGCTGATTAATTCACGTGTTTCCAACACTCTTATGTACTTTATCACATTCTTTTGTATTAGCTTCATGTAGCTGACTCACAGAAGTTCATCACAGGGAAACTGGAGGTTTTGACAAACAGACTGCAGGTACTGGGGTTTTGCACCTGCCATGGGGAGTGTCATGTCTTTGCATCTCTGAGATGATCCATTAATCAGGTCCTTCTGGAGTGCTAGCAACATTAATTTCTAAACTTAGCACACTGTGATGAAGGATAATAGTTAATGCTGAAGCTGATCTGCTGTTTCTGAACAGTTCAGTGGCTTTGTTGCTGGTTAGAGATCATTCATACTTCAAAGGGTTTACAGTCATAAGGGCTGAAAGCATTTTAAAACAGAAGTTGCCTTTCCAGAGGGCAATCCAGTAGCAACAAGTATGTTCCAGAGCAAATTTTGTAGCTCTGGAATGAAGTAGGAAATATATTCCAATGTATATTAGCATCTGGAAACTATTTTTTTTATTTTCGCCCTCAGAGTTGGGGAGAGGAAGAAGAGAAGGGGAATTGCTGTGCCTTGATAGAATCTCTTCTGCTTGATGGGTTGGAGGAACCTTTGGTGGAGTCTCTAATACCTGTTTGTGTTTAGCACTGATTGAGTTGGCTGATCTTTTTCAGAACTTTTAATATATATTGAGGACCAAAGTTCCACTTCCCCAGTCATTACAGGTCAGCAATAGTTGATGTATCACTGAACTTACCCTGTAAATGTGTTTGTCATCATTTTTCCCATCCAGCTGTGGAAAAGTGCATGTGTGCACTTTTCTTCTGAAAGGGACAGAAGTATGGCAGCAATATTAAGATGTTTATAAGTTCTCAAGGGAGTTTGAATGGCAGATAATAGTTTGCTGCTTGCATGTGTGCATTTCTCATCGGGTTTAAGTGCTGAATAAAAAGTTAAACATGCAATTAAATAAAACTGCCAGCAGCCCAGAGAGAATCCACTGCTCTCTGCAAAGATGGTCTAGTGAGAAGATTACCCAACAAGGAGGGATAAAAACTCTGCTTGGTTAATTGGCATGAATAGAAAGATCTTTTCCCAGCCCTGAAGATATTTGCAAGGATGAAAATATTCAGAGGAAGCTTTTCCTTTGTTTCTTGTGAAACCTGAACTGGGCCACACAAGTCCCAAACCTGCTCCAGATGACACTTCAGAGCAAATCATCCAGTCAAAGCAGTTACGTAAAAGGGATAAGAAGCTTGGGAAAAAATATTCAGAAACAGTTTCAGAGCAGAATTCTCTGTGTAGGGACAACAGGGCCTTGCCACTGCTCGTTCTTCTCAGGTGTGATGGCAGGGTTATCATTCACATACAGGAATAGAAAGTGGAGGCTGATGAAGCTGTCACAGAGCAAACCCAACTGGTATGACAGGTAAAGGGAAATGGAAAGACTGAATTGCAAGTTGAACATGAAAAAAAGGGATGCTGGATGGATTTTTTTCTGGAGGTTGCTTGCACATATCCATTGAGATTTATGTATATTTGCAGACAAATACTTAAGGCATGAGAGTGGTTGCTGTAACCTGCTCCTGGGAAAGGAAGAATATCACTCCTGCTGCTGAAGATAAAGTGTAATAGGCTGGTCCCCTTCACATCAAACTTGTCCATTAAAGCAGCTCCTGACTGGGCAGATGGCACTGCTTTCTGCCTGCAGGTTTTCTTTTAAATGGGAGCAGAGCCAGCACAGCCAGGGTCTGGAGAGAAATTACTCAATGGAAGGAATTTTAGCAGAGGTACTCAAGAGGAAAGGGCTTGAACAGGCAAAAATATTCATCCCCAGAGCCATATGTCAGTCAAGCACTCCATGCTGTAACTGGGAGGTCCCTGTTGTTGTTGTTGTTAGTCCATATCCATAATTGGAACTGGTTAGAATTTCACTAATCATTTTGGAGTGGGAAAACACAAGAGATCCTTTTGGAGATGCTGCAGGGTTTTGGTTATTTTCCTAAAATACTGTGTGGCTTAGTTTACTCTGCTTGGCATTGTGATTTGCTGCCCAGTTTACAATGTGCTGTCAGCTTTGTTTCTGCTAAATTGAAATGCCACAGGCATTGCTGTCCTGCTCCAGAAAAATCTCATCTGGTTTCTCACTTAGACACATAATGACGTTTTGGCTGAACAGCACTGTTTCCAAATAGTGAGAACACGAGGATTTAGAAAAGTAGAAGCATAAACAAAACTGCTGTGCAGGATTGTGGCCTTCTAGAAGGCAGCTATGTTTTGGTCTCTGTCTCCCTTACAAATAGAAAAGCTTCTCAGATCTCTTTCCACAGTTGATCCAGAAATAGCTGTCAAGTGAAGTCTAGTCACTCTTCTATTTTTATCTCCTCTCTGCCAGCCTGCCCCCTTCTGTTCACTTTATCTTTTGGGGATTTAGGGCAAGTTTAACCTCCACTTCTTCAACACTGACATCAGCCCGACTGTTCTCTGCTGGTGTTTGCATTCCTCACTGTTTTTAGGGAGAGGAGGAAACCAAAATAGCTGGTTACCTGTGAGGATAAATGTGAACTCCTGGGACTTGCCTTCCATAAAAAAAACCCCAACCTACAGCACCTTGTTCTTTCTTTCTTTCTCCCTTTTTCTTTTATGGCACAAATTCCTGCTAAGTGGTGTCAAAATAATATTTCAGTGTATTTGATGATCTCCTTTATTTTTGTGGAAGACAGTAGGAAGGGCTCAGAGCTGGGATTAAGAAATAATAAGAATAGAGAGAACAGAGAGGTAGAGAGCCTCCTGCAGGGTACTGGGGCTTCTCTGCATCTGCAGCATCAGGATTTTGGTGGATGTTTCAGGATGTAGAAACAGTGTTACATGTCATTGCCACACTATTCATCTTCAGTAAACAGATGGTGCTTCTTTCTGGAAGGAAAGGAAGGACACTTCAGGCATAGCTACAAAACAAAGACCCTTGGAACTTCAGGAAAGCTGAGTACTTTGGTTATGGGTGCATTGGCACTTCTGGGATGGGTAACTCCTGAGTGACACTGGTAAAATGCTTTTCCTCTAAGCACTGGGCACATGCCCTGTGTACTGCAGATGCCCCAGCCACCCTACACTTCCAGGTTCAGGTGGAGTGTGTATGAATGGACCTGCTACTTCATGGAATTGTTTAGGTTGGAAAAGACCCTAAAGATCAAGTCCAACCATTAACCCAGCACTTCCAAGTCCACCGCTGAACCGTGTTCCCAAGTGCCACATCTACACAGAGACCTTATCCTCTAGAATAAATAGTGAGTTAAGCCATCCCCTGCCTCATGGAAGATGTGTTGTGCTGCTGAGTGCCAGCAGAAAAGTGACTGTAACTTGCTGATTTGAGGACAAATAGGCATAGCCCAAATGTTAAATAAAGCGAAAAGCAAACACAAAATCGAACACCCTCCTTGCCTTTTAGGTTTGAAGAATGTTTGGTGAATGATAGAAATTATAATTGTAGAGTAGGAGTCTCTGCTGTTATGCATAAGAATGTTAGCATAACTTTCTTCTCAGAAGGAAAGAAAACAGGTAATGGAGAAAGAAATTTTGCAAAATAAGTCCTTCCCAAAATGATTCTTGGAACCCACACATAGAAGTATCTAGAGAACGTTGTTCTGCTTTCCATAGGTGAGTTGCTGTGGACAGAGACAGGTGTTCTGCCTCAGTTTCATTTAGTCTTGAGCTAAGTTTCTGCTCTCACTCAATTTTAATGTTTCTGATTATATTAAATAGTTCTGCATGACAAAAGCTATTAGTGCTATAGTCTGTTTTCCGTTAGTTTACCCTGAAGCCAGGTCATGATTGCTCACAAACAGGAGACTGTACAATCCAAACGATTTGTTTTGCAAGTTATCTAAATAGCTGGTGCTTGTAAAATACCCTGCTTGCTGCCCCAAGTAAGATGATGACCAAGGAAAATGATGCAGCAGTGAAAAAAGTACTGCACACAGTGAAAGTGAAGGTTATTTTAGGCTGATGATTGCTTGTAGAATAGGAAATGGTAACAATTTTCTTAGATGCTGCAGATTGCATTTTTAGAAGAGAATTATGCCAGATTAGGAATGAAACATTTCAACATTTTTGGCATGAGGAAGAATAATGATGTGCTAAGCTTAGAACTGTGATGACAGTTTGTGGAACCACGTGTAATGGTTGGTTAGATTTTATCCAGGGTGAAGCAGCTCTTCTAGAATGATTGTGTGTTTCTGAGGAAATTAGCACTTTCTAGTGAAGTATTCTGTAGTTCCCTCTTACCTACCATGTTTCCTGCAGTGTGTTTATGTTGGTTTATCTCATGGTACAGTAAATTCAGTGTCAGTAACACAGCTTAGTCTGAGTAACAAAGTCTGGGAGCTGTGTTGTAGATCAAAGCTGGATACAGCATAGAATGAATATGAGTTCAGAAGAGCTCTAGTTAAATGGCAGCCCTGTCTACAGAGGAGTGCCTAAAATATGGATAGCATCAGACTGGTCCTTGAATTTTATCCTTCAGTGCCAATCTTGGTGACTATTATGTAAATATGCATAAAATACCTAAAATAACTTCCAGTCGATTAAAAAGTGGGTCGTTTCTACTGCTACAAGAATTGTTTTTAAACCAGTGAGTCATTCAAGACCAGAGTCTTTGAGCACTTTGTACTTATTAGGGCTAGGCTGGCACCTTTCAAAGTGTTAGTTGGACTAGTTAATTTTTAAAAAACGGGGACTTATCAATTTACTTGGAAGATCTGACATTCTTGACTGGTCTGCTCTTTATTTGAAATATAGCAAATAATTTAAAAAATAAAAAGATGGGCTCGGTCTGAAATAATGAAACCATATGTAATAAATTTATTTTTTTCAATGGCAATTCATTAAGCCTAAAAAGCAGAAACAGAAAGCCAAATGCTATAAACCATTAAGTCATCTTGAAAAAGCAAAACTATTGCACCTTCTCTGTTCTCCCCCAGCCTCTCAGCAAGCTGGCACACGTTATAGCCTGACTTGTGTGGCAACAAAGCTCGGGAAGATGAAGGCGTGTTCCCCGCCTTGCCAGGTTCAAAGACCTGATAATGTTCCAGGTGTCTTACTGCAGCTGCGGGGAAGGCGCTGAAGGCGGAGCACGGGTATGCCTCGGTCATCGCCACTGATCGCCTGACACTCTCCTCGGACTAAAAGGCTCTTCTCTGTCTCCCCCTCTTCGCTTTAGATTATAAATCCTCCTGTGCCACTTAACCAAAGAAAAACCTCGCTGATTTTTGCTAGTGGGAGTCTCGTTACAGGTAACTAGATTTTGCAAATCAGCTTAAGTGCAAAGGAGCAAGATGCAAGAATTTTAAACTTAATTTACAGCACAAGTGTACTTCATGTGTATTTACTTATGGTCATATCATGTAGAGACCTTCCCAAATTAGAAAAACCTGATAACATTTGGGAAGAATCAGGTCCACACCTGAATGTCACAGCTCACACACATCCCTTTTTCCTTAGTGTATTTTTCTCTGTCTGTGGTAGCACCCTGTGTAAGAGTGGCCTGGCCTGAGAATAAATGGCTTCTTGTTGTCGTTTGTGCCAGTTCAGTTTCAGCAGAAAGCAGAGATTATGTTCATGCTGTGATAAATTCATGGTAAGCATAGAGAAGGAAGGTGTCACTGTTACTGGGAGCAAGAGCCAATGTGAATTTGAGAAAGTTAGTAGATTGATATCTTGCCTATGAAGACTGTTCCATTTTAATCCCTTCACTGTATACAGTGATTTATCTTTTTCTTTAAAAAAATGATACAATCTTTGATTTATTTACACCATCATGCAGCATTTTGCATCCCTAAATATTTTTGCAGGTCTTTGCTAGATCCTGAAGAAGTTCCCATTTCTCATATGACCTGAATATATTTTTCTGTTTTGGAGGTTTTCCATGATAAATGTGTCTTTAGAACAGCAGACTTTAGGATGGTGTGTGATATTCTATTAGCAACAGTACAGCTGTCTGCAGAGCTTTGTGTCTTTTATGTCTTTCTGTCCTGCAGAGTTGTTTGAAGTCCATGTGGCTCTTGCACTCTCCAAAGACACAGCGACGCTGATGGGAGAGGAAGTGGCAGGGATGTGGCCAGTGCTGGAGGTGGAGAGTAGATGACCTGCTTAACTAATTGGGAAAGCGTGAGAACTTCCTTCCATCAGCAGAGAAAGCTGCTGGTGTGGTCTGTCTGGATTAGGGTGTATAAACTGCAGGGATTGTGGTATTTTACACAGACTTCCTAAGTACTTAAGATGATTCAAAGCTCAGTAAATGAGATTAAGCTGTAACACTGCAGCATTTTAATACCTTGGGAGTGAAGGGGGAGAGGATTCTTGCTCAGCATGTAAATCACGAGTGGCCTCCGAGTTCCTGAATCTTTGTGATACCTGGCATTTTGCACTGGAGCTTTCATGGCCTGTATTAAGAGAAAACCCAAATATTAAATTTGTGTAAAAGTTAAATTTTCCTTCAGAGAAGTTTACTTGCTGAATTTGTTTTAAAAAACCCAAAAACCAAACAAACCACCCTGAGTGTGCCATCTTTATGAGTAATTTCAGATTATATGGGTAAGGAGCCAGTCTTATTAAAGTTGCACTGTGCACAGATCTTAAGTCTTGCCAGTTCAAACTCTGGCTCTTCTCCATGGGCTTTTTCCCAGGATTTTTTTTTCTTGAATACTCTCTTAAGGATGCTGGCGTTCCAAGTAACAGGCCCTAAAGCAGCTCCTGGGATCTGAGTCAACAAGGGCTGAGGAGGGATTTATTAAGACTGTTGTAAGGGGAGAAATCAGGAAAAAAAATGGATTGTTTATGGATTTTTTGGATGGCATTTCTGAGATATATAAACTGTTTGGGAATGGCAGGGCGTGGAGCGACTCATGATCTCCATGGCCAGGACTTTGTTGTGCTGAGGTTTTGGCTGGGTGTTTTGCCCAGGTGTGAGTCAGTCTGGGCCTTGTGAAAGCCCTTCAGTGCTGATTTGTACCAGCCTTGGCTTCTGTTGTACTGGGGGGTGGGGTTGGGTGTAATTTTGTTTTCAAAGGAGGGCAGTTAAAAACTGGATAGGGAGCAGCTGCCTCACACACCTGTGTTCTGTGTTGGACTCCTGTGTACTCCTTAGCCCTGAGTTTACCATGTATTTCAGGGATGAAATGTCCTTAAAATCCCTTTCCAGTGCCACAAGGCCTGGTGTTTGCCAGTGTTCTCCTTGCCTGTTGTTCTAACACTGAGAAATACTCCCTTTACTTGCTTAATTTTTAACCAAAATTGTATTTATTTTTCGTGTAAAGGATTCATTTCTCTCAGGGCCTTATTCCATTTTCCCACATGTTGCTTTTAGTCAATGTGGCTTTGTCAGAAGCAGTCTGGTTTCCACAGCAACGAGTTGTTAGCACCAAAGATGTCAGAGATCCAAGGTAGGGAGGGGAGGGGGCTGCATTTTCTGGCTCAGCTGCTGTGCCACGGTACCGGCCTTGCTGCAGCCACGCTACAGCACAACGTCCCCATTGTCTTCGTGAAGAGTAAAAGCCTTTCATTTTGTTCTACTCTTCCCTTTCCAATCAATTTACAGTCAAAATTTGACACTTGGGAGGTAGATGGGGCTTGATGGTTCCTTGATGCTTTAAAGCTTCCTGTTCTTTCAAGCCTCTGTTCTAAGGGTGCTGCTGTGTCCTCTGCTTTTTAAAGAGTTTTTCTGTGGACAAACTAGGGCTTTTGCATACATACAAACCCTGTAGCAGTAAGTTTGTGATAAAGGGGAGCAGAGCACTATTCTTTCTGACCCATGTTCAGTGTCTGCCTCTGAATGATAACACAAAAAATTGTCAATCCTTTCACCTTGTCCAGTAATGTGAAACCTGCTCCAATTAAACCTGCTTGGTTGGGTTTTCCAAGGCACCCATTTCCTTAGGGTGGGAACTGAGCCTTGCTGCTATTGACCTTGGAATATTGCATTATTTAAAAGGATTTTCTAAAACACAGTTAACCTGTGAAATTCATTGCCCCAGGAGCTGAGAGGTTGTGATGCTGTGAAGATCTTGAAAGAAAACAGAGCTTTTCTGAGCATTTCAAATGTGAAGAAACCCCCTGTAGTTTTAATATACTGTACAAATTCGGCTGTGATCGTCCAGATCCTGTTGTTACAATTGATAAATACAAAACTGTCAGGATTAATAATGAAACTTTGAGCTTCAGAAAGCATATTATTGTTTCTCTTGGGTTAAGTATACTGCTGCTGCAGGGATACAATATCCTCCTGTCTAAGGAGAGGGAAATGGAGCTGTGGCCTCAGCTCTGCTGCTGGCTGTGCCTCTGGGCAATGTCCGTCCCTTGCACAATCGTTTCGTGTTAAGGGTGTGTCTTCCTGGGCAACCTCTACTTGTCCAAGCTTGGGTGTAAACATAAGGTGAAATAGGTTTTTTTTGCAACAGCTGTTCATATTTAGATCCTTTTTTTCCCCCTCTTCTGAAGGGCAGGGCAGGAAGGCACTTTGAGACTTGGCCTGTGGAAATACAAACAGCATAATGTTATTGAAAGTTCTTTTCAGGCATATTCTACTCCTTATTTTCACCTTTAATATGAATTAGGGTAAAACCCAACTGCTAAAGACAGGTAAAACCAACAGCTGAAACTTTAGAGACATGGGTAGTTAATTCTTTAAACTGGCTTAAAATATATGATGAAATCGTGCACCCCAATGCAGGCTTTAATTCAATTTTTGCATGTCTGCTATTGACTTTTAAAGGTTAAGCTTTCTATCTGGAACTTGGAAGAGAATTGCAAACTACTTTGGTAGCTGGTTGTATTCTTAATCTTTATTTCACTTTCTTAACAAGTATCTGGCTTTGCATCAGAGTTCGTGGTACCTTAGTCGTGCTTACAAAGGGCAAAATATCTGCAAAGCTGTCTTGTGTACTGGAATTAGGTGGTTTGCCAGGTTTATCGTGTTTAGTTGGGAGGGTTTAAAGTTGACTTTTTGTTTCAATGTTTGAAAACCTCCAAATTAGCACCTCCCAAGATTGCTGGCACCAGTGCAGGGAAGCAGACTGCCAGAGTGAGAGTGGTGCATGGGGAAAGGTCAATTAATTTAGGAACAGTCCCAGTTCTGGTGGATTGGTATCAAGTAGAATTTTTCTCCAGTCTCTTAGCCCTGTAATAACTTTTTCCTGGTGCTGAGATGCTATTGTTAAAGCCTCTTGAAGGCGAAGGGAGTGTGAGTGATTTTCCTTTCCAGCTGGATTTCAGAAGCCCTGCTTGCCAGGGTGTCTCTGTTGTGACAGGTGTGACTGCCTTGGCTTGGGCTGGGCCTCTGTGTCTGTTACTGTTGAAAAGTGGGACAAGACACTCAAGATCTGCAAAAACTGACCTCTTGCTGCACTCAGGAGGAGGAGAAAACAGCAGTATACATTATTGATAAAACACTTCATAAAAGAGCAATTAGTTCTGAGTTTTCCCCACCTCTCTGTCTGAATCAGTTGTGGAGGTGTGAGAGAGGGTGAATTCTGTGTTGTATGCACAAAAGCCAAGTCTCCCAGGGAAAATAAGGAAAAAGTTCTCACAAGTATTGGTTCAATAAAACATCCAATGCAGCAATAGCAATTTATTGTTAAATGGTTCTTGCCATTTGTGGCAGTCTTCGTTTTTGGCAATATGAGGTAATAACTGTGTAGGACTGCTTGGGTCTAAAACCAAAGCAGGATTTTTCCTCCATCCTACAAGAAGGGAGCAGGTTTGACAGGAGGGTAGTTCTGGAGGAGGAGAATGGCTCGAGCTTGGAGCCTGGGCAGTCAGTGTGAAAGGGCTGTGTGACAGAAATCTCTGAGGGTAGTGTGGGAAAACATCCACAATCCTGCTCACTGTGGAGCTTCTCCCATGTCTTCTTTCCCATCTATCCCAAGCATCAAAGGTCATGAGGAGAATGGTGTTCTCGGGTTTTGTGTATATAAACCCTCTAAACTCGACCACCTGAGGCCACTCAGTGTGCTGTGACTGTTGTTTGTGCTCAATACCATCTTCCAACTCAGTCATTCAAGTTCCAGATACTTATGTCTGCTTCTTGAGGATGCTGTGACTGGGCAGACCAAAAGGGAAATTTCTGTCTTTTAAACTTGATCTTCCATCTGCCTTTGAGCAAGTTAAAACAGGGATGGCTTGGTAGGGGCAGGTGTTGTTATTATCACCACTGGTCACCAGCTTCTCGCGTGCACAGCACACCACCTTCATCATCGAGGAGCATTGCTCTGTTTTCTATTAAAAGTTAATAACATTAATGTGTCCCATCATCCCTTGGTTTCCTGCTGTGTAGGGGATTACTGGGAGACTACTGCTTGTCATTCCCCCTTTATGTGCACAAGAGCATTAAATGCTCTTTGCCTGAGATTAACACTGTTAATATATTATTAATATAAATTAAGGTTCTGGTTTATGTCGCTTCTTATTTTACCAAGGGCTCCTCACCTTCTCTGAAGACTAGTATCCTTTAAAGCTCCCAAGTCTACCAGGTTTGGGTTTTTTTGCAATAGAGCTCACCAGGATAGAACTCCCTCAGTTTTAGCTTTTTAACTTGAAACCATTTATAGGAGGAACTTTTCTAATGCAGTGACCCTACTGAGAAATTAGGCTGCATTGAGGTGTCTGTTCAAGCCTTCAAATAATACTTAAACTTTAATTAAAAAATAAATTAACTTTAATAAGATAATTTACACTTTCATACTACATTTAATCTAAATCTGCAAGTTATTCATTGAAATACCTTCTACCTGTGGACTGTAGCAATCTTTAGATTCCTGTGCACATATTGTTGCATGATAATACAGAAATCTTGACTGGTGCTTTGTATCTGCACAGAGCAGTCTGTGTCCCTGCTTCAAAACTTGTGGGGGTTTTCTAATTTTCTGTTTACTTTTAGAAAATGGGTTAATTACATTTATAAAGCACCTTCCTAACCATGCAAATAGAACCCTGTGCACCTTGGGAGCTGTCAGTGGGTATTGGTCACTGATTCCTGCAGCTGAGACATCAGGAGCAGTGATCTTTCCCACTTTGGTGGGACTGATGGCCATTAAAGGTCCAGAGCTGACTGCTTGTTTTGTAGGGAGTATTTCTAGGGAGCCCAAAATCAGTATTCCTGGGAACTCTGACATCCTCCCCCTTGTTTGGGAGAACTTCATCTGCAAATACTCATGGTTTTGTGCTTTCATTCAGTTTATTCCATGCTTTTTAACTTTTTTCTTCTGTGTAATCAGAGCAGAAGTTGATTCCCTTCTCTTCCACCCCCACCTTTTTCTGCTATTCATTCTCTGGAAGGATTACATTTTAACTACTGAATGCCAGTAAATGTCAACTTTTGCTTCCACTCCAAAACTTCAAATTTTTTATTAAAAATTGTATGAGGGGAAAGTAATCTGAGACATCACTCTTTACATTTTTTTCCCTTTTTCTTAAGTTCATTTAGCAGTCAATAAATAGAAATTGTAGTTCTGAAGTATGATTAAATTTGCTGCTAATTTTTTCCAAACTACTAAATTTGGTGTTTTCAATATGCAACTTTTTTTAATAAGGCATCGAAGAAGAGAAAAAGTAAAATGTCTTTAAAAATAAAACCAGAATTTGCACTTGAACTTTTTCTGAGCCAAGATAGAAATGTGTTCTCTCTACTTTTTCTTTACAGTTGATATGCTCCCCATTTAGTGAGGCTTTTATCCCTAGTTTTATTTTATTTTTACTAGTTATATAGAAATATAAGCTCTGGTATATTATTTGCATATTTCTTGTTTTCTGAAATCATGGACCTTGTTAGCTCAAAATAAAATACATTGGTTTGCCCTTTTTTCATGTTTGTATATATCTTTGTGTTAGAACATGAGAGCCAAAATTTGTATTATTTAGAGAAGAAGGAACAAATAATCATTAATTACTGGGAACTGTAGCCCACTAGAGGCTTGTTAGTAACTGCAAATATACAACAAACCCTAACTTATAGGATGAGTAACTAAAGCAAAAATGTTAGATGCCTTTCTGCCTTTTTCCTGAAAAGCCTATTGGCTTGAATTGGGAGTTCAGTTTTGAAGCTCTGTTTGTTTGCTCACTGACTGTGAAAGCAGAAGTCAGTAAGCATTTTAGGGAATACCCAGGTTTCCATACATTCTGTAAATCAAGGATATAGGAAAGAGGAGTCCCAAAGCAGATGGTGCTGCTGCCATTCCACCTGACTGTGCTTTGTGCCTCTGACCCTCCAGTAACCCAAGGGTCTTTCATTTTACACTGTCCCCATGAGGTCTGTGTTCCAACTTCAACATTTACATCTTCTGTCTATCCACACAGGATCATATTTTTACATCTTAAAATTTGCCAAAAATGTGAGTAGAAAAATTTGGATATATGAGGCTTTTATTCAGCAGAAAATGCCAAAATTTACCTTGTTATTTTGTTCAAGTGTTCCAATGGAAGACTTGGAGGAGCTATGAGGCACGTTTAGTATTTCTGCTGTTTGGCCCAAGTACTTTTTACATGCAGTTGTTACTTTTCCATGCAGTTTTAGAAGGCTGGGGGAGCAGTGGGGAGTGTTGCCTGTGCTGTTTCCCTCCAGGCTGGGCTGTGAGTTGTGCTGCTCCACACAGTGGCTGCTGCCTATGGAGCTGTTCTGGGGGAAGAGCACAATCACTGCCCCACAACAACTCCACGCAAAGGACAGGCTTTCATTGCACGAGCACAAGGAGTATTCTGGGATGTATCTGTTCCCCCAGTGCACCTGCTGTCCACTCAGGAGGCACCTCCAGTACTACCTCCCAAATGGCTTCTCTGCTGAGGTGACCCAGGTCCAAGGCTGAGAGCAGCTGAGTTGATCAGGGTGATCTGGATGATGACCCCACAGATGCTGAGGATTGGCCCAACTCAGTCTCTCAGTGTGAGTGTTCCTTATGAGGAGGAGCTGAGGACACTTGGTTTGTTCAGCCTGGAGAAGACTGAGGGGAGACCTCACTGAGGTCTTCAACATGAAGGGCAGTGGAGGGGCAGGTATTGATCTCTTCACTCTCATGACCAGTGAGAGGACTCGAAGGAATGACATGAAGTAGGGGAGGTTTAGGTTGGATATCAGGAAAATGTTCTTACCCTAGGAATGGTGGGGCACTGAACAGGCTCCCCAGGGAATGGGCCCAAGGCTGCCAGAGCTCCAGGAGCATTTGGTAATGCTCCCAGGGACAGGGGGGGGTTGTTGGGGTGTCTGTGCAGAGCCAGGAGCTGGACTTGGATGATCCCTGTGGGTCCCTTCCCACTCAGGATACTCTGATTCTGCGAGGGCTGAAACCCAACATTGAATACAGGTGTCAGACTTAAGTCTGTAACCTTCGTTTAGGGAAGGCAGCAAGGATTGGTGTCTGCAGCTGGCTGATTGCAAACCTGATCCAGCTGTTAGCACTGCATGGCTCACAGGAGGCTTGGCTGCTCCCAGAGCTGCTTCTGTGCACTGTGCATCAGCCTGCTTCCCCTTCCCTGACACTGCTGTTGAATTGGGGTCTCTGCTGGAGCAAGAGACATAAGTATTTTAAAAGCCATAGAATTGGCCAAACAGTCTCAGACTTCTTTAGTTTGATTACATTTATTTAAAATTCTCTACTTAAAATATAATGTATTATTCACTGCCCCACAAGTCAGGAAGTGTGAAATAAGTGTCTTCTAATTTCACCTATTTTATTGATAGCCTGAAATGGGAGAAAAAGAGGCAGCAAATTACTTACCCATAGACTTTGTAAGATAAAAAAAAGTAAGATACACAATGATCTGGTATAGCCCAGTAGAACTGAGGAAAATAAAACCAACTAATAAGTATAGTGGGGCTGAAAGACATGGAGGTAATGAGCCTTACTGAAAGAAGAGAGCAATCAGATAAATGAGTCTAAGAATTATTGATTTTATTATTTCAGTTAAAACAAAATCAGAGTGGTAGAAAATTACATTTTTTTAAAGGCGGTGTAGTGGCACAATTTTGTGTAATATAATGCTGAAATGAAGATAATTCCTAGTTTTGATTATTGGATCAATCAGGCATTAATAAAGGTAGCAAGTCTTTTATTCACGTCTTTGATTCTTTACTACACCAGAAAAATTAGGCTGTATTTGAGCAAAGCAAGTGAAGCTGCAGTAAAAGATGCTGAAGGTTGTATTAAGTCATCAATTCCTCTGCTTTTGTAAATGATTTTCAAACAGAAGTATGAGGTACAGATTAATAACAGTAAAGTCATCAATATGATGTAACAAAATCAAAACAAAGTGGAAGACATGTACTTCTCCAGAAGATGTGAGAAATAGGCAGAAGTAAAATATTAAGCCTAATGCACGGATACTTGAGTTTATCACTTCTGGGGATTAATTAATGACAGCACAGCGGCATTAAAGAAGTTAAAGAACTTTCTATGGAGACCCTCAGTTATATTTGGTGCATCAGGGTTGATCTGATTTGCTACAGTAGTGCTGGAACCACTTAATATGTGGATGGAACTGCCTTTGCAGCCTGCAAATTGCAGCATCAAGTGACAGATACTGCCTATCAAGGAAACATCAACCATATGAATTGTTCCAAAGCAGATCATTCTGGATAAGGGGTGTTTGAAGGGAGAGCAGTGATGAAAGCTGAATAGATGTGGTTTGAAGACAGCATCAGGAAAAGGCATTTCAGAATGCTGATTACATTCCTGATGTAATTAGCCTCTAGGGCAGTATCAGAGTTCATTGTGGAAAGAAACAAAAAACCACCAAAGTCATTGTCCTTGCTCAGGCAAAATAGCTGTAAGTTGAGAGAGTGGTTTATCTTGGTGAAGACATGAGATCTGTGACTAATGTGATAAATCTCATGTAAAAAGAAAAAACACTGATGTCAGGAAAAATGATACTATTGTGAGGTCAATGCTATGAGTGCTCTTTACAGGGAACTCTGCCTCTGGAAAGAGGCAGAATTGGGCTGGGCCAAGAACTTTGCTTCCTGGTGGGATTGCCTTGGTCTGCATGGCCTCACACATCTTAGCATTCTGACAGATTTGAAGGATGGTTTTTCCTGTGCTGAACTGAAATAGTTTTGCAGGAGTTGTTTGGGCAGAAATTTTTCAACTTTTTCCAGTAATAAGACTAGAGGAAAAAGTTGTTTTGACTACATAAAATACAAATTTAGTGTCCAGTGATTTGCCAGTTACTTGGATTTGAGGTTTATTGAGGGGTGAATTTAGTTTTGGGTGTGTCTTGCCCTGTTACCCTTAAAATCATCCCAAGTTCATCCAAGTTCCAAATCTGTAATGATCAGTGTACTCTCACATACACAAAGCTTCCTCAAAAATAGCAGTTTTGTGATGGTAAACTGAGCATTTAGACCTAGGAGATGTTAGGATCTATGCTGTTTATACTTCTGACTATCTTGCAGTCTGTATTTTCTATCCCACTTAAGGATTTATCAGTGCACAGACAAAAACATTAGAGTGGTAAATGATTGATTGCAATAGCTGGTTTCATTGTCCCTGCTCAGTGTATGGATTTCCTTATTTCAGGTTAGCTTAGACCTGCTCTGAAAACAGGGTTTGGGTTTGTTTGTTGATCTCCTCCTGGCTGTGTTTGAGGAGTTTTCACTCTAATGGCTGGATCACTGTTATTTTCACAGCATGGCTTTAAGATAAGTTTGCATTGTCTCTACTTTGTGTACGTGGAGCAGACGAGTAAGTTAAACTTGTAAAATTCCACTGAATTTTCTGAGCTGTGTATGAAATATCTCAGATGAGGGTGGCTTGGCTTTGGTTCCCCCCACAGGTACAGATTGCACTTGAACTCAGTCAAGCTTTGTAACCCAAGCTGTGTCCCAGCTGGGAGTGCCCAGGACTGGCAAATGCGGCCGCAGTCCAGGCCCGGGGAAATGAGGAACAGGCAATTAGAGAGTACCTGTGTGGCTCAGCTGACTTCCTGAGCATTGCATGAGACATCAGGAAGAGCAAGAGCAGAATCTGAATTTCTGAGAGTAGCATTCAGCTGTGGTTGAACCACAAGACACTTCTTTTTATAGTGCACTTTCCAGTGTCTGTGTAGAATGCAGAGGAGATAGGAGGGGGCTGCAGATGGCAGTTCCTGTCACTCTGCATCCCAGCCTGCATCCTGACTGGGATCAGGTTGTGCTCTGGTACAAGGATGAAGTTAAAGGGGGAGGAATAGTGTTGAATAATATTGCATTTAATACATACAAAGGGAGCAATACTCAGGTTACTCAAGCACCTTAAACATGAAGTTCACTAATGTTAGAAAGGCCATTTTAATCATATTATAAAATATGTATTTTGCTTTTGGTAATTATCACAAAGGCCTGTTCTTAGCAAGTAGAAGATAGACAAATGGTTCTTTTTTTTCTGCAACATTTTATTTATTATGTATTTATTGAAAGGGTATTAAATGGTTCAGAGAAAACAATTTAGAGAAACAGCAGAACTGATGGAATTGCTCAGTTCTGCTGTGTGCACAGAATTTATATTATTAGGATTTATTACAGTTTCTGTCATCTCTGTTGAAGTTTGCCAAATAATTTATGCCAAAGCACCCCACTGCAGTAAAATGTGAGAAAGTGACATCCAAAGACAGGTTTTGTCCCAAATGAAGTCTGTGACCCAGAAAAGGATCTGAGATTCCTGACTCCAGTCTCTTAATGGCAAGAGCTTAGGCTCTTGACCAAGCCATAGCAGTCTATGGGTTGCCTGTATGAAAATACATTATCCTGTCAGAAAAATCCCTGGTGAAATCTTCCAGGCAATTCCAGGGCCATGAGCTGCAGGAAACTTGGAGTGGATGCCACATGGAGAGAGTATCACACAACAGCCTTCAAGGAGCACTGCTCAGGACTTCAGTGGTGCTCAGGTTATCGTTGATGCTGCCGTCAGTCCCTTCCAATAAAGCCTCACTGTTCTTCCTTTGTTTCCCTGAAGCCTTTCCAGTGAAACCTGCAACCTGGGCCTTGTCTGCTTTACTGCTAATTGATCTATTTTTTAGTCAGTAACGTGCAAAGAAGATGATTCAGTTTTTACTTCTTCCTTTTTCTTTACAAAAGTTACCTCATTTGCCTAAAGTAGATCAGAACTTCAGGGTTTTGAGTTGCCAAAACTTCTTTTACAGGTGCTTCTGTGTGTGCAGTGGTCACGAGGCAAATTGTCCTGGTGGGAAAATAAACTGTACAGGCTGGGTTTTCCTTTCCAATTTTTATTGGCCTGGCATTAACAGCTCAACTGTGTAAAAGAATATCAATGTATCTGAAAAATTTAAACATTTCTGGAGTTTTGGAACTGGCAGCCCCGTGTGCTCTGAGCAATGAAAAGGATCCTTTTAGGAGTATTGCAGGAGAGATGGGAGGCTCCAGGGCTGGAACAGAGGCAGGGAAGACGTGGGATTGTGGATGTGATGCCTGCTCTCTTCCATGTGTTGAACTGGTAGCTACCACTGTGAATTCTATACTAACTTTATCCAAATAATAAAGACTTGGAAACAAGATGTCTGAGCTAAAGGTACAATAAATAATAAATCCCCACTGAACACAAGAGATTATTGATAATAAGAAAATCTATGGTAACAGTGTTAACAGGCAAAGAGCGTGGAGATGGGAAAGATAGGGTGAGGAATGTGACTATTGACTGTGTGCCCTGGATTTTAGGACAGGCAAGAACAAATGTGTTTTGGAAGGTTTGTGTAATCAAAGGAGATAATGTTATCATATGTGGCCTTGATGAAATCTGGACTGAGAAATATTGCAAGAATTTTCAACACTATAGACTATTTATAAATCTGTAGTCTTTACATTTGACGGTATCTTTGCAGAATGCAACCTTTATATTTCACCTTTCAAGTGCCAGAGAGCACTGGGATTTAAATATATTTCTGTCTTTTTCTTCTGCCAGATAGCTGTTTGGCTTTGTACCTTTTGCAAGGTAGGTAAGACAACTGTGTGGTTGTATCCAGGAGAACAAAGTTATTGCACACATTGCAAAACAGCCAGGGGTTCAAGGCCAAGGCCTGCAGAGTTAAACAGAGCTCACAGGTGGGGAGAACTTTTTTCCAAAGACATGGGCACTGTGCAGCTTTAAATGTTGCAGCCAGACCTCTTCTGGGCAGAGCAGGAGGTAGGGTTGTGGTAAATGTTAAAATTTCAAGTTTCCAGACATGTCTAAAGGAGGATGGCAGGCTCTGTGGCTCACTTCGCTTGATTTACATTCTTGGATTGGTTTCTGTTTCATTTTTAGTTCCGCTAAATAATTGCTTAATTTGAATATGAAACTTTATATTTTATAACATTATTTTTTTTGGTTTGTGGGTTTGGTGCTATTCTGGGGTAGCCAGAATTTGGGTCGTGAAAAATAGGCACTTAGTCATTTGAATTAAGCATCCAGACCTCAGTCCTGTTCCTGCAGCCAAACCTTTTCCATCTTTCTCAAGGGGCAAGATAATTTTTCTTTCTGATTCAGAGTCTGAATCACCCTTTATTAGAAATTGCCTGGGTAAGCACGTTACAGAGTTATGAAGAGGCTTCACTTTCACATTCCAAGTCCCAAGTTCTTGTGGTCTTTTCACAGAAGCTTCCCCGGGATACATGAGTGAAACAGATATTTCTGTAACAGTCCCTTGGGAAATACAGGAGTGTTTTTCCAGTAGTTCTTGCTATGGCAGTGTATAATCTAGAAAGTAAATGCAGCTCTGGCCTGGCATCCCCTGAGAGTCCTGGATGCAGCTCTCTGCTTCTGCCACTCTCATGAAAGTTGCCTCAGGGGTGTCTTCCTTTTCCAGGCTCTCCTCTGAATCCCCCTCACCCTGTAATGAATCCATGTATCCCTGAGGAGGTTTTCTTGCTAAGGCTCACCTTTTCTTTTGTTGTGTGACAATTGGTTTTGGAAATACCTCCCTTAAAACTGAGCAGGAAATGGTATTGTGATTGCATGAAAACTTTATCAAATACAACAATTTGTATTCCCCCACACTAAGAAACGCCCAGGAACTTGTAAAAATCCTCACGGGCAGTGAGACTAGCCATACCCTTCCCAAAATAGACAGTGGTTCCCCCTCAGCTGGGCTCTGAGGAAGTCAGGGCTATGTCCCTATTTTGCCAATTTGTGTTTCAGGTGTGAAAACTGAGAGACACTGCACACTGTAGGCATGCAAAGAGTTCTCTGTAAGAGCTGGAAGGACTCAGGCAGTGAAGTGGAAGACCCTCATCTAATTCAGGCAGAGCAAGGATCTGGAAGTAGATTTCTGCAGTCAGACTTCATAGGAATTTGGCTGTGCATTATCTGATCTGGAAATCCAGGGTCTCTTGGTGGTTTTCCATGGTGGTTCTGTCCAGGACCTATGAATGCTCTTCTACCAATCTGCTGTATATTTTCACGTGGAAACTTCTAGTTTTGACTAAAATAGTTCTAATCTTGCAGTTGGAAATACAGATAGTGATAGATAATTATGAATTCTGGCAGAGCAGCCCCCCCATGTTCAAAATATCACAGCCTCTTAGTTTAGAATATTCACTTCTAAGAAGAAAGTGAGACTTCAAGAGTTTTGAGTTTTAATGCATTAAGGTTTGAAAAATGTCTCCAGATCCTGCAATAGTTGATACCATCATTTAGTATTAAGAAGTGTTTTGAAAGGGATCACATTTGATGACCTGGTTGAGCTTGCCCTGCATGGTTGTTGTGATGAGAACAGTGTATCACTGTCTTGATGTTCTTTCCCCAGACCTTCAGGGATTCTCCTCCCTCACCCAAAACAGAGCACTGGGAGTGGAGAAGCCTGTGGTGGCAGGGACACTGGGATGCTCTTCGGAGCTGGTCTCCTGCTGGTTGTGAGCAGCTCTTGTAACTTCCATTAGAGACTAATGAGGGGGCAGGAGGGTCAAACGTGTGTCTAAATTTAGAAACACATTACCTCCTCCCTTGGTTATGAAATGGTGAAGATGGATTAAGAGACAGTTTCTGAAGGTTTTCAAAGCAGCTCCTGCTTGGGAAAGTGTTATATGGCCATATATAAATAAACATAAAGCATTTTGGTGATGGGAGAAGGATTAGCCCATGGAAGTTGAAATTGCCACTACCTGACAGGTCTTGGACAAAATCCTGCATATTAAGCAGGTGTCATCCAGATCTTCTGGGGTGTGGCATGATGTTCAAAATCTGCAAATTCCCCTTACCCTTGCAGTCTCCACCTGGGGGTCTGTCTTCCCAACCAGAGGGAAGAGCATCATGGCTGAGTGCCTTCTCTCCTTGCCACTGCCTGCTGTGAAGTGTTGGAGCAGCTCTGTGGAGGGAGCAGCAGCTGCACGCTCGGACAATCTGTTTCCCTGCTAACATGGCTTTAGTGCAGAGATGTTTTCCTGTTTCCCTGGTGGGTCACATCCAGGAGGATGAGACTGGATGAACACACATTGCTTCTGTGAAAGCATCACCTCAGGAGTCAGGAACACTTCCATGGGGCAGCTGTTTCCAGGGTATTGATGTTAGTTGGAAGCAGGCAGGTGGCTCCTGAGTCCCTTTTCTGTTGCCCCAGCTTTGTCACTCCTTCCTCCCCCTGCCTCAACCCAGACTCTCTCTCAGACATGCTGACTTGTGGAAGTGAGCCAACATTGCAGTGTACCACAGGCAGCTACTGCTGCAGGGAGAGGAGGGGAAGGACAGTGCCTTAAGAAAGGGAAACGGATATGCTTCAGCTTGGAAAGATGAAAAGGATCTAATTCCTGGAATGATTCTTGTTTTTCATCAGTGCTTTTGCTACGTCTCATTTTTCTGACCCCTGTGCAGTCCTCTCAGCATGGTGCTGCTTTAGATGAGACATCAAAACATCACAGACTTCCAAGTATTCCTGAGATCCTCCTCTTCCTCTTTCATATACAGTCATGAGGCAGCCAACACAAGGCAGGAGGAGAGAGGAAATTACTCAGGAATGCGAAGGAAATGCTCTTGATTTTGGCAAAAAAACACCCTTCCATTTAAGCTGCTCTGTTCTACCTTTGTGGTGTCCGACTGCTTCCTGTCAGCTGGTTGCCGGGAACGTGAACCATTCCTCTCTAACCTGTCGAAGAAATGGAACATGGATGTTGGGGAAGGAGCCCTCTGCTCACACCTCTCACTCCACAGCATATCCTGGTATAGGGAAAATCTTTAGAGTAGGCAGGGTTGCTTAAAACTGAAATAAAGTGAGCAGCAAAATGGAAAGATAGTCCCTTCCCTCAGGATGACTGGGGAAATAAAGTCTTCTTGCCTGGAGTAGCTGGGAGCTGTGACTCACAAGGAACAGGAGTTCTCAGCAGTTGCAGGAGACTTGGGTGCTCCGACAGAAAGGGTGGGAGCCTGGATGGGCTGGGCAGATGCCAGGTTTGGATGGAGAAGGGGAGCTGTGATCAGGAGGCTATGGATTAGCAGGATGGGGCATTTACCTGGTGAGGGGATCTCAATTAATGGTGGCTGGCAGGGTGTTTAAGGTTTCTGAAAGGAAGTGTCAAGGAGTGTATGGCTGTGTATGAACTGGCAGATCCCAGCTGCATTTGAAGAAGTGTTTTCCAGTGTTGTGGATGTTGAAGAGTACTTAATCAAGTAATGAGTTCTGTAGGGCATTAGCTGCTCCAGGAGTGTGCTGTGGGGCTTGAAAGGAAAGTCGTGCTGGATTCTGCTGCCATTGTGACAAGGCAGAGCTGTAACCTAGGGTGGCTGAGTCAGTGCATCCGGGAAAAGCCATCAATGAGAATTGTAACATAAATAACAGTTTTACTGCAGTGTCACTTGCCTGTGTTGATTCCATCTGTTGAATTCCCCCTCCCCCTGGAGTATTTTTCTTTTCTTTCCTTGCCTGTCCTGTGTACTGGTTTACTTAGCTTTAGAACATATATTCAGACAAAATAAGGACAAGGAGTCTTGGGAGAACAATCTACTTTTTCTCTTAATGGCTTCCTTTGCATTTCTATTTCTGCTGAATGCTGCAGAGTTTTGTTTCTGTTCACAGTCACACTATTCTCTGTCACGTCGTGGCTGTACACAATAAGCAGTTCCAGGGATCTTTATGCCTGGAGGACCATTAAGCTTCCATCCACAGAGCTATGTACCGAGTTGTGCCTTAGAAACAGACACAGATCTTTGCTTGAAAATGCCAACGGCAGAGCTTGCACAGACATGAGTGTGAAAACATAAAGCAGTGATTTGAAGCATTAAAGAAATCTTACAGGTGTCCTTGCTGAAGGCTTTAGGGCTTTGTTTTATTTTTGCAGACGAGTTAAGTTGCCACAGGTGACAGCTTTTAGGATTGAGTGTTTGATGTTCACTGTCCAGAGTCACTCCGGTCAGATTCCCAAGAACTGGGTCAAATCTCAGTACCTCTGCTGCGAGAGACATGAAGTAGAGTTGCTGTCAGTGCCACTGATGTCAGGGATTTAGCAAGTCTCTCCTTAAGGTAATGCTTAAACAAAGTAGATGAGCCCCATGGAATGGGAGAAGGAAGATTTGAGAGTTTTTTGTTTATTTCTGGGTGCTTTGGATGATTTAGGAATACTTGAGACAGACGATGCAGCAGGAGAGAGACACTGCTTGGTCATGCGACAGAATGCACAAATGTGGGTGTAGAGGAAGAACAGCTCTGTCTGAGAAAGAGCTGGCCTGGGGTGGCACATTGCCAAGCTTTGCATGCATGGCTGGCAACCTGAAATTCATGTGGAAGGGGATGGGAAGTCAGCTAAAAGAGAGTTTAGGTGTGTGGGCAGTGGTGTGACAGGACAGTACCTTCGTTCTGAATTTCTCTGCCAAATGGTGGGGCTGTGGAGGAGAACAGAGCTGCAGGTATGGGGGGAAGCTCATTAAGGTGCCAACTGTCCCAAAAGGGGCTGGTGTGCAGAGACGGGTGAAAAGACAGACACGTGGCAAGTGGCACAGCAGGAATCCAGCAGGCAACCCAGAGAGCCTCTGTCAAAGCTTTCCTGGGAGTTCTTGAGTGATTTAATCTTCATGACTGTAGTCACACATGTAAAAAATACAGAGAAACGCTGGGGGACAGCTCAGGTTTCTCTCAGGGCTACTGTTATCTGTGGTTAATGAGATTAAGCATGTTCCTAATTTCTGCTTGTACCTTGTTTTGTATTATCACAACAGTGTTAATTTTCATACTGCTGATTAATGTGAAGGCTAGGAAAGAGAACATCAGTCTTAGATCTTCTCAGTGCCTTCTGCCACATCCTGCTCCAGCAAAGCTGTGCCATGGCTTACTGATGTTGGTATCATTGCCCTGCTGTCCAGCATTGCAGCACAGGTGATTTTCATGGCAGTTAGAACTGAAATTAGAGCACTCAGAGTAACATCTATATTTGCTCTTTCCCCTACTTTCTGTGGAAAACGTGTAGAATGTTACTACTAGTTAGGTATGCTGTAGAGGAGTTTTGCTTTAATTAAAGAAAAACAGAGGTGTAAGACAAAAATATAGCAAAATATAACAGAAATGGCATGGGATAACATATTATTGGGAGGAGGGGGGATTAGGGATGGTTTAAATGGAGCTTAGGAACTGTGACTGTCAGTACTGGGAATCGTGTGAGAGGGTCCCATCCTGGCAGACACATTCCAGCCCAATTCATGGCCACAAAAAGTGCTGGTGTATTCTGGAGGTACTGCTGCATCACAGTCATTGCACAGAAGAACATCAAAGGTAAGGAGATACAATGGGCACTTCAGAAAATAGAAAGAGTTTTTTGTGATGGCCATAGTTTTTGTGGAAATCTATGTCTCAGTCTCAGACTGGCCCCAAGACAATTCTGAGTCCTGGACAGGCAGGATGTGTCCTCATGGTGGGAGATTTCACTATGGCAGGTGTCAAAACTGCTTGCTGTAGGGTACATCTCAAAGTTTTAAGTGATCCTTTATTTGCTTTAATTCAGGGCACAAAGATCTTAGACATCTGGAAGATCAAGACTGTAGTCTTGAATTTACTTTAGTGTTTTATGAATAGCTAAAGTCATAGCAGAGGGGAAGTTAGTGTGGCTGAAGATGTGAGGAAGTGCCACAGTATTTTGTACTGCTGGAATTCTCTTACACAGCAAAGTTTCACAAGCAAGGTCCATTCATTTTGCTCAGGCAAGGATTGAGTTGTATAAATTACTGAAGCCAAGTCAGCTGACTCCTTGTTATCAGAATATATGAACTCATGGCTGGCAGGAGTGAAGTTTGTGTTGAGGGCACTTTTTTTTTTGTTTGGTTTTGCTGTTTTTTTGTTTAATTTGGATTTTTTTTCTTTTTTTCTCTCTTTTTCTTTCCCTTTTCAAAGGCAAATGTCATATCAGACACTTGAGTGAAATTATAAGGTAAGAAATGTCATAATTTTCAGCTGGGATTTTAGATTTCCTTTTCTTAAATTTGGAAATATAGGAAGAATGAAAGTAGTGGCAGAGCTAGAGATTATTTTAATCACAGATTAGTGTATCTGGGTTTAGGAAAGGGCTCTACAGCTGGTCTCCCCTGCTGCTGAATATTGACTGCTGCTGTTGAATGCAGTTAGTGCTGGCTAAACAGCATTTGGTGGTAGAAATTGTCATCAGGAGAACGCAGAGAGAGGAGCTGATTTCTAGGCCTTCTTGTATAAACAAGTGTTTGAGGATGTTCCTGTCTGGTAGCAGCATGTTAGTAGCTGTTGGTGATTTATTTTTCTTCTAAAACCCATTTGCAGTGTTTTGAATACAACAGAAGCCACATGCAGCTGGTTTGTAGCCTGTCACAACTGAGAATAGCTGGAATCTTACAGTGCCAGTAGGAATATTTTTCCATCCACACAGAGCAAGCACAGTATTAAAATACAAAGTAATATTATGGTTCTAGCAAAATCTCTATATACTCCATGGTATTGAGTACAGTTGCATACGTTTGGCACTGCAGTTCAAATACATTCATGTAATATTATCAGAGTATCAGGAAAGTAATTTTTCTTTGTGGGAATTTTGGCTCATTTTTGTGCTTCCTTTTCTGTCAACCCCACGTGTGCAAGGGTGTACCTTTGAAATGTATCCTGGCCCCCAGCTTTCCCATTTCAGTTGCATTCCCTGTATCTCCACTAACATTTATGAGCAAAGACAGCTGACCTTTGCAGAGTGAATGGCTAGTTGCATGTGTAATTAGAGCATTAACAGTGCTATGTCTCATTTATTTACCTCAGGTTGTAGAGTCATAGCAAATGCCTGGTGGTGACTGGAGTACTGCTACAATAAATAAAATTCAGAAACCACACCAAAGTTATTTTTGAGAGACCTGGCTGATTCACTGCAGGAGAGAGGCTTGGAGCAAAATAATATTTATGTGGTGTGTGCTCTCTAGGGATGGAGAAGCAGGAGTGAGCAAAGTTCTTCAGCAGACTTGCTGTACGTCCCATGCTCAAACTCTTAGAAAAAAAATCTCTCTGTTAAACTGTTCTTTTTGTCCATTCTACTCTTTTCTGCTGTTTTCCCTTTAAAACATGTGCGTAAGGAATCTGGAGTTGTGTGTGTCAGCAGGGAGCTGATTTCAGTGTGGCTCTGACTCCACGTGCAGAGAATCCTCCCCGAGTCATTTGCACTTTCACTTGTGCTGGCAAGGTCCCAAAGATCTGCTGCAGCTTCTGCCATTTCCAGGATTAGCTGAGTAGAGACTGGAAGAGTGGAGGGAAGAGATGGATAGAGAAAGGTCCTTCAGTGCAGGCAGTACAACCCTGACACTCAGAAGGGTGAGGAAAGGATTTGATACCACAGGCAGGAGTGATGGAAAACTGTGCTACTCAACTGTTGTTCTTATTATTAGCTTGGAGAAGCCCACCTTTGGGACTGGCTGTCTGTCTGAGCCCCCATGGAGAGGCCAGGGAATGCCAGCTGTGGTGGCAGCTTGGACAGCTCTGCAGGAATTGGGATGACTGTTTCAATGAAGCCTCCAAGCAGGTTTAATTTCCAACAGCCTAAGCTGGATTTGAAATAACGGCAGAAAAGTGAAAGGTTTACAGATGACCCTCTACCTGTGCCTGCCCTGGTTTTAGCCCTTAGCTGTAGACTGATGCTTCAGTACTAAATAATTCAAGCACAAGTGTGTTGTATTGTTTTCATTTTAAAGAACAGAATTGGTGCTTTTTTGGAGACTTGCAGGAGTGGATTCCCCTCTTGCTGGGCTGCCATTGCAGGCACACACGGGGTTCGTGCTGCAGCTCGCCTGACGGGCACTGCTGATGCGCGAGGAAGGAAACCTTGATCATTTCAGTTCCTTGAGTCTTCTAACACAAAGGATGGCTTTATCCCTTCTGAAGAGACCTGGAAACAGATAAAGATTATTAACATTGAATTAAAAGATATATTTGAAATAATCAGGATGTAATACAAGACAAAACGTCCAAAGCCATACTGATAGCTCTTTTTTCTTCCCTTTTTTCTTTTTTTTCCCCCTTTTCTTTTAGTAGCATAGGGGAGGGAGGGGATGAAAGAAACATTATCCAAGCCTCTTTTTGCCATCTACCCCTCTTGAATAAAGAATGACTGGAAGAACTGCTCTGCTGCAAATGGTGTCAGGTTCTGTGCATCAGTGTGAATTCAGTTCCCAAGGCTTATTTGTTGTGTTCAGCATTTTTGTAACAGCTACACACAAAGAGGAAAGCAAGCAAAAAGCCCCTGCATTTAGCCCCTTAGACCTTTTATTCCCCAGCTAGAAATGTAAATAAGCTAGATATAAGTGCCTATATGTCAGTATTGCATGCTGAGGACCCTTAGGACTGAAAATTTCTGCAGGTTCCATTTCTGTTTTAATAACAGGAAGCCTTCCTGTGAGGAAGATAGCATAGAGATTATAAAACTGATTGTCTTGTGAAGGGGAGTTCAGATTCTGAAACTGGTGCATATAAGAAAGACATGGTTGCAGTGTCAGATGCTGCTTTATTGTAGCACATGGAGTAGATGAGAACTGAGCCTGTAACACTTCTAATCCAAGCACAGCACCTGTTTGGAACTAGGAAGAACTGCTGAAGTTTAAAATAAATAAAAAAGGATAGTGGAAGTCTTAATCTCCTATATTGGGAGCAGATAGCAGGTCTGACAGGAATCCGTGTAATCTGGCAGTGCATATTAAAGAGAAAGTCACTGAGAAGTGGTTGTTTCCTGTCCTCAGCCTGTTCCCTACCCATGCCCATGGATATCTTCCCTCTCAGTTGTTATGTTTTCAGAGTCCTGAAGATCATTTGCCACTCCCTGGAGCCCTGAGGTTATTTCCTGTATAGATCAGACCATTAAGGTATGAGGACTCCTGCTGTCCTTCCTTGTGTATACCACAGTGAATCAATGGAAAAGCTATTAGACGATACTGTGTCACTTTTTTTTTCCTTTCTATCAAGAAATTCTGCACAGGAAGAAGTTCCACAGAGCCAGCCTTCCAAACTGCAGTTTAGAATTTGTTTGGCAAGTGCTCCCCAACCGGAGTTGGGCCAATGCCCCAGAATTACAGCTCAGGCGTCCCTGCAGTGCCCAGGCCCTGAACTGGCAGCACATCCCTGAATGTCTGCTGGCATCTGCCCTGTTGTCCCTCAGGAACAGGCTGAGCACTCCCACTATGCTGCTCTTTTCCTTCTTCAGCTTTTTCAGATATTGAGGACAGTTGTGTGAATCACATCCTGTACTTTCTTACCTTCCATCCATCACCCCTGTTTTTGGTGACCTCCCTGTTTCATCTGCTGCTCTTAGGCAGTGGTTTGGTGATGCTGAGCTCCAGCAAAACTCCAGTTAGGTACTGAACAGCTCCTGGTGCAAACTGTGTTGTCTGACCACACACTCATGGAGTTGTGCAAAGGCTGCTGTGCTTTGTGTCATCTGGTCTCATGAGAAATTGGGAGATGGAGCATTTCTCTTGGGGTTTGTGTGCTTTTGAAATTGGGCTGGTTCATGATCCTGCCCACAGCCTATCGTGACATGCTGTGACTCAGCTGAACCCAAAGGGAACTTCAGGGCAATGACTGGGGGCTCCTCTTCCCAAAGCTGCTCTTCCCTCAAACCAGCAGCACTGGAAAACTGATCTGAAATTCTGGGTTTGTTCACAACTGTCTCTGCACTTTTGTACAATATCAGGGAACCTGGTTAAAGTCTTATCAAAGTTATTGCAGCAATAGGAATACAGTCACTCTTTGGGCTCAGGAAAATGGCAAAATATCCTTTTAGTTTCTTTGCAAGTTTGTGATATTTAATCAGAAGTCCAAAATTTTAGAGTGTGTTTCTAAATCATCACCTAAATTTTGCAGAATTGGTGCTTTCAACCCCACACAGCTTTCATTTTACAAGTGTCTGTGTCTCTAAAATGTTTTAAAAGGTACAATTCTGCTTTCCAGTTTTAGACATAAAGAGAAGATTTAATTTATTTTTGAAGTTCAGAAGGAGAAACCCAAAGGTTAACAGTTGGTTGGTATATCAGATGTTATTTGGTATTTGTATCTGCTCTTTATTTTTCAATTTCCCTTTCTCTGCTCCTCCAGGTGTCATCTTGACATGAGTACATTCAATCTTGGCACGAAGAAGTGTACAAAACTTACTTGAAGGGTGGAGAAAAGAAACTGCAGCATCCTTGTGTGCATCAAAATGCCTTGTAAAAGCTCTTCAGAGAGGGAGAATTCAATTCTCTGAAACAATCTTCATAAGCACTTTGTACAAACCTGAAAAACAGCATCTCTGTGCCCTGTGCAAGCACAATAGACACAGGGATAGTGCAGTTACATTAGTATAGAGAATGGGAATGTCTGATCAGTAGCACGGGATAGAGGAGAAGCTTTTGGAAGCATCCTGCTCAGAAGTGGCATTAATCCAGTAATATCCAAGCAATGAACACTGTAAGGCCTGGTTAGTCTTGAGGGTGTTTGGGCTTTATTGTGGCACACATAATTTAATGAACTTTTGAACAGACCTCTAGGCAACAGCCCAAACTCAGAAGGGCAGAGGAGAAAATTCTGATGGACAGTCCTACTGAGCTAGAACACAGTGGCTGTGAAGGAAAGGCTGCTGAAAGGGCTGATGGCTGAAAGAAGCAAAGCAACCGCACTTGGACTCGCTCGTGGGCTCTTTGTCCAAATTGGAGCCATCTCTTTCTTTAGGGAGCTATTTCTGTTGGAAATGAGGCCGGAGCCAGGCTGGAGCAGGAAGGAAGAGGCAGACAGTGATCTCAAAAGGGTGTGCTCTGGGTGCAGAAGGAGGTTGGCTGCGAGGGCAATGAACTTGGCCAGACAGCTCCTCCAGCCCCTTGCTCTGCTGAAAATCTGGTGCCGTGTGGAGCTTTGGAGCCCGGCTGAGGGCCCCGGGGTGGGCACGGTGTGGGGCTTCTGCACATTCAGCTACAGAGCCAGCTGCCCTCCTGAGCCCTCGTGTCCCTTCCTGCAGCCTTCCCGTGCTTCACGGAAAAACAAAAATGTGCACTCAGCAGAGGAGTACTTGTCACCCTTTTCCTGTTCCCAGCCTGGAAGACAAGATTTACCCTCTTTGCAGTCACTCCCAAGCGCTTCCCCAGCATTGTATGAAGGGCTACAGACCTTTCCTGCCACGTAACTTTGTCTGCTCTGCTGAAAGGGGTGCTGAAGTAGCAGAGAGGTGTAAGATTTTTTTTTCCCAGTGATGTAAATTGTCTGTATTGATGTCAGTAAAGAAAACAGAATTTGCATCTTCCTTCCTGTGACCTGTAAAAAATGTGTTTGCCTGTATTGAAGGTGCCTGTGACACCGTTTGTGGCCTAACTTGGCTATTTGATGGAAACAATTTCAGTTTCCTGCTCCGATTCATAGGTCCCTAATGACAGGTTACATGTTAATTCTTGTTTTCAGCAATTATCATGCAGTTGTATTTTCACTGGAACATAATAGCAAACGTGAGTGAAAAGAGCTTCAGGCTAAGGCCTTATAGTGCATTGATGATACTTTTTATTTGCCTGTCTGAAAACAGTTCCCTCATAGTTGTTTTGGGCCTTTTCTAACACAAATACATCAAAGGTGGTTGTTCTTTGCTTGTTTTTTATTCTGTTTCACTACATTTAACAATGCTTTATATAGCGTCAGTTTTGTTGCTGCTCCATCATCACCATGATTATTACCATAGGGCATACCATATCAAACTCAGCTCACAGCTGTATTGTGCAGGAGCTGTACAAATGTGCAGTAAAGAGAGTCTCTGTCACAAAGTGTTAGTGGTGTCTGGAGAGCTGAGGCAGAGAGGAACAGGCACGATTCAGCCATGTGCCCCTACTGCACAAAAGCTCAGTTGTGGTGTCGGGTACAGAGCAGTGCTTCAGACAGGAAGGGACACAGTTCTTGTGCACGAGGTTGCAGGATCAGGAAGGATGAGCTCTTGCTGCCCTTCTGGAGATCAGTGCCTTTAAAGTAAACTAGCCTTGCATGTGACAGAAAAAAGTTCAAGGATCTAGATAGCCAAAGGTCCCTTTCTTACCTTGGTGGGGTCAGAGATGTGTGTAGTATTTAAGAAGCACATTCAGAGTCACTGTAAAAGTCCTCATTGTTCCAAATCTCACTTAACTTACAGGATTTGCACTGCACTCACCTGGAAGTCTCTTCTCCCAGCAGCTGGGGGCAGGTGGGAGAGTTACTGTCCTTAGCAGGGGCATTCTCTGTATGAAGTTTTGCAAACTCCTAAGAAAAATTTGCTGTTTCCCATCCAGAAGTGGGTAAGATAGACCTGTCTGTATCTCAGATTCAAAATCCCTTTTCACTGTCATTCAAGGCCCTTCCAGTTCCAAGGGACCAATTGTTTCTGTATTCCTCAGTGTAACAGGTTGGACAGCCCAGAGAAGGTGAAAATGTCATGATGGATTCTCATCCTTTGGCTGGAGAAGGTTTTTTCATCTGGAGCTCATCTTGGAGCCCCAGTGCTTGTTGGTGCCAGTTGATAGCAGGATGATGGTGCCTCGCTGACTTTGCTCTCTGCTCTTTCTCCGCAGCTCCTGTACGACAACCCCAAAGCCCGTCAGGAGGTCGAGTATCACTGGCGAGCCTCGGGGTGTCCTCACATTGTCCATGTCCTGGATGTGTATGAGAACATCCATCATGGAAAGAGATGCCTGCTCATTGTGATGGAATGGTATGGACCAGCAGCAGCCCCTCACCAGGCACTGCCTTTGGGGGGATGGAGGGAGTAGGAGAATGTGTTGGCTTAGGTGGCAGTTGGGGGATTTCTCAGCAGCACAGGAAATCTCTTCTTCCCTTTATGGAACTGGTAAGGAAAAGTGCAGCTGCTCCAGCCATCCTGTGTGCTGGAAGAATGAGGAACCTTTACTAGAAAATAATTTTTCATTGTGCTCCATAGCAATTGTCCTCATTAAAGCACTGACAGATAAATACATCTTTGAAAGATGTCTCTACCAATATGTTCTGCTTTGGTTGTGATCAGCTTCCAACTTCAGATGTAAATCCAATGATCCAATGTGATCTGTCTTGTTGTAACTATTTTGACTCTAACTTTCCTTGTTCTCTCCCTAGTCTCTAATACCACAGTTATTGTTCTTTTCACTGAGGACAAATTAATAATTCTTTTAGGTGTATTTGCTTCTTTCTTTTTCTTCTTCTCCACCCTTTACATGAAAAAAGAGTATTGTCAGCCTCCCAGTGCCAGCATATCTGTCTTCCCATCTTTGTGTGTCATGTTCCCTGTGACAGGGTACATTAAACTGAGAGCATCAAAACTCCCTGGTCTTATTTTGTTTTCTATTTATGCCATATCAGAATGGCTTTCTGCATTGATGCCAGTGAGTGTGATGTTTAGGAAGCACTGGTGTAGGAGGCAGCCTGTAATCTTGATCTGTTCCTGCTGTGCTTCCATGAGATTATATGGATGCACAGTCAGGTGTTAATTTTGTCCTTCCTGCTAATATAAGGTGGGGGATTTTTGTGTTCTTTGTTTCAGCATGGAGGGAGGAGAGCTGTTTAGCAGGATCCAGGAGAGAGGAGACCAAGCTTTCACTGAGAGAGGTGAAACATCACAAGTTTAATTTTAAAGTTTGTGAAAGATTGTTTCTTTCTTCTCCATTTCTCTGTCCCTTGTTTCCTTTTAGGACTTTTTCTTTGATTTTATCTAAGGTGGTGTTTGTTGTTGTAATTGTTGTTATTCATGCCACTGTGTGTTAAGAGTGATTTTGAGAAGTTCCCGAGAACCAGAAATTATGAGAATTGGCCAAGTTCAGGCAAAATGTGGAAGGTTTAGAGAAAAATCTTTCTACAAATCAGCTCAGCTTTTTCATTTCTGTACCATGGGAGCATCTGTTCCTTTGATCCCTGGTCTTGTGCCAGACCACATCTGCCATGATCAGTGCAGCTCCTGCTGTGATCTCTCTCTGGCTGTCCCTCAAGCAGCATCACTGCATGCTGTTGGGTCATGAGTATAATGAGCAAATCACATCTGATGAAACATCTCCTATTCAAGGGTTTTAAAGCACTACTTGAAAGGAAGTGTTATTAGCCACACTGTAAACAAACCTGCCTGTCTGTAGGAGGGAATGAGCAAGTGTAAGGCCCTGCCATGAGGCAGGGACGGAGCTTGCATTAGACTAGTCTTACCATTTTTATTGTCTTTGCTATTTAATATTGACAGAGAACCACAGGTCTGCTTGACCATGGTTCTCCTTGCCCACTCACAGCAGACGAGCTCGTTTCTGCTCAGAGTAAAACCATTAATGTTTGTAAGGTGATAGTGTTTGTAACTATTGGCCTGACAAAATGATTAGAAGCAGAAAAATACACACCCGAGCTTCTAAATTACTGTGACTTATTTTGCAGGTGTGGTGTAGAGGCCAGTCTGTTTTCTTCTCGTGTGTTTCCTACCCTGGGATGAATCCTTTTTTAGTCCTGTAAGAGACTTGTGCAGGGAAAATGAACATTTTTAGAAACTTTATTTGTTCTTCTCTAAAATATGAATTCCAGGGAGAAAACTGGTTCCATGAATATTAGCAACTGCACTCTACGAAAAACATCATTTTTCTACATTATATAGCATTGTATAACATAAACACTTATTCAGAAATCACTTGGTTAAACAAAAAAACACCTTCATTCTCTCCTGAGGTAAATGAGCCCTGTGCCACTGGATTCCCCAGGTTCACTGCCTGTTTATAAAGCCACAGCTTCCCATTAGGACCAGGAAGGAGGAGATTGTGCAAGGTTTTCCCCAAAGAATAGGAGTGTTTCTGCATTCTGATTGTCCTTGTCTGAGACTGTATAATTCCAATCTCAGGCCATGTGAAAAAGGATTCCAGGTTGCAGTACAAGTTCTGCCTATGCAGAACCCAGAGGATCAGGCTGAATTTTCTATTGTTTCCCCGTCAATGGAGATGTGATGTAATGCTCACATGGGAATGTCATTCCTCCCTGCTCTGAAACCCCTCCCTGTGTAGCTGAACCCTTCCAGACTCCCAGAGCACTGCTGTTGCAAGGTAGCTCCACCACTAGAATTTCCCACTGGGGCTATGTTAAATTTTTGAAACTTATTACTTCAAAGGTGGCAGTTTGGGCTTTGCTGAATAGAACTGTTAATTTGTTCCTCCTGATGAAAAGCTTCTAAAGACAGTGAGGAATTAAGATGTGACCTATCCTAAAATTACTATATTGTTATGTTGCTCTATTTTAAGAAAATCTGATAGATCATCCTCCTACCCCTGAACTAGAAGTTGACGTTAAATTTCTGTCTCAAACAACCAAGGACATGTCCTTGGAGCCCCAACAAGAACCTTTTTTAACAGTTGCTGCTTGTGTACCTGCTCTGCCCTTGCTGCTTTTTTTGGTGAGCAAAGTAAAGCACGAATTTCCAAGCTCCTGAGGAGTCTGAGCTGTTGGGCTGCAGCGCCTGCTCAGGAGGAGACTGAGCAGCCGGGCAGTCGGGGGCTTGGTGCCTGCAAACCCAAAACACAGCTGTTAGGGCTAATTTTAGGGTTTCTCTAGCCTTGACGCTTGCCCCATGTTCCAGCAAGCTGTTTGTAAGCCATAAGCATTCTCAAGCATGTCCCTGAATTACAGTGGGAATGTTAATGTGACCTTTCTCTGAAATTGTATTTATAGAGGCCTCTGAAATAATGAGGGACATTGGGACAGCCATCCAGTACCTGCACTCCATGAACATTGCGCACAGAGACGTCAAGGTGAGGCCCCAAGGTGTGTGGGCTGGGGAACAGAACTCATGGCAGGAAAAAACCTGGGCAGCAGTGATTTTAACAGAACTGGCACTGCAGTCAGATGGTCTAAGTGTCCCTGTTCCTCTGCCAGTGTGAGAAAGGATTTGCTCACTAGTTTGCAACTAGTCCAAGGCTGGAATATTCATGTGTGCTAATGCCTTCCAGTTGTGTACGGAATGCAGAAAAATCTCATGATAGTCAGATGCTTAGTTAAAGAGGTACTGCCCACTTGCAATCCATTAATTAGCAAGAAAATAGCACTCCTTCAAGTGAACCTATAACTTATAGATGCCTCTATGTACAGTCTTTGCTAGTTATTAATTGCTTTCAGCATCATACTTGCATTAAAAAAAACCCAAACCAAAAAAAACCACCACAAAATCCCCAAACAGCAAATCCCCCTTCAGAAAAAGGGGAAGCTTCTAGGAGGAATAATGTCAATTTCATGCATCTAACCCACTTCAATAAGTGTGTGAATATTTGGGAAAATAGGGAGATCTCAGTTACTGTGAGTGTTTAATGAGGTAAAGTTTGAACCCCAGTCTCATTGTAGGGGTTTGACAGAGTTTGTAGGGTTGTATTTTGTGTTCATGCTCTCAAGTGCATAGTATGAGCAAAGCTGAGCTCTCTGCACCCCAGCATTTCCAGCACAGGGACACAGCAAGGGATGGAATGTGCAGGAGAGCAGGGCATGTAATGATAGACTGAGGCATCAGATCAATTCCACAGCTCTGAGCTGGTGGATTTTCTACAGATGTTTGTGTGTTTAGCTGGAGGGAGAACTGACACATCATGGTGTCACCAGGGGGTAGTCTGGGAAATAAGTTAAACTAATTGGAGATAAGGGAAATACCCTGTTGTCCCTGTTCTTGGGCACAAGAGCTTATATTTCCCTCTGTGCCACTTCTGCCTGTAGAGAGTGTGGAGCAAGAAGTGGAATTAACTCAGGTTTCAGGAGACAGAGGGGGGGGGAGCAGCAAAGGGACTGTGTCTGTATCAGTTAATTTTGATGGAGCTGTGTCAGTTGCTCATTGGGGCTTTGGCTGAGGATTTCCCTTGTCCTGCCCTTCAGGTGCTTGAGGCACAGCATGGTGTTGGTTTGCTGTCTCAAATAACTTTGCTAAGAAGGATGTTGATGCTTTGTCTGAGGAAAAGTGCTGCATGTTGCGAGGGAACTTTCTGTGTGCTTGGTGGGGTTGTGATAGAAGTAAGAAGACCTAAATGGTAGTGGTGGGTTTGACCTGTCAGCTCATTAGAGACATCTCTTCATTGTCCTGTTTATCCTCTTTTGGTGGCCTTCCAGCCTGAAAACCTGCTTTACACATCTAAAGACAAAGATACTGTGCTGAAACTCACAGACTTCGGCTTTGCCAAAGAAACCACTGTAAATGCACTGCAGACCCCCTGCTACACTCCTTACTATGTGGGTGAGTTATCCAAGGCACATTTCTTCTGTGTTTCAGTCATTCTTTCCTGTGGGTGAGAAATCTTCTATTGTGGATGTAGTGTGAAGTGATAGTTTCCAGGATTTAAACTGGGATCCAATCCAAACCTAATGTCTGGTTCCAGTACAGTTCAATGCTCCTGCTTTCTGCCTTGGTGGCAGAGGAAGCAGCCTTCACAGGAGATACACATGAGGATATACAAGGAGAGAGAGGGAATTCCTTTTGATTACACTTGAAGTAATCCTGGTATTTCCTCTGAATGATGCAATAAAAGCCATAATATGAATTGAGCTTTGTGATATTTGGGTGTTTCTGTGCAAAACTTTCCATAGCTTAAATTAATGCAATAAAAGAGAAGAGTATTGCCTCTGCTGTAAAATTTCTTTAAGCTGGCAAGTTGAGGAATCAGTAATAAAGAACCAACATGACTTAATGGCAGCAGAACTTTTCCTTCATTTTATCCAAAGTTGAAGCACTGTGTAATGAAGGCCACAGCAGACTGCCCTTCATGCACTCATTTTAGTCTTGAGTTAATAGTCATTCATCATATGGTTTGACTGGGGCGGTCCATGCTTGGAATTTCTTTGCTGGATAAAGGACTTAATTTGTTTGAAAAATTACTTCTCTGATTAAAGTTTGTATAGTTTTCTGTATTGAAAGAGACATTCACTGGGAGCAGATAATCACATTAGCAATACTCTTTTTCTGATGCCTTCTTCTGTATTTTTGTAAGCTGGTTGTAGTGATAAAATGTTAAGGAGTGTACACACGTATGTTTTTATGCCTTTATATTTGTGTATAAACAAACTGACATTTCCCTTCTCAACACCTTTTTATAAACCAGCATGATTGCTCATATGTTTAAAGAATAATTTTCCTTACAAAATCAAGCTCCCTGCCAGTTTACCTGCCCCAGGGGACAAAAAAATCCCCTCTAAATGTATCTCTGTCTAATTTTGTTACTTAGTGGAAAAAATACAATGCTCTGGAGCCCAAAGAAAAATACAGTGCCCTGTAGCTGCTGGAGCTAAACACACCACCCAGGTATCATTCAAAGTTTTATCACAGCTCCAGTAGGGCCTTTCTATTCTGATTGCTGGAACATATGCTCCTGCCTCTTTCAGTGCAGTGTCTCCTTGCACACATTTAGCTGTAGCTCCTTCTGCTTTTTGGTAAGCTTAGTACTCCCTTGAGCAGAGAGATACCAAGGTGAAGGGTAGGGCATTTTTCCAGCTCTGTTCCTCCTTTTTAAAGCTACTTTAGATGTCTTTAGGAACTTGTCAATTGAAAGTGCTACCCAGTTCCTGCAGTGAGTTAGGTTTTTTTAATGTTCTTATACCTGTTGTTGAAGTTTGCTGCTACTTACAAGGTGATGGAGATGAAGAGAAATACCTGGTACTCTGTTTACATGTGGTTTTAATCTTCCTCAGCCCCAGAAGTCCTTGGTCCTGAGAAGTATGACAAATCATGTGACATGTGGTCATTGGGTGTCATCACATACATTCTGTAAGTATTTGGGAAGGGACTTGGTGAACAGAAAGAGAACACAACTTGTTAAATCTGCACTCACAAGTAATTGTTCACTGGGATCGTGCAGCCTGCAGTAGAATATAAGCTTGAATAAAACATTTTGAGAGGTGAAAGGGCTTCCCTAGTTATGAAAATTCTTTTGTCCACTCTTACAGCCTGTGTGGGTTCCCTCCATTCTACTCAAACACTGGTCAAGCCATTTCTCCAGGGATGAAGAGAAGAATTCGGATGGGGCAATATGGATTTCCCAATCCAGAGTGGGCTGAAGTATCAGAGGAAGGTAAAAATCCTCCCTGGTGCTGATGAGTGTGAGCATGGTGGTGTGCAGTGCTGCAGTGCTTACAAAGAGATTATTTCTAAAAATCTGTCTGAGCTTTTGTTTCCCTTTCTTCTACAATTTAAATCAATTTTTTTGTAAGGTGCTGCAGAGAACGACTGGGAACTCAGATACCAGCCAGCAACCTCAGTGCTACAAAAAGCAAATGACTATTGAAAACCTTCTTTCAAAATCTACCTAGTGCTAGTGAATGCTGATATTAAACCCTCTTGAAACAGAAGTCTCTAATCCTGAGAAAGGAGACAGCCAGGACAGCTCCAATGCAGGCTGAGCTGGAAGAAAGGCAAACTGTCTTAAAAACTTATTCAGTCTTTGACCTCCTTGGTGATCCAGCCAGCAAGCATGGCAAGTTTTCATGCTAGCTTTTTGGGATGTGGGAATTTGCCAGCCACCGCTTAAATCAAGGTCAACAATTTATTTTGTATAAGTCATTGATCAAAAGCTGCTGGGCTCAAATCAGTGTCCTGAAAGAGTGGGTATTTTTGATTCCCTCTTTTCCTGACAGTCTCATAAGCTGGAAGTGTCACCTGCCTGTCATATTAAAGAGAAGGGTCAGCAATGTCTGGGCTTATCTGTTTTTCTTACAAGCCCTTTATATTGCTGTGATCCTGGTTTTGTCTGCTGTTTAGCAGTCACAAATTATCCTTGGACCCTGCTGTGCTCTGTGACATCTTCACCCCTCACTGGATCTCGTGGCTGTGTGTGCAGCACAGCCTGCTGAACATTGTTGAGGGAGATGTTTTAGTCATGGTTTTCTGGCTGAATATATTCTCTGCTTTGGGTCTTGTTCATATTCCAGGAGTTAAAAACAGGCTAGAGGAGCTAGGTGAGAGAACATGCGCTTGGACTGTGTGTAGGGCTTCTGTATGCTTGCGTGGATGGAGATAGGGGCCCTCTACCTTCCATCCTATTAAGATCATCTCATCTGTGGGTGTTCTTTAGGCTGATGAAGCATCTTCAGCAGGTTGCTGCTTTTGTCCCTGCCTCTCTCAGCAAATTAAACTTGTACCTCTGGCAACTTCTTACAAGCATTTAGTCATCTTGCATGTGATGTTCCTAAAAGAGAACTCTTACTTAGAAGTTTTTATAGGTTCCCTAAGGAAGTTTTGTGTAAGTCCTTCTAAATGACTTCCTTTGCATGCAGTGTTTCCAGTCTGTCCACCCACATTAGTGAAACTCTTGTCTAGACTTTCACCACCTCATATCTCAGTTATTAGTGCTCTTGCTTTGGCAAATCCCATGTTCACAGAAAGCTGCTGCAAAGCCTGTTTGTGCAATCCATTTATTTGACTTTTTTGTCTTTTTAGTGGACTCTCAGTTGTCAAAGTTTGTTGTCCCTTTTTTCCACAGCCTGTGCTTGTTGTTTTCTTCCATCATTTCTCAAAACATCAGCTTATGTGTTTGTTCAGCCCATAATGTCCAGCTTGTTGCCGTCTTTGAGGCAGGCAGCTTAGCAGCTTTCCATTCCTGTGCTTCTCTTTTCCTCCAGTTGTTGCTCTCAAAGCAGTTGGTTTGGTGATGTAGAGAGCATCACTGGAATTCCCAGTCTTTTCTTTCCCTCTTGCCTCTTGTTTTGGATGTTTTCCTGTTTTGCCCCTTTAAATACAGTAACCTGCCCCATTGAACATGGCTTCTTAACACAGTCACAGCAACTGGGAGGTGTTTTCAGTTCTGCAAAATGGTGTTTCTTCATTCAGCAAGTCCTTGTGTTCCCAAGGTTATTTGGGAATTCAGTCCTCAACTACACCATGCCCTGTTGGTTCTGTTTTTCAGCCAAACAACTCATTCGCCATTTACTGAAGACTGACCCAACAGAGAGGATGACAGTCTCTCAGTTTATGAATCACCCTTGGATTAATGTGAGTCTTAGATCTCTTTTTACACCATGAATTGATTCTTACATGCAGAACTTAGGTGTAGCTCCACACAGCACAGCAAGAGAAGGGCTGTTATTACTGTTGGTCCCTTAATTAACCTCCTGTGCCCTCCACAGAGGGTCACCTGCCCGTAAAACCACAATTCTTCTTGGTGTTAGCAGAGGACACACAAGGGGACACACCCACAGTCATGTTCTTGGAAGCAACAGCCAAAGATGTCTCTATATTCTGTGAACAGGCAGTCTCTGTTGACTCTGCAGCATATGCATGTGTTACTCCCTTTAAAAATATAAAAATAAACTCTATGTGCTTACTTCATCAGTACAGGATTTAAAGAGCTATTATTAGTGGTATCAGGCACCATTGTGCATAGCTGTGTTAGGGTGAACATGCTCCTGTGCTCAGTGGGAACTCTCATCCTTGGCAGAGTTTGGAAATGCATGGGGGAGGAGCAAGGGTCTCTTATTGCCATGTGAGAGATTGCCAGGTGGGGTGGTACACAGAGCTATTAATGGTTCCAGTTCAGGTTTCATTCTATGACTTGATTCAATTTACTTCTCCTTAAAGGAAATTTTTTGGGGGAAAAAAGAAAAAATTACTTTATTAATACAGTATGGACTATTTCAAATAAGATACACAAATCACAGAAGTTACAAGACTGAGTTTCATGATACCATCTCTGCTCTGTAGGTGTCCCTCAAAATAGTAGGTTATACTTCTCACATTTGTGTCTAAAAAGATACCAGTCTTGTTCTTGCTGCCCAAAAAATCATCAGCCAGGAACAGAATCACTTCTGCTGTAGAATTCCCTTTGTTCCCATAGTGCTGGTGTGTCTGTGCTGATCCTCAAAGGATGGGGCAGAAGTAGAGGCGTGGCTGATAGTCCCCATTCCTACAATGCCTGCTGCAGGATCTGAAAGCCCTTGGAATCAAGGGAAATGCAGCTGTAGGACATCCTGATGAAGTAGAAAGGTGTTGTCAGTCAGAGTTGAGAAAGCTGAAAAACTGAGCTTGTAAAGAATCAACCAGACAATGTTTCTGAGTCTTTTTTAACCAAATAAAAATGTAATCACTGCTCAGAATAAATACCTCCAGCTTTGAGTGTCTGAAGCCCCAAGAAGGTGTTTCAGAAGTCAGCAGGTGAGGAATTTCATGGAGTGAGTGCCTAATAGCTAAGGAAGCTGCCACCTACAGCGATGCTTGTTACTTGGAATATGCACAGAGCCAATTAATGAGGAGGAGATTAGAGGCAAGGTCTGCAGACTCTGCTGCACCTGCTCCAGTTGCAGCCCTGCTCCAGTACCCTTCCTGGAAGAAAGCTGCAGGTTGGCTTTTTTTTCTGCAGGACCTATTGCTCACAGGGGGCAGGGGGAGGGAGAGGGAAAGACCAATACAGTGAATGTCTGTGTTCTCCCTTTTCCCAAATCCCAAAGTGGAAACATGTCTGGGGAGCTGCACAAGCAGCGGAGGAGGGTGCTTGTGTCTCTGGGCTTTTTTTCTTTCGCTCGTTTTTTTTTTAAATGAGAAGGATGGCAGAAGTATTTTACTGTGAACTAGGAAAAAACTGTCAGTTTAGGTGGAGCACAGACTCATTTAGTTTCTTGCCTATAAGATTTTTTCTAACAAGCAGCAGCTCACAGCAGAAAGGCACCTTCCACAGGGAAGCAGGGACAGGGACACCACTGAAACCAGTCTGCTTATTTTCCATTTCTCTTGTCCCAGCTGTGTTTGATAAAACTGTACCCTGGCCAGCTGGGGTCCTTGTCCAGAGGATGCAGGAGTCAGCATTTCTGCTTCACTTCTGTGACTGCTGCACTGCTGCTTGAGCTCAGGGGAGCATAAGCACTGGTTCCAGTGTAGGGTTTGTTTTACAGGGATGTAGAGGGATCTTAGACTTTGTTGACATGCAGCTGTGGGATGCCTCAGCAGCAAACAGCAAGTTTGGGTAGAAAGCATAAGGAAAGTAGAGTATCCAAATGAAATTATAGTTTGGGTTATGGACTGGCAAGAATTGCCATAATTCTTGCTGAGTTTAGTCAGGGAACTGTGCTTCATGCTTTAGAAATTGTCCTTTATTCTAATGTAAAGTATCTCCTGATCTTTCATGGCAGGTAAGCAGAGATCTCAGTTCCATGTGGAGGCACTGTCTTCTGAGCTGTGCCTTGCTCAGAAGAATTGTGTCATTTTCTCTTTGGGGCTCACTTAGTCTGATGAAGTGGTAATCCCAGTTAATGCATACATGCAAGAAAATGTCTCCTACAGTGAGTCTTAGGAGATAAAGGTCAAATTAACCACTTTAAGACATTGACTAGTGAACAGTGACATGACAGTTAAAATCTAAAACAAACATGAAAATTTATCCAACACTGGTTGGATAAATTTTTTGGACTGGAAGGGAGTAGAGTGAAAAAAGCTCAGCAGTGATTTCTCTCTCTTTTTGTTCTTTAAATGTTGTGTGGGGAATGTAGTCCTTTTCTCCTACACACGAGTTCATTGTGGAGTGATTGGAAGCAGGAATAATGAGGGCCAGTGGAGGACATTAGATCAAGATTTGTGCCCTTCATACACAGAGAAGAGCAAGAAATCACTTCCCAAATGTTGTTTTTCAGAACTTCTTTTGGTATTTTTCTTTGTTCTCAGAGATCAATGTCAGTGCCACCAACTCCTCTTCACACTGCACGGGTCCTGCAAGAGGATAAAGACCACTGGGATGAAGTTAAAGTGAGTCAATCCAAATTCAGATTTCTTTAAGTCAAGTGTGATAGGAGATGAAATGTGCTGCCTTCTCTGGGGATGTGCATTGCCTTGGATACTGTGGCTATTTTGAATACAATAATGTCAAACAAGGGTGGCATAAACAGTCTTGGTTAGAACAGTAGTGTATATGATAACTGTTTAAAAAAAGAAGGAATGCTGTTTGAGCTTCATTGGCAGCCTTACAGCTGCACCAGATATCAACAAAGATGGTGTTTATGATCAGAGGCATTAATGATGCTCCTGCTGAGCCACTGCATGTACCCAGGGAGGAGAAGGACAGTGCTGGGGCAGTTTGAACTTCATTACAGTGAAGAATGTGATGAAAACGTAGGGGGACAGGTGGGAGGGCTGAGCTGCATTCTGGTTTTCTGCAGTGCTTTTGAATTGTGGAACAACACTGAATAACCTTAGTCTTGTCTTGTTATAACATTTGCTGGGGGGAAGAGGAGAGAAAAAGTATTGTCTTTTCCTTAATCTAAGCAGGTGCCTCAGCTACTGTGTGTACCAATGACTGCTGAATGCTTCCTGCAAGTGAAACTGTAGGGCACACTGAAAGTCTTAACTCTTTCCTGCTGGCCTTTAACAGGTTGGCATGCTTTTACAATTAATTCTGAATTTTCTGCACTTCAAATTCCCAGAATTTTGACAATTGCAACATTCCTGTAGTGTATTTTATTGATTACTGATTTTATTTAAATCACTAATATACAGTCTCAGCTGTTGAGCTATGTAATGGTAAAATTTTTAGGACCTAGGCAACATTTACCTTCTGAGTCAGAGATCAAGCAGATATTTTCGCTTAACTGCCTTATTTTCCATATTTCTGAGAATTTCTTATGCTTGTGCTTTTGTATAGGTCCCAGAAGTATTCCCTCGAGCTACCAACACACCCCTGATATTGAATTGTTTTTCCTTTCCTGAACCAAATGCTTAGACATTCGTTTACTTAAACAGATTTATCTTTACAACCTTATTAAAGAGTTTACCATGTTCCTGTACTTAAGCATTAATTCCAGCTAAAGAGGTGTGTGAATTTGAAGCACACACTTCTAAAGATGTTTGCGTGGACGCGCAGAGCCAGCCGGGGAGAAGTGCTGGGCATAGGGACACGGTGGAATTCAGGCCAGCAGAGCGTGGTCCTGTGTGCTCACGTGTGAAATGCTGTGTGAGCAGCTCCTGCGGACAGCCCCTGGTGGGAGGAAGCCTTTGCTCCTGCTGCAGTGCGCAGAGCGGGCTCAGCTCTGCTGGCCAGGGGGTGACAGAGGGCTCCTTGTGTCCCTCCTCTCCGGGCTGTAGTGGGGGGTGGCCGTGCGCTCGCTGCCTCAGGGGCTTTACCACATTGCCTGCTTGCTTTCAGGAGGAGATGACCAGTGCTCTGGCTACCATGAGGGTGGATTATGATCAGGTGAAAATCAAAGACTTGAAAACGTCCAACAACCGCCTCCTGAACAAGCGCCGCAAGAAGCAGAAGCAGGCGGGCGCCTCCTCTGCGGCCCCGGGCTGCAACAACCAGTGAGGGCAGCAGCCAAGGACCTGTGGGTGGAGGGTAAAAGTTAAACTGAGCAATTTAAAGTCATATGATCGCCTCAGTCCACACCACAAAGGCAATGAGACCGTGAAGACGCTGTCCTGCAAAGAGGGAATAGTGTGATAACGTTTTGATATAACTTGAATCAGGGCTTTGCTTTTGAAGACTAATGGATCTGACATGATTCTGTTGCATGTTGCAAGGGAAGGTACAGTAATGCCAGAAATGTTACAGGTTTTTGGTTTGGCTTTACCTGTGTAGGACAAGAGGAGAGCACAGGAGGCAGTCTCAGCATATTAATGCACTGAGGCTTTAACAGCCATCTACAAGAGTAACTTCTGCTGCTGTTTTAAACTGGGGAATAGAAAGTGCCAAGTGTTCTGCTAAGAGTGTTTTAGTAGTTTAGTAGAATTGGTAATAGTCTATATTTCCAAACTTACCTCCTATAGTTACAGAATATCACCTAAACTGTAAGCAGTTATTCTTGTTACAGGAAAAAGCATCCATACATTTCCAGTTCCATAAAGTCTTTGTGTAGTCTCATGTGCAGGTTTGAGTTTGTCATGGATTCCCATCTGATAACATGTAAATTTTCTGAGCTGTAGCCACTGTTGTATCTTTGTCATTGTCAGACCCCTCTCTTGTAATGTTTTCAATTTAACTGGTACTTTATGTGAAGAGTTTCAGTAAGGATTTATTAGTTGAAAGTATCCTGCAGAGAATATTGCTGTTCCCCTTGGACCCACAACCTCCAGGGCATGCAGCTGGACAAGCTTCTCTCTGCTTTAGAAGAGAGACTTCAGAAATTCGGGAAGAAGTGGCAAATGCATGTTCTCTGAATGGACCCTGGTGTCTGCCAGCATCCCTTCTGGTAATTATATCCAGATCCTGTGCCTAAGATGTGCTGATCACAGCAAATTGTGGGGTGTTTGGGTTGGTTTGTTTCCTGGGGTCAGGAGGGGGGAGAATGCTACTTTATTTATGGTGATTTGGTGGCATTTCAGGATCCAAAGATTTTCACCACTTAAGGAAGATTACTTTTAAGTACATCCACCCATTGGTTTTTTTCCTATTTTAATTCTTCTTATTTCGTGGGAACCTAGCCTTGGTTTGCTGGTACGTTTTATTTTGTGATCAAAATATTTTCTCTCACTGTATTTTGGGGCTTGGCTTTATTTTTAGTTTAGGTGAAGGAAATATTTGTGAAAATGTTATCAAGAGCCTCGGATGAATATGATGTGCTTCCAGTGATGGAGGCAAACACACCTTTGAGGTAGGCACACAATACTGGTGTGTTAATAGGCTTGGAAGAATGTAAAAAGATAAAAAGGAAAACAGGGCTGCAGAGTGGATCTGAATTGTCAGATCAGAGTGACATACAGCAAAGCTCAGCTTGAGGCTTTGGACCTCGTCTGGGGAGCCCAATTCCCATCTTCAGAGTGGTGAATGAGACCTCAATTCTCCGTTGTGAACTGGTCCTAGGGTTTTGTAACATGATTTATTAAAATCAGTTTTTAACATTCCTTCCTCCTGTCATCCCTGTTTTTGTTGAGTGGTTGCAGAGTTTGCATTGCTTTGCAAGATACATTGTGTTGAAGGTGACAGGGAAGGGGAGAAGGAAAGTGTTCCACCATGTCCACATTCAAAGGCTGCCCAACTTTGAACATTTTATAAGATAGCAAGGTTTTGGTTTTAAATATCAATCTCTGTAAAGTTACATTTTTTAATTATTTCATGTTTCAGGTATCTGTGATTATAGCATGTCCTGTATGTTTTTGTTTTGCCATATTACTGCAATGAATTATGCAAATATCATTCACTACCTGTAAATGAATAATGTGTTCAGGATGCAACAGTTGGAGTTAGAGCCAGGTCCAAGTTTCTGTCCTTTTATCTGATTTTTTTGAGGGAGGTATGTACATTATTGCTGCTGTTCCATCTCTGTGCCTCATCAGGGTGATTGATGTTCCCAGGGCAAGCAGTGTATAGTGCACTGTCCTGTCTGCCTCAGGGACAGTGCCACTGAAACTGTTGCAAACCAGCTTTTTTCTCTGCCTTGGCCAAGGTTTGAGCAGGAGCCCTCAGTTCCCACCTGGTACCTCCTGGCTTGTCAGTTTAGTCTGGAGCTCAAAGATGTGTCTTCCTGGGTAGTTTTCTGTAAAAAACCTTTAAAACTCACCTGAGCCTCATTCCTTCCTGTGTGGTTCCAGTATTTACTGCAGATCAGAAGCTGGAACTGAGGCACCTGGCACAGCATTTTCAGCTTTCTGTCTCTCTGTAGCAGGAGAATCCCATCTCATTAAACTCAGACTAACAGTTCTTGCCTTCTACCCTGCAGCAACAGTCCCCAGGAATGCTGTAAAGCCTTGCAGGAACCAGAGGAGGGCCTCAAAATGGCAGACATGGAAGTGTATGCAAGTATTGCACAGAAGGGTTTGTGTTTATTGCACAGAGGGAAGGAGGAGACTCCTTGGGAGCTGGGAAGCAGCTGCCCTGCAATGTTTGGAGCCTCAAAGTGCTGCCCTGCTGCGGGCACTGCTGCCTCCTGCAGCCCAGTGGAGCACAACAGCTCGTGTTGTACCTGGCTGTGTCACCTGGAGCTGAGAGGGGCTGCCGGGCACCAGGTTTGGGCTGCAGGCATTGCCCCAGCAGGGCCTGTGTGCTCCGTGCAGATGCAGGGATGGATGGAGCATCCGATGGGCTCGGCTCCGCCCAGCCTCGCCACACCCCCTGTCCCCTGCCCCGCCGGCTCCAAGAGCTCCCCAAAACCAAGGTGCTATCAGCTCCCCACAGCTGAACCTGTCACCAGCTCCCCAAAACCAACGTGCTATCAGCTCCCCAAATCTGAACCTGCCATCAGCTCCCCAAAACCAACGTGCTATCAGCTCCCCAAATCTGAACCTGCCATCAGCTCCCCAAAACCAACGTGCTATCAGCTCCCCAAATCTGAACCTGCCACCAGCTCCCCAAACCGTGCAGTATCTTAGCCCTGCTCTGGGCCTGTGGCTCTGCAGGAGTTGTTGTCCCTCTGGCTGCCAGCAAGGCTCTGGGGAGGACCCTCCTCCTTCCTGCATTCACACACGTTATAAAGAGCTCTGATGAGCTGCTGGTGGTGTTTGGGTCTTGCCTCTTCCCCCAGCCATGTCATATAATAGGCTTTTTAGAACCTGCTGCTCAGGATCCAAATTTATAGCTTGTTTTTAGAAAGGATAGACTATTACAGAACTGATTATGCATTTGCATATTCATCAGCCCTATAGAGGAGGTAAAGAGCTGGGAAGGGGCAAAAGAAATGAATGGTCAATAGAGAAGGCTTTAAGGAGAACACAGATTAAAAGGTCTATTTATTTTTTACAGCAGAAGCTAAAATAAGGACTGTGCACAATTCCCCACCCCCATCCCTTTCCTCAGCGATTGCTCATGGGCCGCTGCCTCCCCTTGTGTTTCTCTGCACTGTGCTCCTCACACACGTGGTTCATGTGCTCTCACCAGTGCTCTTGCTCTGATCCACACACAAATGTGTACCCAGGCATGCAGGACATTCCCTCCCTCACCTTCCCAGCTTTTGCACTACACACTTTCTTACCTCTTGGACCACATGTGCCACATGGTGAACCTGGGTTTGACATGGTACAATTAAAAACTCACATTAATGATAAACTCTTGGCCTAATTCTGTGTTTTTCTATTTGTCAAAACCCAGCATGCAGTCCTGGGATTGCTTTTCTGTCTTAACACTTCACTGCCTTGAGTCTGGAGGCCCAATTACGTAAATGCTTCTGACTTGTCTGACGTGAGGGATAATGAGAATGCTACATACTCAGCTTGATCTAATTTCCCTGTCCTCTTTTCAATTCACACTTTATTTGGCCCATGTTTAGACAAAGGTGCTTTTGAGAAGAGGAAGGTTTAGTGAGGAGGAGAGAGCCAAAGGTTTTAATTACTTGCAGGGAATCATGAGCACTTGTACTGTTTTAGACCTGTGGTCCAGGTGGGGAGGAGGTGTTAATGTGTGCTCAGCTGCTCTGATGTGTTCTCCTGCTTAGCCCAAGGATGGAGCCAGCTCAGCTGACAAACCTCGGGGACAAAGAGAAGGAAGCAAGCAGGGAATGATTTCACATGCAGGAGAACTCCTTTTTTCTAAGAGAAAATGTTTTGGGGAGTTTTATTGTGGAAATATGATAATTTCCTCTTTTTTAGATTCCAATATTTCCCCTCTTCACCCAACTGTTCTCTGTAGTGGAGCTGGCAAAGCTGGGAATGGACATGGTTAATTCTCTTTTAGAGAGCCTAAAAAGGATGAAGGCAATGAAGCAAACTTGAGAGGCAGGGAACACACACTCAAAAAAATCTTGTTAAAAATTCTTGCAAGCTAACAGGCAAGTCTTCATCTCCATACTGAAATGTATCTCACCTGTGGAAAATAGAGGTTAGTGCAAACCTAGGTAATAACATTTTCTGAGGAAATGTTTCCCTGAAATCTTTGCACCAGGTAAGAAAATTCTTTTTGAGAATTAAGTCCAGCTTTAAAATAGGATTATTTCTTTTCAGTTTGTGTGGTTAGAGGAATTTAATGGAGCAAAGGGAGCAGAAATGGGAGATGATATGTCATGTTGAAGAATAAGATGAGAAATATCTGCTGTTGTATTCTACTCCAACTTACTTTTTTACTGCAAGTGCTACCTCTGTACAGACATAGCAAGATAGATTCAACTCTTTATTAGTCTTTTTTAGCACTGGAGAAGGAGGATGTTGCTGCACTCTAGGGAAATGTGGAAGATAACCCTGTGATTGTAGATGAACATCTATTCTGGTAAATCTGTAAAGGATGCCTAGCATTACATTTATTTTAAAATTTCCTGCCTCATGAATCTGCCAGATGCCAAAGTCTCACAGGTCTGCTCTAACTGCACGAAGACACAGAGACATCACTGTCAGTGGGTTTCCTCCTGCAATTTGGGACCCCAAGAAGAAGCCATTGCTGAAATGTACTGCAGTGCTTATAGTTTCCAGGAGCCAAAAGAGGAAAAAGGTGTCTTTCAAATAGCTGGAGATGACAGAGAGGGCCAGGCTCTCTTTTATCTGGGGAGGGGTATCCTAAAGGTATCTTGACCTTCAGTTCAGTTCCCAGAGCTGCTGATAACAAACATGTTTTAGCTGTGGGGGGCTGCAGGCCCTGATGAAATCTCTGCTGCTTTGACACCGTGCTGGGGCCTTTCCCACTGTGAGCCAGGGAAATGCACTCACTGGGCCATGGAGAATTCTTGGTCCTGGGCTACACTGAAGCTGAATAATGCTAAAAAGGAGGAGCTGCATTGTTTGCTTCCATGTTAGGCTTCTGAGTGTATCTGTTGAATTTTTCTTCCTCCAAGGTCCATCCCAGTACTGCCAGTGTAGCAGCTGTTTCTTCATTTGTTACCAGGGAGCACAAATGCTCCTTTTGGGGACTGCATTTCTTTCTCTGAATTTCAAAGCTGGAAAGAAACTCTTAAACAGCAGGGTTATTTTGCCTAATGTGTTCTCCCCAAACTTCCAGGCTCATCCATTTGGGAAACATGGAAGATGTTCCCAAGAGAGTTCTTATTGCCTAGCTACTGAAGCACCTGCTAAAACTGAGCTCTTTTAAAAACTGAAAATTATTTAAATGTGAAAAAGAGTGGGTTGATCTGGAAAAAAACCTTCTCAAAAGACTAAAATTAGAATGGAATGTGTTAGAAGAGAAATGGGGAAACTGGTGGGGGAGGAGGACTAAGGGTTTTTTTAAAATAAAAATGCTACTGCTTGAGTAATGATCAAGGAAATTCTGGTTAGGATATTAGCTGCTGCTCCAACCCAGAGCAGTTCCTGGATTCAGAAATAATTATGTTTTCCTAAAGATAGATCTACAGTGCAGACTCCAGAGTTTTTTTTTCTGAGTTAGTCTAAAGCAAGGATCAGCTTGATGTTTATAAATGAAACTTTTGAGTAAATGCTGGTAGTGAACCAAATAAATAGAGCTTTTTTTTTTTTTTTAGAGCAACGAATAACTGAATAAATAAGTTTTGCAGATTAACTTCTGCTCTCCTGAAGTTGCCTGAGTGAGCTGCTTGCAGAAACCTTGTAAGGTGAAGTTACCTTTCATTTTTGCTTTTGGAGTTTTGCATTTCTATCTTGCACTTTACCACTGCATGTTTGACTTTTGTCTTGAATAAAATTCTAATTAGTTGTCCCAAGGCTGCCATTCCATGATGCACAGTTTTTTTCTCTTTTCTTGGCTCAATTGCAGTTGTACCACCACTTTTATTTCTGAACTCCTTGTGGTGTAAAGGATTGGAAGAGTTTCAAGGAATCCCATTACCTGGCAGGAAGCAAAACACTTCATTGTCTGTAAAATGGTAAGGAGGAAAGTTTCAAGCAATGGCTAATAGTAGGAAAAATCACCCTCTGAGGAAAAGAGAAGGTCTCTACAAAGAAATGCACCCAACTAAAAGAGTAAAATGAGGTGGTCTGGTTATCTTCCTTTTAAATCCTCAGATTTTCTTGTCCTCCATGATTTCAATAGTTTGATGTATTTTATACTGCCTGGAAGCCATGAGTACTTCCTTTAGAGAGACCTGACTGCAGTATTTCAGTTTCTTCCCTAAACATAAAAAAAATCCTATAGAAGTTTTATGCTGTAGGATATTCTAAATCTGAGGAGTAGGGAGGAATTGCATTTCCTGATTTAAAGTGACTCAGCTCGGTCTGCCTCCTTCTTTCATAATAGATTCTCTGCATCCAGCTCAAGCCTTGGCTGGCACTCGGGAGAGCTATCAGATGTTTTCTCCAATGATTTGTCATTCCTGCACAAAGTCAGGTTTTAAACTGTTCCTTGAGGATTCTGGAGCAGCCATCTAGTAAGCAGTGATTAGCTCAGAAGGTGCATGCCTGTGTCACAAGGCATCTGCTGCTATTCCTTGGAGCTTTCAGCAGCTCCCATGGGACAGTGACATGCCTGGCCAACAGGAACCCAGCAATCATCATTCATTACTTTATTAATATTGTTTTATAGTATCTGCAGCCACTCACACACATCAAACCTTATTTCCATAGCCACAGTCCCATATGAAGTGTTACTTTTATTTCTGTGCAAAACCTTCATGGTGGTCATGTTCTGTACTAAGTAAATTAATTTCAAAGCATTTTCTTTTAAGCCTGTTACTTTTTTTTGTAGAATTCCTGAGATTTTGTGTTTTCCTTTGGAGCAGATATTGTTCCCACCACCAGAAAATTATTTCCAGAGAGAATTTGAAAGTTCATATTTGTTAAAAAGAAAGTTGATATTTGTATGCCATCTATGGATGCATATGATGAAGTCATAATGTGGAAGAATCTAATTAGTACTATCCAGGCAACGGAAGACCTTGAGCTTGCTTGATTAGAATTAACTGCTGCATACATGAAAGGAGAAATTTAATTCAAATTTCTATTAATCAGAAATACTATCCTGCCTAAATGATTGAAAAAAAAAGCCATGCTAATTTTCTGTTTGGATGATGATGATGTCCATGTCAAGAGTGATTTTTGTGTTGCTTTGATCTTTGAAGTTATATATCCTAAAGTAATGTACAAATAGAAGTATTTCAGGTTTTGTGACCTGAATGCTTTCAATTCAGAAGGACAAATATATATTTATGCACATAGAAGTAGGTACTCTGGCACAAAGCCTCCAAAAATGTTGTTGTCAAGTTCCCTTTTGCCCTTTCCTGCAGCATCACGCAGGTAAGGTTCTCCCTGCCAGTGAATGTTGAGTGGTTCCATTTCTCAGTTTTCTCTTTCTCCTCTGTCACTGCTCATTGCTTTGTCCAAGGAAGAGGAGGAGAGCAGCAGAGGGGAAGAGCCCTGGCTGGAATTGCCTGTGTTGTTCTGCACGTGCAGGTGAGGCCTGGCAGGATGGGGTGTTGAGGGTCTGTAAATGCTGCTCAGTATCTGCACCTCAGCTCTGTCAGAAACTTCAGTGTTGTGGGAAGCTGCCTAGCAGATCATGACCACTTCTGTGTCAAACTTGGGGTTTCTTCTGGGTTTTTTCTGCAGCAATTGGATTATAAGAAAACTATGCTCTGTTGAAATAGTCTTACATTAGGGAAAGGCTGTTTGACGTGCTGAATGCCAGCTTTGTGTTGGTTTATGAGTCACAAGCTATCAAGGAGTGTGATGAAATAGTGACTCTTGATCTCAAATGCTGCCAGCCACAAGGATGCCAGCATCCTGTCTCAGATAGGTTTGGAGGCTCTCTGTCCATCTTTGTAAGTCTGAGAAGTCCAGGTGACACAACACAATGTGCTGTGGCAATATCACAGACCAGGAATATATTTTAGGCAAGATTCCTCTGTTTGTGTACAGTTGGGTCAAAAACCTCACATGTGACCAATTGTCACAAAAATGGAAATACACCACTCACATGAGGAGTCATGTACAAGCTGCTGTCCTGATATGCAGTGGGAGCAGGAAAATAAGTCATCAGGGAATGGCCAAATGTTGAATTTCATGTTCTGTTGGACTGTGTGTTTAGCTGAGGGGTTGAACATCACCCTTCTTGATATAAAAATTAATGGATTCTTTTTGAAAGTGGATCAGAGCAGGGTATGTTCAACTGTGCAACAAAGTGCAGAAGTATAAATGTTAGACTAAATTCCAAAATCTCAAGCACATGTAGCAACAAAGGGGAAAGAATATGTAAAGTGCACAAACTTAGCTTCATGCCTTATTTTGAAAATAATTCATAGTAATCTGCATATTACTTAGAGTGCCATCTCTGGGCATCAAATACTTGTTTTATGAAGGAAACATTCCTATCCTTGAAAGTTGAAAGGGACTTACTAAACACCTTACAGTGTTTGAAATAATGGTCCTAAGGTTTAGCTCTGTTTATGCTTTTGAGGGAGGCTCGTTGATTCTGTGAATCCCAAATGAGCTGGGGTGGAGTGTGAGCTGCACTGAGCATCAGTTCACCTGTACCTGCAGCTGCAGGACTGCAAGGGACAGTCAAACCCAGGCTTCCATGATGGCAGATAGACCTTGAATTCCTGTAATGGGGAGGGCAAAACTGAGACTGCACTCATTTGTTTCTCATTTAGTCCTTGATCTTCTGTCGTTATTCATGTCACTGGAGATAGGATGGCTCTGACAGCTCTGGAGGGGGAGCAGGACATTTCAGGTGGCTGCCAGCCATATCTGTGATAAATGGAGAGCCCTGGCCATGTTCACAGAGCCAACCCCAGGACTGGAGCATGGGCTGACTTCCAGCCGCTTCACATGAGATCTGACCTTGTGCTGTTGCAGGCAGCCCCTGTGTCTGGCATCTCAGCTGTTTGTGTTTCTCACACCTTTTTAATTTTTTTTTTAATAGGAAAGGTAAAAGATTTTTGTGTTCTTCTTTTTGATACTGCATGTATGTTCCTTTCCACTGTTTCCACTAAGGTCCCTTCCAACCCAGACTGTTCTGTGACTGCTCTATGATTTACAGTCATTGCTCTCGCTGTATGAGAGTTATAAGGAACATGCAGAGATCATCCTCTGATCCTGCAGTGTAGTCACTGGCTGAGCCAGGCACCAGCCATTGACAAAGAGGAGATAATGTCCCTTTGAATGTCCCCAGTTAGAATAATTCTGTTTTTCAGCGGTTCATTCATTAGCAGAGAAGTAAACAGTGCAGCAGAAGGTTGTGAAGCAGGGTGTTTATTCACTTGTTTTCTGGCCTTCTCTCCAGATTAATGAAATGACTCATGGACAGTAACAACATGCTTGGAGGGGAAAAAAGAAAAGGGGAATAGAAATATCTGGAGGTGGGACATATAAGGCCAAATCCTTCTGTCAGGACACCCACAACTCACCTTACATGTGTGATCTGAATCTCTTTGTTAAATGTAAAGAATGAATCACAGCCAAATCTCCAGGGCAAAAGAATGAAATGAGCATCTAAAATGTGCAGAGTGGTTTAGATCTGTGTGGAAGAAAAGGCTGGTGGAATGTGAGGCTCTCCAATTGCTTGTGAATGTTTCTGCACAACTTGGCCTTTTCTCATACCGTGTTCCCCTCTGCCCAAGAGCAGGGACAGTGTGTGTGCTGTCCCACAGAGTTCCTCACACAGCTGAGGAACACAACACAGCACAACACAGCACAACACAGCACAGCACAACACAGCACAACACAACACAGCACAGCACAACACAGCACAACACAACACAGCACAACACAACACAACACAGCACAACACAACACAGCACAACACAACACAGCACAGCACAACACAGCACAGCACAACACAGCACAACACAGCACAACACAACACAACTGACCTGTTCTGGCTCTGCCTCTGTGGTGCCACTCACCCCCTCTCTGCTTCTAAAGTCCCACCCCATGGTGATGCTCAGACCTGTACCAGTCTCACAAAATGGTGGAAGGACAATAGTGAGACTGCTCTGATTTCAAAGATACTCAAGGACTCACTGTCCTTGGAGAATTTGGAGCTGAAAGACTTGGAAAGGTTACGTGGATTTTGGGCAGAGAAGGAAACCAAACACAGAACCAGGTATCACAGATGCACTTGGAACACCCAGCCATCTCAGTCCTCTCTACTACAGCTTCCCAAGGAACATTCAAACCCATCTTTGTGAAGGTAATATATCTGCTTCTCAATGACTTACTAATAAAAATCTAAAATTTTCCATATTAAAAGCTGCATGAGTGATGCAGCACAGGTATCTTTTAGTTTAACAGCATGATTTTTTTTTTTTGCAAGGTTCAACAAACTGAAAGCAGGACAAGAGAGGAATAATGATTGTGGAATCCTGAGAAGAATTAATTTATAGCAGATACTACCAGGCAATTCTGATGTTGGAAAAAATAAACTGAGATGCACCTATGTGATATTTTCAAATACAGAAAATGCTGATCAGCATTCATATTAGAAATTATCAATTCAGAATCCTTGTCATCTAAGGGAAATGATGTCCTAAAGACCTCTTTGGTTCTGGCTTTTTCTCCATGGGAGTACTGATCACATGGAAACCTAAAGCCCTCAGCCAACTCCTACTCTGAAAAATGCTTAATTTATGAATTCTCAAAAAATTGGTTTATAGCCAAGATGTTCTGCTATTTATTGTTTATTTAAAACTGTTTGTTGCTAGTTTCTGTGTTGTTTCATTTTGAGACAAGCCAGTGTATTTAGGGTGGAGATTTAAGCCACACAAGGTGAAAAACAGGGATGAAGCTGGAGAAGGAAGAGGAACTTGTCAAAGCCTGTAAAGAAGAAGTGAGGATAATTAATCAGACAAATGGAGATAGAGAGCAGGTGTGCAGAGGGAATAGTCTGATGGAACAAAAAGGCAGTAGAATGAAAATGAATGTCAGAAGAGGTGAGTCTCTATTTTATGCATTATAAGCTGTAAAAAGAAACGTTTTCCTTAACATGCTGAATTTTTATTTTTTGAAAAATAGCCTTACAAACATTAATTAAAACATGAGCATTTTAATTTTTTTATTGTTAATTGTTTATTTAATATAAATAAATTGATTCAATGCTGGCCACCTAAACAGTGAAGATGGAGTCCCCTCACAAGCCTAGGAATTCCAGCAGATTACTAAAATATATTATGTGAAAAACAAGTTTCCATAGTTTGGGTAAGGGAAATATGTTAGAAATAGTAAACTGGGAAGAGAAGGGGGAATGTAGGGCAAGGGCAAAACCAGTTTTCCCTTGATATGTTTGTAAACCAAACATTTTGCAGTATTTAGGTCAGCACAGAAGGCAGGACCACAGTTTATGAACTGCAGTGAGAGGGAGCAGTTGAGGTTCACTCTCGAGCAGGCAGGGTAAGGTCAGGTCCCCTGTTTCTCTGAGCAACAGAGCAGTGTCACCTCCTTCTCCAGGGAGCAGGATGTGGCTGCCAGCCCAGAGCCCATCAGAGATGGAAATTCATTCACTGCTTTGGCAAAGAGAAACAACTGGTATCACTTCCTGCTGGGAGATGGAAGGGAAACACTCCCTGGCTCCATGTTTCCTTTGCAGTTCCCCCACAGAGCCTGTTGCTGGATTACAGGTTTTTGGGTCCTGCCTGCACTTTTTCCCTTCTCAGGGCAGCACTGAAGTATTTTGTTGTTCCCTGGAGGGGAAAGGATGAGCACGTAGAGAAGGATTGGCTTTCTCAGGTGATCAAAAAGGAAAATTTGGAGGAGTAACTTAAAATTAATAAAAAGAAGTAGGGAGGAGGGAAACCCAAGGGATCCAGAGACCATGGCCCTACAGATTTGCAGATGGGATCATCTCAGGTGATAACAGACCTGAGCTGGTTATCTGTGGTGCCTGCCCAGAGTGATGTTCTGATTCAGATCACTTCTCCCTTTCATTTGATCCAATTCCTGCCTTCATCCTAAAATTTAAACTGACACTAAGTAACAAAAAAATGTATCTTGAGCCAAGTGAATGTCAGTATCTAATAATTACAATCTAATAGTGTGATTTTCTGTGCTCCCAGAGATGATGGCAGAGGCCCAGGGTGGTTCTCTAGGTGTGCCCGTCGTGCATAGAATTTTTATTTGTAAAAATACTTGACTTACCAGATATCAGTGTTCCAATAGTCACAAGCCAGCTCTCTGCATGAACAATCAAAGGCTGTTCTAGACAGGAAGGAAAGTTACAGAAGTTTCCTGGTTTAGCTGGTTTAGCAGAGGAAGCAAACTATCAGGGTTATTGCAATTATCAGCCTTTTATTTTTCTTTCCTTTTTTTTTTTAAAGGAGTATTTTTTCAATTATTATTTTAAATTATAGGAAATACCAGCAGAGACTGATCTGGACTGAAAACTGTCTACATTATTCTGTATGCAAGCTTAGCTAGGCAGACTGTCTTAGTCCTTTCCTCTGTCCCTGTGGATTTGATCAAGATGCAGTGTCCAGATCCTTGTTCAGGATGACTTCCTTTGCCCTGAGGGCCTCAGCATCTCAGGAATTGGTGTCAGGGGGAGCAGGACAGAGCTGTCAGACATGGTTTAGTGTGGCTTTGGCAGTGTTAGGTTTACAGTTGGACTTGATGATCTTAAAGGTCTTTTCCAGCCTAATAACTCTGATTCTATGTTTAGATCCAGGTTTAAGGGAAAAAAAAAAAAAAAGAGGGAAGAGATACAGTGGGAACACAACTGTGATATTTGCAGCAGTTTGCCTTCCTTCAGAAATTCACTGAGAGTGCTGCATGGAGATGACAAAAGGTAAAATCACCATTTCTCAGTGTTAAAATAGACTTGCCAGCACAACTTTTCCAAGGTCATTTGTTCTCTGACTCTGTACTTCAGCTTTTCTGCACATAGTTGAGTTTTGCACTCTTCATTAACTGGTAACCATACACAGTGCATTAAAACCAAACCAAGTTCTTCCAGCCTTTTAATTCCTTTCATGGCAGATGCTTTCTTAACCTCTGCCATGTCTAATCATGAACTTAACACTATGCTGATGAACTTTCTGAGGTTAGGGAATTTTTAATGGTGTTTATTCCTGGAGTTCTTTAAAATAATCAGCCTGTGCATGCTGTGCTAACAGATCCAGAGCCTTGAGAAGGATTTCCTCAGTTCCCTGTAATGCTAAAGTCCAGGAACATTTTTCCTGGATTAAAATAAATTTTAAAAGTAAGTTAAACCATGTGAACTTAATAGTTGTGCAAGAAGCAGACTCAGCAGCATCAGTGAGATGTCCTTTGCTTGGCTATAAGGCAGAGCTGTTGAAAACAGCTTCCTTCTGTCTGCTTCAGCCCTACTTGGGACTTTCACAAGACCCTTCAAACTCATTCCTGGTGTAAAATATGTCTGAATTCCACAGCCAACCTTGGCATCCGTAGTTGTGGCATCCATGATCTAGGAGCTGTGTCAGGAGCTCTCTACACTGGCATTTACATCTCCCTTGGGGGAGGGTGACAGCTGAGGTAGGGAATGCACTTCCATTCTGAGTATTCTCTCCCTTTATCCATAGGCAGACCTATAGATGGAATTTGCACTCCAGTTCCCCTTAAGAAGTAAGTGGTATTAGTATCTTGTAGATTAGCACTTTTCTGTTCACTTTATTATCAGTACCTGCATATTTGGTAAGCTTTTTAAAAGTTTGTCTGGGTAATTATTTGTGAGTTACACATAGGACATGTCCCCAAACCAAAACAAAATATAAAACCTGTAAGGCCTCCATATAGAAGCTGGTGGATGATCTTTTTTTCTGATTTCCCAAAAGGAAGCTATAAATCCTTGGTTCTGATCCAGTAAGTTAATACTGCAAATGTTGAAAGCAGTCATGAATCATCAATTTGAGTAACCAGGAACCCACAGAAATATCAGAATATGTTCATGAGAAAAATGACTCCCATAGAGAAATCTTTTGTCTATCTCTTTTCATACATGGTCCCTACCCTAATCCAAGATGAAATTTCTTTTAATTCTTTAGAGATTGAAAAACCAAGAGTCATCTTTTATCTGCTTGCTAAAGATAAAACTGTGCCTGGAATAGTTTAGGGTTGCTGTGTGCCACAGGGTCCCTGTTGTGTGCTGTCTGTGATGTGCTCATGGCTCACCAGGGCTGTTCTGTTATGGCTTCAGGTTTTTGTGAGGCCACCTTATTTTTAGAATGAGGTTATGCTCTGCTGCATGGCCCCCAAGTTGCATGGATATGCAGGTGGGAGAAAATTGCTAATATAAATCAGTCTTAAAAGAAAGAGATCACAGAAGTAGAACAAGGTACCATCTTCAGATATTAGAAGGAAAACAAAAAAAAAAGGGGGGGATTTGAATTAATCCCAAAGTGAGTGTCTAGATGGTGGCTTGGCTAAAGTACCACTGTGACTTTAACTCACCAGTAGGCAATGCATTTCCATGGTGTGCAGCAGGAACAATAAAGGAGTTGGTGTTGAGTGGTGAACGCTGACCTTGGTAGCACAACCCAGCCAACACTTCAGGGATACCTCTGGCAAGCTGTGCAGAGCAGTTCCTGGCAGGGAGCTCTCACCTCGAGCACAGCAGATCCTGATGTCGTGGGTGACACCTGGAGCAGCAGCCTGGCACTGCCAGTGAGGGAGAGAGATCCAGGTTCCTCAGGCAGTGGATGAGGGACACGCTGCAGATGGAGGGAGATGGGAGGATGATGGCACAGCAGGAGAGCTCTGTGGGGAAGCCCCAGGTACATGACAGTGATGGTGAGAACAAGTCACTGCTACCTTCAAGGAGCTCCTAGGACTGTCACTTCTCTTGATTCACACACATGCTTTGGTATCGTTAGAGTTGTATTCAAACTCAAAATTACTCTTTTTTGAGATTTTATTTATTGTGTTTTTCATTTTGTTTTGGTTTCATTTGATTTGGGGGTAAAATTACTCATGGAAGTAGTATTTTAAAGTTAGTTCTTTTGCCACAGCTTAAAATCCATGAGTCTGTCATTGCTCTGTTGTTTTCTCTGATTAGAATGGCTTTTCTCCCCTGGCTGGCTGCTGGGCTGGAGTTCTGTGTTACAGAACAGGCAGTGTTCAGTGACCAGACCAGTATAAAACATCACAGGACAGGCAGTAACAGCACACAAATCTTGTAAATAATGTCTAATAAATCTGAGGGAGCAAACAAGGTTTGCTGAGTTTGTCTTGTTGACAGGTGAAGTTGGGAGGCTCCTCCATGCCTGGTTCACTCTTTCCCCTTTGTGTCAGGGGGAAGATTTATCTGTGTGCTTAGGAACCCTGAGCAGTGATCTTACAGCATCACCTAGAAACAGGAGGGGTTGCCAGTTCCTCTCTCCCCACCTTGTCTAACCAATGAATCAGAGGGAGAGTTGTGTTCCACTCTGGTAGATTGTGTTCCTGCTCAGAGGAAGGAAAACTTGTGCTGATTAATGAGAGTTATGCTGGGAGCAAGAGAAAAATAAGATCCCAAGTCCTCTAAATTCTCTAGAAGTTGCACTAGTTCTTAAAAACAAGATTTTACAAAAAGCCAGGTAATAATGAGGGGCACCTGATGAGATTTGAGCAAACATGCTCTTGGTGTTAGACTGAGAGACACAATTGCCAACAGCTGCATTGATTTGGATATTGACCAGTATATTTTTGTTTTTCATGTATTTCAGGTGTTTCTTTGTTTAATGTGGGCAGTATTGTTCCTCTTAACATCTCTTACTTTTTATCTTCCTCTGATGTAAGGTAAAATGGCCAAGTTTCCCATTCTGTTTTATGGTTTATATTTTAATTCTCTAAGAATTTAGGATTTTAGATCGTGTTGTAATTTTCTCAGTTAAATTCAGCAAACTGTGTGTTTGTATGTCTGTATGGACACATAAAAAATTTGGAGAGCTGAATTCTTGCTAGAAGTGTATGAGAGCTGGCAGGAACTGAGTTAAGAGCTGTAGGAGCAGCCACAGCACGTGAGTGTCTTGTGTTTGATGTTCAGCAAAGGAAGGTGAATTCCAGGGCCTAAGAAAATTTGAAAAGTAGCTGTAAAACACAGCATAGTTGAATTTGGGCACCCCACTACTGAGAACTCAGCAAGTCTGGTTCTTTTAGCTTAATTCTCTCTAAGTAAATTAAATTCTCCTGAAATAAGTGTGTATAGGAACAGTTCTGTTTAAAATTCATACAGTATTTTAATCTGATTTAACTTGCTAGATAGACAACCAATAATTTTCCCCTTATCTTGAATAATTCTGTGTGTGGGTAACACTGTAGGGTGAAATAAATAAGATTACTTTTTTAAGTTGACTGGGTTCATTTTAGGATAAAAAAACCCTAATTGTTATGAAAATACAGCATGCTAGTACCTTTCTGTGTTAGCTTTTTGCATATTCCTTATCCACAGTATTAAAAGGAAATGATTATGGTTCCTTTTCTTCTCCTCTTTCAGTGATTATTTAGAGCTAGGAGATTATTCAGCTTGATAGTGATCCTTTCTTGTTAATCTGCTGTGCTTGAAAATGAATTAGGATTAGGAAAGTAACCCTTTATCATGAATGACAGATACTCAAAGGTCACCAGTGGGTCACCTACAAACCTCTCTGTGGTCAGTCTTGTAGACAGCTTGGGCTGGAAGGATTTTGCTGATCCATTTTTCTGAATCCGTTTGATTCAGTTTTTCTCTTATTGCTGCACCATAACTCAAATCATCTGCAAATCCTTTCCATGTTATTCTAATTATTCTTCTAAATTTCTCTTTTCTCTCCTCCTTCAGTATAACTCAGTCTCATCTTTATTAATAAGCCTCTAGTAGCTTCAGAGTGCTTTGAGGAGCAGTAAGTTGTTTGTAGAGTGCAAATCGTGCACCAATGAGGCAAATGAGATTAGAAGAATGAAGTGATTTTCCTTGGGGAAAGTTTGGTGAGCAGACCAGGATTAGAAATCTGTTCCTAACCTTCCATTTTGTGATTCAAGTGTCTCTTTCTTTGCTGCTTTCTCATCTTTCTTTCTCTGACCTGCGTTCTCTTGTTTCCTCCCTCCATGAATCCCTTCTGCATTCGTCGGGAAGCAGCACCTCGGAGCAGGACCTCTGCCAGATGCTTTACCCTCGGGGCTGCTCTGGGAGCGCCGACCCAGCACGGGAAGATCCGGCTTTGAGGCAGGGACAGTGTTCGGTGGAAATGTTGGGAAATGCGATTCTTGGGCAGCGCCTGAGCCTGGCCGGGAGCTCGGCTTGGCGGGGCCGCTGCCCTCGGCCGGGGCCGTGTCCTGCGGCTGCCGGCGCTGCTCGGGGCGAGCCGCAGCCCGGCAGCGCTGCCGCTTTTCCTGGCCCTGCTCCAGGGGCTCTGGGGCAGCATCCTGAGCACTAAAACCCCGCCTAGGCAGGGCCTCCGCTCAGAGTTCAGCCCTGTCCCTCTGATGAACCTCCAGGCCTGTCTCTGCCCACTGTGCTCCACATGGAGTTCTCACAATCAATCAGATTTTGGATTATTTCTTTACTTTAGCAGGTAACATTTTAACTTAAAAACTAATAATTCTGTAACTCCTGAAAGCAGCTGGTTGTGTCTGTTCATCCTTTCTTCCCCATTAGAAGTTGAGATTGTGGTTAAAGAGGTCTCTTCTGGCAGTTTTCTCATGAATTCTTAAAAGTGCTTTTGACTTATGACAGGGAAAGTGAGGTTTTGAGGCATTCAGAATTTCCTTTATTCATGTTGATTTCATTGCAATTTCACAAATTTAAAATAGAGGTTCAGGATAAAATTTAGCTTCTCCAAAATAGTTCCTGGAAAATAGTATAAGCTCTCCTCCAGTTAAGTAGCATAAAAAGAGAAAAAAAACTTCAAATATGATTGAAATTTATCTGTTCTTTCTTCTACATTTGGGCAGACAGTTCCATTCCTGTAAACTGGGGAGAGAAAACTTTTAAAGACATTTTATGGTTCAAATTCTGTGTTATTAACTGAAGTCCATATGGCAAGGAAAAAAACCCCAAGTATTATTTACCATATATTCTATTTGTCCTACAGTAAGGCAAAAAAGGATGAAAATTGGTGTATGAATGTAGAGCTGACCCTACAGCTTTGCAGCTAGAGCTGATGGGTCTCAGCTCTTAGTCATCCCAGGGAGCACAGTGAGATGACTTAAAACAGGAATTGCAATTGAGACAAAAACTGTAGGAATTGGAACTCCAGAGTCCCGTGACTTCAGACAGTGGTAGAACCAAACCCAGCTTTTAAAGTGCAGTGAAAACCACTGGAAGAGCTTCATAAGAACTGATGTCAGAAAAATGGAACAAGAACCCATCTTGTTTGTGTGTATTCTGTTTATACAGAATGTTTTAAGTAGGAAAATCCCTTTTTAGATGGTAAATTTATAGCTATTATTTGCACTTAACCTTCTGTTCAGAGCACACAAAGAAATGAATATAGTGGCCAGTCTAAAAGTTTGTGTGAGTTAGTCCAGCAGCAAAGCAGCTATTCACTGATAAAACAATGGGTAAATGGAAGGGCTGTGTCAGGAGGAAGGGAATCATTTGTAATCCATTTCAGTCCCAGGTCTCCAGCCTGTGGTTTCTAGAGCCAGAGACCACATCTCCTGACTCAGAGCAGTTACCAGTTTGGGATCTGGGGGTTTCCAGGGAGTGCAGGGACTGTTTCTAAGGACTCTGCTGAAAGAGCAGTTATAGGCTGTTGTAGATCGAAGTTCAGAGTTATATTTGCATTGTAAAATATTTCTGTAAGCAGTGTGCAGGAGAGTGCTGGTGAAGGGATGTGCATGCTCAGGGAGCAACAGGAGCTCCATCAATTAAGGAACTGAGAAGTACTCACAGGGCACCTGGTTCCTGACCACTGGAAACAGCAGCTCTTCCCTTTGCTCTGGCTGAGCTCATTTAGCTGGAACCTGGGCCTGGGTGGCTGCTCAGAGGAAGGTGATGTTGCACAAGGGCAGAATTGGCTTCAAGGGCTTTTTAGGAGCCGGGAGAAGGAAAAATACCTTTTGTTCCTTCCTCCAGAACTACTGTTTAATTAGTAAGTTGGGTTCTTTGGGCACTTCTTGTGGCATAGCTGGATGTGGTAAACTCTGCAATGTGTAAATTTGTACTTGTGTTTCTTTCCTAAAGTGAACCTGAATTTCCCATGAAATCTGCCCAAATTCCATAGATGTTTAGCAGATGACACTGAATATTCTTTGAGCTCTAATGCAAGAACATTGCATAGTACAGCTTCAGAAAATTAATATGAACACAAGAGAGTGCATCCTCTGTAAACTGCTGTTTCCTTTTTGGAAGCTGGGAAAAGCAAACTGTATAACTTATTCTAAAATACATTTTTTACTGATCCCCTGGTTTTCTGCATGGCATGTTCAGAATGTCAATGCATATAAAAACCAGACACTTTCCTGCGTTCCTGAGACACCACTGCTCACAAAAGGACAGCAGTAGGGCAAGGGGATTGTAATTATGTGTTGACCTCTCACTTCCTGGGAGAACTCCATGAAATTCAAAATAATTGCCCAGTGCCCTGGTACATATTGGTCTCCCTTTGGGATTAATAAACTCAGGGGTCTTTGGCCTCTGAGGTGCCTGACCTTGGTGGGACACACAGGGAGGCACCATTTGGGTCAGCATGAGGAAGGATCAAAGCTGAGAGGTAGAGCAGTGTGGTCAGTGGCCCACATGGCAGTGAGAGATCTTGGTTCTTTGTCTCTTATGGGCTCCATGGACTTGAAACCTTTGTCACTCCTTTGCCAGGGAGGTGCTCTTGCCATGAGATTACAAATTTGCCAGTGGCTAGGAGAAAAAAAAAAAAAAACAAATCAAGGAGGCTGAAGAGAACAAGCAGGAGAAAAACTTCATAGAGTGATGGAGAGGCCAGCCACACAAGGTTTGAGTTTCACTTCAGGGCTGGTGATATTTGGTGCTTTCTTAGAGGCATAAAATCCATAACCACTTTTCCCCCAGTAAAGCTGATCAGTGTTTGTGCAACCCTTGGCTGTTTCCAGTTCCAGCATTAACTCAGCTCTTCACTCTGTGGGCCCCTGTGCAGTGCAGATTTATCCTTAAGCCAGACATCCCAGGTTTGAAATGTCTTTGCCAGTGGGTGTGTTAGACCAGGGGTGATTTGATTTTTGAGAAAACTCTTCAGTCTCTGCTGTTTGGTTGGCTGAAGTGTTGCACCACTCTCTGTATTCTCTGTTGTCACATCTGCTTTCAGGAGCCTGACATTTTTGGGTGAATCGTGCAGCAAGCTCTTTCCCAGGTGTGAGTTTTGTGATCCCAAGTGGGAGCAGGGGTGATGACCCTCCCTGTCCCACACAGAGCTGTCCTCACCTGGGTCCAGCCCACTGAGTACTTTTATCAGCACCTCTCCTGCTGATAGAGTAAAATCAGTCAATTATTTCTGCAGGAATTAAATTATGGCTGCATGGTATATCACATAGTGAGGTGTGGGTTTTTGCAATTGTCTAAAAATATATTTAAATGCAATATTTTACTGAAAAGCTAATTTATACTGAGATATGACAGAGGTAATTCTGTAAGCTCTGATATTAATAAAAATATTATCTTCTTATTCACATCTCACTTGAGTGACCCCAGTATCTAATGTGGTGCAGGTTCAAAACAATTTTTCTCTTCCATGTGTTTATTTATCAGGACTCAGTCTGTTGTTCTGAGAAGGTGTGTTACATCAGTGTTTTCCCTTCAAACTGCCTGTTTTGTGAATTTGTAGGATCTGGATGTCTTCTGAAATCAATCAAGAGGTTGTGGGCGGAACAAAAGGAAAAGACAAAAGATAGGAGTAGTGTTTCAAGAAAAATCTGGTTTTGTGGTTCATTTTCTTGATGGAAAAACTGACTAAAATTGCCTGTTCATTATGTTTCCATAATTTGAGATTTGAATGGAGTTTGGGTTTTGGCTTTTTTTGTGTTTGTTCTCTGTTTCACTAAGAACACAGAAAGGCAATTTTATTGTTTTCATGCTTAGGAGGCTCTGAACTTTGGGCAAGTAGACTTTTTTATTCTTTCTAAAGCCTCCATTTGAAATTGTGTTTTTCAAGCTCAAAACTATGTTTTTATCTTTGGAATCACTTTGGTAATCACGTGACTTCTTTTCCTCCCCATGAAATTGTTTTATTATCTGAATGAATGTGACCATATGCCACCAGTGAAGTTCCTAAGCTGCAGCAAAGTGGCTTTGTTTTGTTTAGGTTTTTGTTGCCCATTTATGTTCCCTGCTGAGGGTTGTACAGAGAAAGGTTTATTTACTCTGGGCAGTTTTCAAGCACAGACATCTCTGACAAGAGTTTAGCAAGTGCAATTCTCTTTCATAAATTCCTTTCTTTCAGAAGATGCATGCCATTTATTACAGTCGTCATGAAAAGTCAACTTTTCAACTAGTTTGATTAATTACTGAGGACTTGTAACCTTGTAAAATCCTTGACACCAAAATGCAGAAAGATGACTTGATCCACCAAGGAAAATACAAGTGGCACATAACTCCTACTTTGCACCCCAAATCAAGCTGTATTAATTATGACAGATCACATTTTACACAGCTTTTATCTGAAGAACCCCAGAGGGTTTGCCATCTGAAATATTCACCTGTAAGGTGAATAGATGTTTATCAGCTCAATGTCTTCTATTAGGAAGACACCATGACCAATACTGTGTTAGCCTAAAACTGGTAGTGAATCTAATGAGCTGAATGTAACCTTGCTAACCACTGCTTAAGGGGAAAGCAAAATGCCAGAAATTCTGCAGTGGGCTTACCAACTAACTGGTATTCAATTAATCTTAGGATTAAAATTCAAGAAATCTGAGTAGTAATTTTAAATATTCCACTTCAGACAAATTTTCCTCAAATCCCTTTAAAAAAACTGCAGCCTGACTTTTGAAAGGAGTTTAGGAGCCCTCTGAAATGGCAGTGTATAATTGAAATTCCAGCCATGTGTCATCAGATATGAGGTAGCACATTGTCTTCTGTCTGATAACACACAGTGATACCCAGCCAGCCCTGAGGAAATCCACTCTCTGTTAAAGCTCCAAGGAAATAAAAGGAAGAGGCATCACTTGGGTCAGGAGTCCAAGCCATTCCTATCATGAGCAATCATATCAGTATAAATCCATCTGGCAAGTGGATTAGGCTTACTCTTGGAAATCTAAGTTGCCCCTGAAGCTCTTCTTGGAGGACTGTAACAGAATCTTATTCCAGCTTTCATTTTATTTCAGCCAGTTTCCAGCCATTGATTTGGGATGCAGATGTTTTAGCCTTTCCTCCTCACTTGTCTGGGTATTTGTCCTTTTAAAGTGTTTAAAACAAATAATAATTCTCTTCTTCACCCTTTTTTAGACAAGCTGGCTGTTCTACTCTCCTTAAAAATGACAGGCTTTCAATTCCTCATCTTCTTATAGTGGCCCCTCAAACTGGCCTCACTGAGGAAATTCCTCCTTATAAAACCCCACTCCCAGAGTTCTAGAGGAGCTAAATTACCCAGTGGTCAATACTTCTCTGCCTCCTCCTTACCTTTCTCTCCCCAGCTGTGCACTCCCATGTCCTGCCTATGGTACACAGGGGACTTGGGATCAGCTTCAGATTTCCTAATAAAGAGAAGGGTTTTTTCTCTGTCACTGGCCACAGGGAAGGCTAAGGCTCCTAGTAGCCTTTTTTTTTTTTTTTTAATTACAAGTAGCTGTGTATTATTAAATTTTTATCCTCCTTATATATTCTCTTAAACAAGATCCTCCACAAATAAAATTGCTGTGTATAATGTAGCCTCAGCATATGCTGACTATGCCTTCCTCAGTCATCAGGAACTCCCACAAGTGCTCCCCTACTTTTTGAACCAACACTATTAATTAAAATACTAAATAAACGTGGTCCCAAATGCAAAGCTGAGGAGCACCAGTAGTGATCATCTTCATGCACAGCAATTTCCCATTCAGAACATTTTTAAGGTTTTTAGCCTTGGGGGTTTTTTTTTGTTTGTTTGTTTTTAAACCATCTTACAGTTTTTATACTGGTCCCTTCTCCATTTTCATAATTCCATTATTTCTCATCTGGTTCTGCTTTGTCTATTTTTCACAGGCACGGACTGTGGCATTCAGGTCATAGCTCCCTTTAGATAGAAATATATTTTACATTATAAGCAAAGCCAAGTGCCTTAGATGTTTCTTATCTGAGGTTGTGTATGTCAATGTGTTCATAGCCTATCATATAATCTAGGAAATGTAATTTTTTCCATGCTTTTAATAGTTTTTATTTAAAACAGAATAAGCATAAGTTAAGTTGCTCAAAGATGAAAAATGCAGTAACTAAACTGATTCAGCTTAGACAGAAACAACAAAGTAATTCAAGTGAGTGTATCTACAAATTAATCCACCAGTTATGAAGGCAAAGTGTGAAGCTGATATTAGAATATTTTAGTGTCATTTAATAAGACACTGCCTAACCTGAAGGGTGCATAAGAAGCAGATGCATTGAGGTCAGGTGCCCCAGTACTGCTCAGTCTGAAGTCTAAGGACTGAGCTATTGACAGTTGTAAAGCAGGAGTCCCTCAACATGGATTTGTGGGGTATTAAACCCTCTCAAACCCCAGTGGGAAAGGCTGGTTTGCATTGTCTTATGGCAACTTTAACTTGTGTAGCATTGCTTTTGTTACCTGCAGTCAGGCAACGGAGGCTTAGTTGGGTTCAGTAAAGCTTAGACTACTCAGCCTGGCTGTAGCAGTGCCTCAGGTGTTTCACCTGTTTCTCCTGGAAGGCCAAAGAAGAGAAGAAAGGAATATCTGGAGCCTCCAGAATTGTTCATTGGTCATTTGAGATGCATTTTGCCTTCATACAACCTCTGCATTTCATAAGTCTCACTAGCTTCAGGAACTATTCCCATGACTTCAGGATCTCCGAGAGCCCATCTGGTCTGTTTCCAGAGAGCACAGTCCTCAGGGTGAATCAGAAAAGATTTAATTCCAGAAATGCAAAGAACAGGATATGTGAGTGCTTGCTGCTGGTAATGTTACACCACCAGACTTCTGACAGAGGTGGTGAGAACAACACCCATGATTAGTAACTAATCAGTAGCTAATTTCTTAAAGTTGCCTAATGATCTCATCATGGTTTTTCCATGCACATGTTCTTGTTGTTGCAGTTATTTCCTGTGTTCTCCTTTTTTCTCTTTTAAGAATTCCCCTAGACCCCTTGCTAAATAGAAATCTGGGAACCACCAGGTCTCAATGCACAAACTCTTTTTACTTTTTATGCAAAATATATGGAAAGAATATGCAGTATAATTTATGTATAAAAAGACTATGCGTATGTGATTAAAGGTTTCAAAGGCCAACTTAGCTCAAACCTCATGATTTTCATCTGCAGAGTCCCTTTTACCATGGCTTGAGTCCTGATCTTTGAATTTCTGTCTAAGACTGATTGGCCTGCTATGGTCACTTCTGTGAGAACTGATAGGACCTCAGGCAAGGTAATGGGCTTCTCTGCTGTAATGACCCATCCTTTGTGTGAATATTCTGTAAATGTTTACATTTGCCTATATATTAATCTATGGATTGTCTGTAATGCAATAACAAATTTGTTACTATTACTGGGCAATGAAGAAGAGCAGTGGCTACAAAGAATCAGCCAGCTTTAGTAACTCTGCAACTTGCATGCTTGAACAACTTATTCCATCCTTAAGCATGGGCCATCTGTGTGAAATTTTTTACCTGGGAGAAAACAGAGTCTGTGCTTTCCTCAGTGTGTGTGTGCAGCTCCTGTCAGCATTAATTGCCAAATTCATAATGAAAGTAGACCCTGAACTATTGTTTCACAGCCAGCATCCTACAGCTGTGTATTTGTAATTGTGCCATGGCGAAACAAGCCCTGGAGCACGCAAAGAGACTTGGAGATTTCCCACCTCCCTGACAGCTTTTCTGACTAATTCAGCTGTGCTGGCAAGTCCTGCCAGTTAGCACATGCTATTTTCAGAGTAAAATGGATCCAGCACCAGGCAAGAGGCTCCAGTAGTGACGTTTCCCCTTTGTTTCAGAGAGGTGTATTTAACCCTTCTGCCATCTCTAATGGCCGTTATGTGGGTGTGATGTGACATAAAAGATCCTTTTGAATATTCACGAAACTTTGGCTTCTCTCTGCACAATTGTTCTTTCCTTAAATTCTGACTTCAGGAGTTTAAAACACAAATACCTGAAGGCCTGTTTTGTAGGAGTTCTTCCCTTTTTGTAAGCATGTCTGAGAACCTTGCTGGCCTGGGAAAATGGCCTGGTTTGATGTTTAATTGCCAGTTCTGTCTTCCTTGAGGGAGCTCAGTGCAGCTCCACCCCATGACCTCATCTGCCCTCACTCTGCCTTGGGGCAGGGGTTCTTCTCCAGCCCCTGACACTGGCTCTGCACAGTCAGCAACTGGGCAGGGCAAACTTCCCTGTCCCTCTTGTGATGTCCCAGTGGACACCTTCCACCTGACTCCACTGGCACCTTCCAGCCCTGTCCCTGGATGGGTGGTTGGGACCTCCCTTCCTTTGACAAGGCTCCAGAGGAGCTCATGCTTTCTGCTCTTTCCCAGCTGAAACTTGATTAGATTTGAATTTTATTGTGAAGGAAATACAATAATAACATAAAGAAAGAGTAAAGAATACCTGCAGGATTATTTTGTTTGGTTTTGCTTAAGATATGGATTAAGCAAAGAAGGCTTCTTCCAATGGGAAATTAATTTAATCTATCAAAAAGAAATGAAAATATCCCTGCAGAAAAGTGCAATAGAGGTAATATTTTATGCGTAAAGACTACTGGATTAACTTGAGTGACCAGTCTTCTGTTTTATACAAAGCTTCTATGCATAAGAAATAATGCAGGTAAGAGTCATTACTCAAGTTTCGAGCCATTTGACTGTGAGAGCATTCCTTTTTATTTGCTCTGGAGTGTCTGTATTCTTCTAGAACAGGAGGTGATTCTAACTTAATCTTTTGGAGCCCACCAAAGGTTTGCTTGTCTGGTGTTCTGCAGTTCTCTTGAGACTGCTCTCTAAACATATGCCAAGGTGGTCACTGGCTTCTTTTAAGGAGAGCAGCCTCAGAGCTTTGGGACAAGATGGAGTGAGAAAGTGAACGAACTTGGAATGTGGATTTCAGTAGCAGCATGGCCATTGCCCAGCACTGAAAGTTTGGTGGAAATTGAGTTTTCAAAAGTTGCCCAAACTTATTTTGTCTATTAGCAAAACAATTTTCCATTCTCTGTCTTTGTTGTTACAACCACCTAAACCATCTGTCTGCAAAGGAAGAAAACAAATTACCCTGCAGGTGATATTCAGCATCAGAATGATCAGACTAAATGAGTCAAGTTTGGCAAAATTATAACTAACTAAAAACTGCATCTCCTGATGTCAAGTGTCAGAACAGTTTTAGTGAAGAGTATTTTTCTGCTTTAGCACATTTATAGCAGAATCTTAGTGAGTCCTAGAAGGAAATAAACCCTGTTAAATGTCTGTGAAAGTGAAAACAGAGGTGTTTTTCTTGTACTGTTTAAATGTCTCCTTGTGTTAGTATTGCACTACTCAGCATAAAAGTCTAAATGGATTTCCTCAGCTAACAAAGTGAAATAGTCCATAATATGCCCCAGCTCCTGCAGCACAAGTGCCAGATCGTGCCATTAGAAGGATGATAACTTACAGGAATCGCTGTAATTCAGTCCAACTTGAAATAAAAACTGTGGAAAATATGTTGCTTTGGGGGAGATGAAAATATACCAGCAATATTGATCTTAGTAGCATATGATGTTCGTGCTGCATTCCAATGTGACAGGACAAAACAGATAAAAATGAAGAGCTGGCTGCCTGTCACATGGCTCAGCAGCCTTTTGGAAGCAGGGATGTTGCTTTGTGTCTCCTCCCAGTTCTTCTCCCCTCTTTCTGGTAAGGAAGAGGTACCAAAGCAGAGCCTCCTGGGCTTCTGGCTGTTTGCTTTGCTCACTGAAGTTTTGGATTTGTTTGTTTTGAATAAAAAGCTGTTCCTTGAGGCTAGGACATAAAAGAGGTTTGGCAGTGAAAGAGCTTATTATTTAGAGTGGATAATTCTTCTCTGAAACTGTAATTCTTTTGCAGGATCTGTAGGACCCTGTCCTTCTCTCTCCCTTAAATTTTTGCTTTCTCTTTTTTCTTTAGGAACTGCAACATTTTCATTCTTATATGCCAAGAATGAGGCTTAGACCCAATATAACCATATGGTCTGTATCAAAAAATGATGAAACCTTAAGGATAGCTATATCTGAAGATTCTTGTCTACTTGGAGGAAAATATATAATCTATAAGCAATTAATTGATGAATGTTGAATTCATCTAACCAAACAAACATATTCCTAAACATCATTCTCTGATTTCATTTACAAGCTTTGGGCAGAATCTTACAAAAAAAAAAAATTATTCCCTCTCTGACTAAAGACAAACTTAACACTTGATTTCAGTGCAGAAGCTGTCACTGAAGCTGATTAAGCATGCTCTAAATTATTGTAGTTTACAAGACAATAGCAAAAAATACATATATATATGTCATGCCAATCCATATGGTGCTATGGAAGCATTTCTCTCCAGTAGTATATGTTTAGAAAATGTCTCTCTGTGCCAGTGCTTGAAGCAGTTTCAGAGGAAGCCTTTGATTAGTGCCATAAAGTTCTTCTGTTCTTCTCAGTTAAAAAATCCTGGAAACAGCTGCAAACCTGGAGCTGTGTCTGTGTCTTCAAGATCATTTCTAGGGCAGAGGCCCAGGTGCCTTGGTTTGGTTAGGCAGAAGTGTCAGTGATTCCTGCAGTTGGTTGCAGTGGAGTCCCTGTATTTATTTCAGCAGGCAGAGGAGCTGTACCTGCCTCTGATCTCACACTCAGACCTGGTAGCTGGGACTGACTGCACCCAATGGGCCATGGCAGGCTGAACCTGCTGCCTCTCCCATTCACCATGGAGCAGGAAACCAGGACAGCACTGCAGAGGCAGCTCAATGCTGAAAGCAATGCACAAGTTCAAGTATTTTCTCCCTTTTGTCACGTTTTCGTGAACTTTTAAGCTCTCGTAGCTCTTTTAGGAGTGGCAGGAATTTCTCCTCGTGTACCTGCTGTAGTTGTGGGACACTCAAACTGCGCAGCAATTCTTTACCATTTTCATTTTGCTACCTGAATTTTGCAAGTAAGGGTTTCTGTTAGAGAGGATTAGGAACCCTGAAACTTTTCTTTCCCCATTACTGGAGTAGGGTTGTGTGCAATATCTTTCACAGTTCTGGCTACCAAGCTGTCGTCATCTCCCTCAGCAGTGTTTGTGTCTGAGGACGTGCTGCTGGCACCATTTTGGTTTAGCTGTGCTGTGCCTCTTCTCCTTCTGTTCTCGTGCTGATCCAAGTCCCAGATTCTTCCTTAACAGGAAAGTGCATGTTATGTTTCTGTCACTGCAAATTCTCATTTTAGTTGAATAATCCTGTTTTTAACTTTCCAATCCATCATCACAAGGTAGCCTAGCAGGACTTTGTTGTGGATGCCATGCGTGCTGATCAGTGCTTCATCATTGCTCTTGACAACGTGTGCAGCCTCAGAAACCCACTAGCTGCAGATTCCAAGTGGGACACTTCCCAGGAAATGAGGAAACGTGGCTCTTGGGACAGGGGCAGCAGTGCAGGAGGCTGATGCTCATATTTTTGGTCTAATTTTGGATAAGACAGAGAGGCTGGACAAATTGCTGGGAATGATAGTAGGTATGGCATGGGAATGATAGTAGGTATGGCATGCAGGAAATTTCAGTACAGGCAGGTGGCTGCACTTAGCAGATACTGCCAGCAGTAAGATTTTTATCTATATTTAAATTGCCTTAATGAACAGACTGGTTTGTATTCCAAACTCTTTTCACAGTACACAAAAATGGCAGGAGATGAAATACTGCTTTGAGAAAAATTTAGGAATATTTGGTGAAAGACAGAAGTTTTATCTGTTTATTCAGGGTGGATTAATTATTTTCCACGTGTGATTTCCAGCTTTTTCCTATGCATAGTCTTTTAAGCAAATAAATAATGTACTTTTCTAACAATTCTAAAATTCTGACCTTCCATTTTTGTCCCCTTTTCATCCCTTCAGTTCTGCAACGAAGCAGAACTCCATTGTCCTCCATATGCCACATGAAGTCTTCAGTAAGTTTTTAAAATTCTGTACAAAAAGGGAAGTTTGGATGTTTATGTCTGTTTTTTTTCTTTTTTGGGGGGAGTGGAGGGACTGGGGATGGGATTCTTTGACAAAAATATCTCCTGAGACTCTTATCTTGTTCTGTAGAATGTGCAGATAAATTATAGCTTTGAAGACACTGTAGTCTGGTAGAAGACAATTTATCTACTGAATGTATTAGGCCAGATCCTCTGCTAGTAATTATTTGGATGGAGCTAAACAGATTTACAGCAAAAATATGTGTGTTGCTGCTGTGTGAAGGGTATGAATGGCAGGAAATATGCTGAGACATTGGGAAAACAAGCATTGGGTATGCTGAAGAAGTCTAGTTTAGAAATGTGATTATATTTTTACATATTTCTGTATGGAAATGATCTTTCAGGACAGAAGAATCAAGATATGTGAACAACAGCTTAAGTCATCAACGGATAAATTGTTAGGGCTGGGAAGGGCTTTCTGGAGATCATGTAATCCAACCCCCAAGGAAGACAGTCTATAGATACTTTTTTTTTTTCCATTTTCTTTTTGCCTCTTTCATCTTTGAGTGTTTTGTTTCATTGCCAGTATGTACAGAGTGAAACTTTTGAAAGTATATTCATCAGGAATACAGGCAAATGCCCACTGAAGGATGGTGCCTGTGGTGTGCTTTGGTTCTCTCTCAGCAGATCAGTGGGGTGAGGAAAGAGCCAACATGCTTCCACCTTGGAAATCTTCCAGGGTTGGAGACCTTGGGTCCTTGTTTACATGCTGTGGCTATGATCAAACACAGAGTTCTGTGAAACTTCTTGGATCAAGCTCCTTGTTGTGTGTGCATCTAATTCAGTGCTGTGCTGCCTCTTGCAAACGGAGCTTTTGAAGTTTGTGTGGCCCTGTTTGTAAACCAGGGCAGCTGAGAGTGCTCGAGCCAGTCTGCACACGCTGACTTTGGGATCTGGAACTCCCTGAGCTCTCTGGAGCTCACACACCACGAGCCACTCAACTCCTTCTCTCTGCACCTTTTGCCAGTAGAGCTGCCCCTGCAGGGCCTGCAGTGATTCCTGTCAGAAGCAGGTCTGGGAACTGTGCTGCTGTTCCTGCAGTTCAGCACATCTGCTCACAGGCAGAGCTCAGGCAGCTGAGCAGAGCCCATCTCTAGGAGCCAGAGTCACTCAAGAGCAATTCTACTGCAAAGTGGCTGAGGTGATCAGAGTCTTAGAGGAGTTTCTGAATTAGAGAAACAACGATCAGTGAGTTTTACTCAGTGTTAGCAAATAAACGTGGAGCATGCAGAGTGTGGTTACCTGGGGAAATTTAGGGAATTTTAATCCTCAGCTTGGAAATCAAAGCATTAGCACATAACTAGGGAAAGATGATGGACCTTTTGTTTCCAAACACTGTACGTAGCTCAGGCTTTCTGGCAGTGTCCATGGGATTACATTCATTCCTTCTGAAGCTGCAAATTGATTAAATTACATCAGTGAAAGGCCACTAATGACATGTTTTAGCCTGATTTCTATTGTGGCAGCATATTAATCTTACATTTGGAATTTGAATGACATGGTGGCTGCTGTTCCAAGGAGCTGTTGGTCACACACGATCCAGTGAAGCCTCTGACCACAGCTCTTAGAAAACAAAGGAGGGAAATCCTGCAAGTCCTGCTTCTTATCCACATTGACAGTGATGGAATAAGACTGCTTTAGTCTTGTTTCAGGGTATGTGGAATTTTAGCAGTGCTCTCTAGGTGTGGTGCTGAAACATCTTTTCCCAAAACTTGTTCTGTTTCTTATGAAAGTCCCAACATCCTCCTGTGTGTGTGTCACTGTACTCTGGGTTTGTGCACATTTAATTCTTCATACCCATCAATGAAACCATAGAGTCTCTTTTTTCTTCTCCCCATATACAAAAACCCAAATAGACAGGGATGGATTCCTCTGGCTCACTGGGGACTCCTGCCATGAACTCTCAATAGAATCTCATCTGCTTTTATGCCTTGAGTTCTCTGCAGCTTAACCTTGTGCTTCCTTCCCACCCTGTTTCCTGAGCTATAGTGAGACTTTTTGACACCTCAGAAGAACTCTCCGTATCTTGCATCCTGTCCTTTCCCCATGTCCTCTGCCATCACACTGTCCCTAATTATAGTGCCACACTGGTGTCTCTTTCTCCTGGGCAGCAGCAGCAACCCCTGTGGCTCAAATAAATGTGTTCCTTATGGTGCCTTCACCAACTTCAGGACCTTGAAGTATATACTGTATATTTATTGTATTGTTAAAATGCATTTATTAAATAGTTCAGATAATGTGATCTGAATTATGAGGTTAATGACAAAATATTTAAACAGCTACATATTCTTATAATTCCCCAGACTTTAAATTAAATTTACGCATTACTTTAAGCTGGATCCTTCAAAGTAATTTTATCTCTTGTATAATAAAACTTGTAAAATCAGGCCTAACTCAGTATTGTACCTAAATTAGTATAATTTACATTTTTGTCTTCTCATCTCAATATAAACCACAATTATTTAGTTTCCCATTTAGATAATCCCTAAAATGTGATTCACATCTCCTTTATGCACTGCTATTGCCATTTAATGAAAACAGTTCTTACAGCAGCCTCAGGTACCAGTGCAGTTACACCTCGGTTCTGAGCACTCTTCCCTGGTTTGATCAGGTTTCTGGAGTCCCAGACCAGGTTTTCTGCAGAGCTTGTTTGCTGTGCAAGCACCATCAGTGCTCATTTCTGCTAGTGGTATTCTGCAGGGTGGTGAAGCATTTGGGAAAACTTGGCTGTAGCTGCTGGTGTGGAGCCATGCAGTCAATTCCAGGAGGTTATTTCCTCAAGTTCTCCCAAAGTTGGGGGATGAGGAGTCCCTTTGGAATATGTAATGAGGCTCTAGATAGCTCTGAAGTGAATACTTCTGAAAATCTCTGTTGGGGTCATGTCTTGCCGATGTGGATCACCAGCAATGGCAAAGTCAGAACTTGAAAAACAAGAGAAACATAGAAATTGCCTATGAAACAAATTTTGAGATTAAATTACAAAAAATGTCCTTCCTTAAAGGTGTTGAGGTTAAGTATCAGATCATTTTGCTAGTCAACTGTGTACTTGTGTATGTCATTCAAAATGCAATTATATAAGTTCAGAATTTTATATCCTTTTTTTCAACATCAGTTTTCACAGCAGGGGTAAAATTGAAAGCTATGAACCACAGCCCCTGAAAATTGGCTTTTCATAGGAACTTCAGACTGCAATTTCTCCTGTTATTGGCTAGTCTGGCAACACAGTCATCCCTAAATAAACTGCACTTTTTTTTTAGCCATGTGAGTGATTGTCCTGGTAGTAGTAAAGCTGTGATTTATTTCCTTGAGGAATTTCATTGTATCTGTTCCTTTCTATGAGGTTCTTGAAGGACATTTTTCACATAAACCAGCTTTACTCTGTCAAGCAACAGAGTCACTGGGAACCAAGGCTCCAGAAATCCTGTAGGATCCTCCCACTCAGTATTGCCTGGCAAGCCAATTAGCTTGATATTTTTATCTCTAACCTGATTTGGACCTAATTGTAAATTACTATTTTATCATTCTGTTTTCTGTGATAAATGCCCTACTCAATTATTATTAGATCTGCTCCTAGGACAGCTGAATCTCCTTCTATCTATGCCATACCTTGTGGCTTTGCAATCTAAGGAGGATACAGAAGCACCTCATCCTACTTCACTGATTCTTGATTTTGGCCCAGAGCACAGGGGAATGTGTTCACTCTTTGGACAGGCAGGATTTTCTAGCACACCCTTCACTGTGGTAAAAGTACCTTTCTGTGTGAAGGTTCATGTCAGTTGTTCAGTATCTGTCAAGTTGCTTTCAAAACAAAGCCCAATTCTCTACACTAAATTAAGAAAGTTTGCGTTGCTTCACATTTTATTCCAAAATGTTGTTCTCTGCTTTTTATGTGATTTCTTTTTTTAATCTCAGGGTCTACCATGAGATAACATTCATTATAAAGCTTGAAATGCAGTTTTTACCACAGAGTGCATCTACCTTCAATGCAATTTTGAAGTAAATCTCTCAGTCCTTCCCATTTACTGCACCTAGCCTCACATCACTGAGTGGTGTCTCAGAGCACACAGATTCAATTCCTTCTGGCTAACCTTAAAGGAGAATATGGACTCCAGGAGCAGCTGTGGATGTGCACTCCAGGACCACCTGTGGATGTCCATTCAGCAGCTGGAAAATGTCAGCTCCTGGTCCACAGCAGAGCTTAACCAAAGTGACACACATTGTAGAGTCTGTGTCCTCAGCACCAAGGGCTTTGCTGTGCAGATGCTCTCCTGTCTCACTTCTCTGTGCAGGAGCACTGAGCTGATGGAGATGTCAATCTCAAACAAAAAGGAGAGCCATGGTCTGAGAGGCTCCTGCTTGCCCCAGTAGTGGGAAGTTCATTGGAGGAGCAGGATCAGAGGCAAAAAGCTCAGCTCATTACTGTCTGCCCTGTTCCCCTTTGCTGTTCCTCTGTGCTCAGGAACTGAGGCTCTTGGCAGCTGTTCCAGCTGAGCTGAGTGAGAGCTGTGCTCCTCCACCTTGGCTCAGATCAGTCCCTGGATCTGAAGGCTCGGAGCAGGGGACATGGACAGGAGAGGCACACGAGCAATTTGCAGTCTGACTTTGCAGTATGTGCCCAAGCTAAAGTCTCTCTCTAGTTGCAGCTCCCAGGAATCATTAGAGTCATACTCAACTGGAAAGGCCCCTGAGGAAGGATGGAGAACACTGGAACCACAGGTACTTCCCAAAGATGCTGCTTCCCTACAGACCTTGGCTACCTTGCTCCATATAAGTACTGTCATAAAATGCAGGGTTCATCTACCCAGATTTAATCCTCTGCACCTGAGCTTTCCTCACTCCAGGGCAGTGACAAGCACAAGCAATTCTTTTCCACAGGCAGCTGAGTTCATGGAGTTGTATATTGAAAATCTCACACAAAAGTGAATTTAGTGCTCCAAATCCCTGAGATGAGGCCTTTTCCTTTAGCATTTTGATCAAGGCCTTTGCTACAGCAAATGTTTAGCACTGTAAGTAATTGGTAGAGACTGCTGACATGATAAAACTGTGGCAGGTTCAGCCTAATCTGAAAAACATCCCTGAGACATTAATTGCATGAGCTGACCCAGTGAATCATCAGAAAAGCAAGGCATAATCCAAATGTTGTGCACAGCAAGTAGAAATATACCTGGCGTGTTTCAGAAAGCCAGCACTGAGAAGAAACAAAACTGGCTGCTCAAAGTGGAGCATTTTCCAGGCTGACCATGGGAGCTGCTCCACGGAGACCCCCTTGGTCTGTTTGTGACAATCCCTTTGGCAACTGGGACCAGTATGCAGATGGCAAAATACTGTGACTGCTTTTAGCATCACAAAGTCACTTTGGTATTGAAAGTGCACAAAGTCATGATCTTATTGGAAAAATTGTGAACATCTGAGTCAGAGCTGCTTGGTAATTGAGTCAAGGCTTGTATGATTCAAAAGCTGTACGTGGTTAGAAAAGTTGTTAGAAATTACAGTGTTAGAAGTCCTCTAAGCAAAGAGAAGCTTGAGGACACTGGGGACTGATGACAGAGAGGAAAGAGCAAGTTTGTAGACAGCCAGATAACAAAACAAATATAAGTAATATTGAGTAGATATCATTTGATTTGTGTATTTTAAAAACTGCCAATACCTGTGCATTCCAGTGGTCAGTATTGACCATCTGACTGACAGCCTGTTTGCCAAGCCATCATTTCTGGGATTTATTGAGCCGTTCCAAATCTCTGGGCAGATTCAAGCAGCTGCATTTCTTAATGAACAGCTAAAGCTGCAGGTCTCTCTTTACTACCAAGTGTAGATGGTACTGCCCACTGAGACCAAGGGATATCCCAGTGAGAGTTGTCATGTCTGTAGCATCTTTTGGATTATTAAGCCTTGAAGGAAGTTTTGAACCACAAAAATAAGAGAAGTGACAGGATCCTAACAGCTGAATTATTTTTTTTCCTGGCTGTGATAATGCCAAAGCAGACATGTTTTGTGGTGATCTTTTCTATTGTTAGGCTGTTTCAGGCAATAAAGGATAAGGCTTCTCTTCTTTGACTTATGAAAAATGGAATTCTTTATGGAAAAGGATGCAAAAATTGTTTTAATTTTTAGAAATGTCGAAATGTCTGTTTCATAACATAACACTTACTGATAGAAAACCTCACATGTAGCCTCTAGTGATGTAATTTTAAAATAATACCTGTATGTGCTAGTATATTCATATAAATATATTTTTATTTTTAATAATTGAAATAAATTTTTGTTGGGATCACCTACTTAATAATTTGCTCTATAGAAAGTGGTAACAGTAACCTCCCTTGAAAAACATCAATCTGAGAATTTCACCTAAGAATTACCTCAAGATTGCCCTTCATGCTGAGCCAACGGATGATTCTCCCAGTGACAGCCAACCTAGAGCGAGAGGCTGAAGCAATAAACCATCTTTTACGTCTTCTGGTAAGTTGTGCTGGCTTATTCCCATGGTTAACAAACTGCAGCTATTCCAGTCTGAACAGTTCATCAGCCTTGAACCTTAGAATGCCCTTGCTAGATTTGAAGAGCAATCAGAAAACTCCTTGTGTATGTGCTTATAGACACGATCATATCAGACCTTACACTTCTCTTTGACAGAGCTAAAGATGTTGATCTCTTTAAATCTCTGTATTAGGATTTTCTTTTGTTCCACAGATCTCAAATTATATTCTTTTGCCTCTTTTTCCTGAACCTTTTCTGATTTCTTTATGGGGAAGGGTGCACATCAGAAGCTGGCACAGTATCCTGCAACGTGAGAGGGATGCAAAACTTTGTGGTGGGATTAGGTTCATGCAGATCACTCAGAGGGAAATGTTTCCTTTTCATCCGAATCCGCCTGAGCTCCGTGTCGCTCTCGCTGAGGCTTGGAGCAGTGTGAGGCTTGTGGTGCTCAGTGATGGAGCTGATCAGGCTCTGGTGGCTTCATTTGAGTTCTCTGGCCTGAGCTGCTGCTGGTAGCAGTAGTGAAATCTCCAGAGTGTTGTATTCATCTCTGTTAGATCAGCAATGCCTGGGACACACATCAGTGGGATTTTAGCAATGACAATTACCATTATGTTTTTCAGTGTTATAATACTTCTGTCCCAAAAGCACTTTAGCTAACACATTTAGATGGCATTTAGTGGGAAGCCTCCTATGATTCATATTTGTTGTAAATATGTATTTTTTTTAATATTTCAGCAAATAATCCTAGAGAAATTAGACATCTGTGGGTTGCAAAGGTCTGAATTGGTGGAAATAATTTCCTGGAGTTTATCAGATGCCTCACAGCTTTGGAATGCGAAGTTCCCTGTGCAGGATCCATCACTGTTTTATAGCTTGCCTGAGTGAATCACATAGCCTTGATTGCCCTCTGAATCAAGTGGCTGCAATTCCCATAAACATGTTTTTAGAATAAAACAGAAAAATGGGACTTCTTAGTTTCTGTTTATCTTTGTAAGCAACCTCACTGTGTACAGATTTCTTGTAGTTCACTCTCATTTTATAGGATCTCTTCTAGTAAAATATTTGTAATTTTAAGAAAAATTTGCAACTGCTCTTGGCTATGATCAGAAGATGGTTCATTGGCTTCAGAATTATTTCCTAATATTGTGCTGAATTTCTCCAGAAGTGTCCATGGGAGGGTATTGTTTGCATCAGTCATGTTCTGTGCTTGGGAAGAACAAGACAGCTCCCATTCAAGCTCCCTACTGTTCATTCTGGGTGCATGTTTTGGCTCCTGGGCCTAATCTCTGTCTGGTTACAGCAGCAAAAAAGCAGGTTATACTACTACTTGTCTGCTTTTATCATGGTTACATGATATGCAATTATTTCTCTCTCCAAAAGAAAATGTTGATAAATGTATTTAGTAAAAAAATAGGGGGAAATGCTCTGAATAAAATATTTCTTTTATTACAGTAGCAATCTCATAGAAGGCAGAGTTTTTACTGCAAAACAAGATCTTTTTATTGGACATTGGACTGGTAATGATGTACCAGCAACTGTCTTCTGATCATTGTTCAACAACGTAGTTGTTGCTTGGATCACTTGTTCTTCCTTTTAAATGCAAGTATTGAATCTGTCTCATTTTAAGGCTGGAATGTGAAGGTGAAATATATTACAAATTTCTGATTTCAGAACAGGGCACTAAGGTATCAGATATTTTAGCATTTGGAGCCATAGAGTGGCAGTTCCCAGTTGTGTTGAACTCTTCAACCTTTGCCTCCTCCCCATGAATCTTTCCATGTGGACACCGAATGGTGTTAATTCACCTTGCAGCACATGAACCTGCCACACACCCTACAGAAAACTCCAAAAGAAGGGGATTTTATTTTCTAGATTACTTTTAAGCTCGGTCTCATTTTCCTTGTAATGTTCTCCCATTTTTTGCCTTAAAAAAAAATCTTGTCTGAAAAATCTTTTTATTTTATTGTTCTTTCCTTGATATAGTTCAGATTGATTTTTGGAAGTTCTGACTTTCTCCCTTCACATTTTACAGTTGTAAGTTGTACCTGTCTCTCTCCAATTCATACCTTTTAAAAGCCCTTTTAGGATTTTCATTTGCACTATTAACCTCCTTTGGAGTGGTTATTCCTTTGGAGCCCAGTTTTACTGAAATCTCTTTGTTTGGGACTCACATTTTGGAAATAGTAATCTGTTTACAAATTAAATATATTCTAAACCTTCATGTTCAATTCCAAAAGTTTTTCAGTCCAATTATTTTCAGTAAACAGTTACCATAGATACTCAAAGATTCTTCTAAAGTCAAGACTGAGCCCAGTGTTTGTTCATCATTCTGTTTAATTTAAATTGAATCATCTTAGATGCATTTGCTTCAAGGTTGTTTGGTCAGCTCTTCTTGTTGCAAGATCCCAGTGGTACCACACTGGTGTCACTTCATGAGAACTGGCTAAATGTTTTGGAAAGAAATGTGGCAGCTCTCACACTAATGAGAGTGTGAATGCTACCAGCAACAGGAACATTTATTTTCCCCTCGCTGTCCGGAGAGTTAATTCCTATCCTGACACAATTTCTAGAAGCAATAAAATTGAAAAGCTTTCTCATTAAATCCAGTATTAGAATGATCTTGAAAATTTTGAGCAAACTCATTTGTTTGCTCATCATTCTCCAAAATTATTTAATCTCAGACAAACTCTGTTTTGTCCATGCTGCTCACTTTTTTATTCTCTTTGTTTCATCACACAACTAAATCTGTATTTCTGCACTTTATTTCAGTAATTTATATTTATCACTTTTCATTATAATTTTCCTTAGATGTTTTCATCAGGTTCTTTTAAATGATGCATTAGACATGCAGGTTAATTATTATCTATTCAGACAGCAATCTCACACACAACAGTAAAATATTTCCTTTACATGATCTTGCTATATATTATTTATTTTTCCCTTTATTAGTTATATTTTTATACTCCTCGGGGAAAAGCTGTATTGCATAATTCCAACTATAAAATTTTATATTTGTGTAATAAATTCCAGTCTTTGCCTGTTCATGTGCATTGGTAGTGATTTTAACATTATTTCTTCAGTGGCTTTTGCACCGAAAAATGTGTCCATTTTTTCCCCTCAAAGTTACCTGAGTTGATCTAATAACAGATGCTTATATTTTTTCATTATCTGTGGTGGAATGAGCAGTTTGCAAACTGCTACAATTAATATGAGTTCCAAACAAACTCGCAAGGAGCAGTGAATTTCTTTCAGTGGGTGAGGAACAGAGTTTACCAGGTTGCAGTGGAATTAGTATTACTGGAAGATTACCTGGATCCTGGAAATCCTGCCCTCAGCTCCTCCAGACAGCAGCTTGAAATCTTCACTCTGTGCTGAGTCTGGAGGGTGACAGGGAGCAGCTCTCCTGCTTCAGCCCGAGGTGACATGGCCAAGCACCCTGAGAGCAACCCAGCATTTTGAACTGCAGTAGGGAATGAGAGGTGCACCAGAGGCCAAAAGATTTCATATTAATAGGAAAAGGTAAAAGTTGCATCAGAATCTGTGCTCTTCTAATTCTAAACAGTAGCACATTTGTAGTAGTGTGTGCTGAGTGTAAACTCTTGGAGACCCTTCTCTGTTAGCAGTAGGGAGAAAAAATGAATTATTAAAAATTGTCTGAATTTTATCTTCATAATCTGAGCGGGTTCAATTAGTTGAGAGGTCTGTTTGCAGTCTTTGTTTGCACTTTGCTTGCCAGGCATGTTATTTCTATATTGGTTGCTGGGTTTAATACTGCTAAATAAATATGTAACTCTCTGTAGGACAGTTGCAGTGGCCATAGTACAAACCCTGGTGGTCTTCCACCTGATGGTGGATAATTAATTAATCATATATAAAAGATATATTTCTAACTGAATCCATCCTTTAATCTGTGTCACATTGTAGGTAAAATTGTGTCTGTAAAAAATAACCGTTGCAGACTCTTCTCCAGACCTGCCCTTCACTTTGAAGGAATTAATGGATTTTAAAATGTCTGCAAGCTTCCATTTTTGTGGCTGAAACAGTACCTGGGTCATGGCTGGTCTCTGAGGGATCATTTTAAACTGCTTTCCTTGGTTTTTACCCTGTGTGTGAGATCCTGTGCCTGTCACTGAGTGCTTTATAATGTGAGTGTACTTCCCTCTTTCAGTGGCCTGCCCTCAGAGGAAATGTTTCTGGGAGGGCTTTTGGGGAGAGCTCTGCACTCCCACTCCTGGCAGCTATGTTGATTTGTGTTGCTATTTGTTTAGTATATTAACAGAACATAAAGAATTACCATTTGATTGCACAGCTTTACAGGAGACTCAGGACACATTCTTGCCTTTACACAAAGCACTCTTAGATGGCAATTTTTCCCCATGTGAATACCATCCTTCTAATTTAGGCTTGTGCTCCTGCTGACTGATTCCATCACCTGATTCAGTCGCTTCGAGACATCAGGACATTCCTTGCTGGTTTTCAGGAAGATGCCTCACAGGAAGGAGCTGTTTGTGTGTCTGCAGCAGCCAGACAGCATCGTTACTGCTGGGCTGCACCTGGGGCTGCTCACTGGGCTGGGGGGCACCTGGATCCGTGTCCTTTTTGCACCGTGAGCAACTCTCACAACTGCTCTCATTGTATTGCTAAAGTGCCAGGAAGCGTTAAGGAAAAGGGCATCTTCAACACCATTGAGATGATGTGTGGGTGTCATTCCTCTGCTTCTCAGCAGAAGACACCTCTTGGGTGTATTTAAGAGCTCTTGGCCAGTTGTGCTGTAGTACATTATGGCAGGAGAGTGAATTTGTGTGATTATTGATTACTTCTGTGTGGGGACAGCTGAGGTGTTTGGGCTTTCGTTATTTAGATGAATCAGCTGCTGGTCACTTTGTGCTGATTCACTCCCAGAGCTGGATGTGAGTATTTGGATGGATTTACACTAAGTTCATCCTTTTTACTCAGGGACATGCCAGTCTGCAGAATTGCTACAATTGACTCATTGTTCTGCTGTGTCAGGTAACAAAATATTCTGCTTTCTTTTATTCTGCTCGAGAAGATTTGGTTTCATTACACAGGTCAAAGCTCTTAAAATAAATTCCTGTCAGATTTCCCCCCCAGTTAACCTAAGTGACACATGTGGGTGTCTTTGGGTGTCGTTGTATTGAGGCATGCATGACACAAAATTTCAAGTCTGCTTTATAGAAGACTGAAGTGGTTTTGGCATGCTGGGAACACATACAGAATATATCTCTTCAACACTGGAATACAGTAATGCCTTTCACAAGGATATATTTCAAATTAATTTTGGAATATGAAGCTTATATGAACACTTAACTGTCAGCTACTTGTCACTCTGGGCACATGAAACTAGGAGTTGGAAACCTGATTTGGCTCTCTGTCAAACTAATGACAGTTCAATTGTCCCCATCTTAACAAAATTAATTTTTTTAAGATTTGTAATATTCATATACTATAAAAATACACTATTTATTTTACTATAAAAATGTACTGTTTGTTTTGACTGCACATATGTACAATGATGAATTTATCTAGCTAAAAGTAATCAAAATAATTTTATAGATAAACACGTAAAATGTTTACTTTTCAAATATAAATATGGGATTAGTATGGACAGTACAATAGTAGGAAATGTTAAACAGTGTTGCTTGGGTATTGAGCACCTTGCCAGGACTGTGTATTTCTGTAATCATTAGCTGAGCTGCAGAGCTGTGCCCACAGCTATGCTGTATGCCCCAGCATTCCCGTAAGGGAAAATGGGATGAACCCAGGTAGCTCCAGCATGACTTCAAGTTATCCATCTCAGTAGCTCTAAACTGCAGTTTTACCAATTGCTGGTGTTAGTGCTGGTTTTATTTCCAGATCACCACGTATTCCCTGCAGAGGGACCGGCCAGAGCCGAGGCTGCTCCCCGTGCCCGGGGCTGGCGGGGCTGGCGCTGCCCGGAAGATGCCGAGGTGCGGGACAGGGGGCTCCTCCCGCCCTGCCGGGAGCGCTGAGGGAGCTCGGCTGCAGATCTCCGGTGCTGGGGAAGGCTCCGAGCTCCGGGGCCGGCGGGGCCCGGCCGGCAGCGGCTCCAGCACCAGGGACAGCGGGCGGGGAGCCGGGAGCGGAGGGGCCGGACCGAGTTCCTTAAAGCACCACCAAGGGGTTAAAGCGGCTGTGGCGGGCGTGGGACTGAGCGGCGCTGCGGGAAGGGACAGCACGGGAAGGACGCGGCGTTCCCGCCCTGCCCTTCAGCCCGGCCGGCCCGACACCTCTGCCACCCTTCACACAGCACAGCGCATGCAGATCACCGCGCAGAACCCCGCAACCCTCAGCCCTCTTCCCTGGAGGCGCGTTAGGTGTTGTGTACAAACCGAGGTTCTGTTGTCCCTGAAACAAAGCCGTAACATCAGAGAGAGCACTTAAAAATCCCCAACCGAACCCTGCCCTCCCTGGTAGGGATTTGGCTGAGGGCTGATTGTGTGATAGCTCAAATCACTTAATCAGCCTCCGGAATAGCAGCATGCTCATTTCCATGAGTGATGAAACCACTTCTCTGATGTTGTCTTTCAATAGTATAAATTTCTTAGCATGAAAGAGATCTCTTTCACGGCAATAAATACATAAATTATAAGCAATGCATAAGGTCAGAAATGAAATGAAAAAGACCAGAAAAAACATACTCACAAGGAGAGTTCACAAATACTTCTGAACTCTCATTTCACAAAATAAGACAGGAGTTAATTATTACTTGTGATAGGGTTTCTTATATCCTGAACATTAAAAGAAATTAATAGGAAGAGGTATAAATTTGTCACAACAGTGCTAATTAACATCCTATGATTTCTCACCCTTTCAATAGGTAATTTGCTGTAGTGAGAGCATTAAGGATAAGTGAGAATGAATCTGCAATAGTATTTTCCTCAAATTTCTTAATTATTCATGGTACAAGAAGTTTTAAATTAATATTTTTCTTTTTTTTTTCCTTTTTATTTTCCTATTTGAAGGGCAGAATACTCTGTTTCTTTAGTACCAGGAAAACATTTGTTCAGCATGATCTGTTGATATTTTTTATATGAAGGTCCTTCTGACTAAATAATTACCACCTGCACTGTAAATTTTTGGTAGTCGTACTTGACATACTGGTATTAAGGTATTAGTCAGTCCATTCTCTACTTTTGTGCTGAAAAAAAAAAGCCAATTTAGTATTATTCTCCTGATTTAATCCAGATACCTTCTATTCAAGCAACATACAAACTTAGGTGCTGGCACTGCCACATTGATGCATATTTGTCCTTCTGCAAGTACTGTTTTTTTCTGGTTTTATAATTTGTTTTCAAGCAATGTTACAAATAGAGTGAAAGTAACTTTTAATATTATATCTGTAACTGTTGTGTAAATCGGTTGTAGTGGACATTTTTATGGGGAGTTTTATTAGGTGAGGCTTAACCCTACATGTCTAATGTTCTGGAAGGATATGAAAACACTTTTTTTCTGCCCCCCACAACTTTAGATTACCTTTGCTCTTACCAAAAATAGGTGAAGTACTGGAATATTTTATGCTGACTTCCATTTTGCATGAAAGAAAAATTCTGGAATGGAAGACCAGAACTATTGTAATTGAGATGTTCCCAGGATTACCAGAAAGTTCTGCTTGCTGCATCTCACATGGTGAAGTTAAATGTGTGCTGGTTGCTGTTGGTCATGAGCTGCTGCTTCAGGCACTCCGTAAGGAATAAATGATGGAGTGACAGCAGCAAGCTGGGAATGCTGCTGCTATGTGGAGTTCTGCTTTCCTTTCCTGCCAGTATGAGAAATGTTGAGAGCTGGGAGCAGATTTGTTTATAAGGAACTCCTTCTGAATTAAAAATTTGGAAGGAGTCTTAAGATAATGGACTTTAACATCCTCCCCAGTCCTGAGCACTAATCAGAAATCATCCCAGTTAAACAATAATTAGGTGTGTGAAGTTGTGGGGCACAAACACTGTGATGCCTTGGAGAGAAAATCTGTCATTTTCTGCATTTAGATTCCTAAGTTGCTGGTTTGATCCCTCATGAGGAAGAAATCCATGAGATGGCCCTGTGCAATAGGACACAAAATAGAATTTGGGTTTGTGCATCAAAACCTGAGACCTCCTGCTAAAAAGGTTTAGAAGGAAGAATAGCTCAGTTCTTGGGACAAAAGAATCCCTATTTTGAGGCATAAAGTAGAAACACTTGGTGCTTCAAAAGGACCTGTGAGGTCATCACAGATGATGGTAGAGTGGATTTGCTTTGCATCTCTTTGTTTCTCCCTGCAAGGTGAGGAATTTATAATTTAATGGGAAAGTCAAGTTGTTCAGTGGCTTAATTCTTCTTAACAACAGGGGAAAAATACTAACTTTAAAGAAACAAAAATTAAAAGCCAGAACCTCAAGTGTAGAAAAGGAGGGAATGTAATAAAATAAATTGTCTGGTCTGTCACAGGGAGAAATTTATCCCTGATTTTTTTTTCTGATGGCAAGTGTTCTGGGCCATCTTACTGAAACAGAGGCTTGAAGTAATAGTGGAAGTTACCAGCAACTATAGGCCTGAGAATGGGGAGAGAGGGTAAAGTGGGGGGCTGCACTGAAAAAGAGGGCAGGAGGGTGATATGTTCTGTGGTACCTTAAGGCTGGCATAACTGAGAGAAAGCTCCTTGCAGGGAGGTGTAAAAATCTCTCTGTTTTCTGCACTCTGACCTTCCATTGTCCCTTGCAGAGCATTTGAAAGGATTGTGCAGTTCCCTTGATCTATTTAAGAAAAAGAAACTGTGTCAAATCTCTCCAATCCCAAGCCAGCTGTCTTTCAGATCACATCTATATTATAGCAAGACAGGACAATATAGGATGAACTCTCTAATGTATTTTAATTAACACTGTGTTAAACATTGCTGCCTGCTCTGTTTGGATAAGGACAACTGTGTTTGCAGTAGCAGAACCATAAGCAACTCACAATACCTTTGACAGGACAACTCCTGAACACAGTGGACATTAAATAACTTTAGACAGTGTTTTTCAGAGATTAGTGTTTTTCTGCTGACTTGACTTGTTCATTTAAATAAGGTCTTGAAGCTTGTATTTGCCTTTATTTCAATACAGTGCAACACAGGAGTTTAGTGAGAGAACACCTCGAAGACTTCTGCAAGGGGAGGCCCCTTTTCCCTGAAAAGCATTAATTTTTGGGATCCACAATGCCCACCAACCAAAGCTCTTCTTCTAGGAGCTCTGACATTTACATCAGATTTTAAATTTTAGTTTGATTGCTGATGCCGATTTTTAAAACTTCTTAACAAAACCTTAACTAGAAGTAGGCTTTGGATTCCAATTTTGTGTTGTGTTTTCAATGTGCAAACTTTATAAGGGAAAATGAAAACAGCTCCAGGAAAAAAAACAATAAAGAAAACCCTGGGGCATACATATAACCCTGATAATTTCTTGTTTCTGCTTGCTACAGTACTTCCCTGCTTTTCCTGTGCTTTCCACAGTAGTATGAATATTGAAGCTGGCAGGAGTGAGCTCTGTTAAGAGAGAGAAGAGACAGCAGAAACAGTTGTTCTGCAGCAGTCGCTGTTTGCTTTGGTCTCTCCTTTGCACCTGGGTAATCCTGAATTCCAGCTTGGTGCCTCGGAGATTTGTGGCTCTGCCTCTGTGGGAGGATGAGATGTTTGTTCCTTGCTACACTTAAGCTAAGAGTGTTTACTAAAGCAATCAGTATTTCTGTGGAGGTGATAGGAGCCTCATTAAAGGGGTGAATGCAGAGATCAGAGGAACAGGTGTAAATATATTTGGTAACTTTAACTTAAGCAAACTTGCATTCCACTGACTCTACAGTTAAGTTCATTGACTTTTTTTCTTCCTGAAGTCATGTGGGTCATATGGCCATCTACTGACTCTCTCTCTGAAAATAGGTATCACCAGCAGCAGTGCAGAAAAGAGTTAGGAATAAACATGGATTAATATGTGTTGTGTTTCACTTACAGGTAATCTGCCATCAGTGTGTGTGTCCCTGCTAATGCTGTCATTTGTATGTCCATGATCATACCTATGGCCTTTAAATAAAGTGCTTTCTGTATGCTATTAGGTCCTTGCAGGTCCCATTCTGTCCAGCTGTTTTGGTGTCCTCCTCAGAGTTTATCTAACACTAGAAAGTTCTCACTTGCCTTCCCAAGTTCACCTTCATTCCGAGTTTACTGTAAGGGAAGAGTCAACTCAGACATGGTTGTAGTTTGGAAAAAAACATGCTGTGCTTTTTCTTAAGCAAGAAAAGTATCAGTTTAAGTACTGGTCAGCTTGGCAGCAAGAAGAATCCTTGAAGGGCTGAGACTGTGGAATAAAGGCCCTGGAAGAATTAACCAATTCCTGATGCTGCAGAGGTTTTCTGCTCCTCAAGTACTAGGAAGAGACGCAAAGGTATTTATTATTGGCATATACAGAGATAAAAAACCAAAACCAGTTTCTCAAACCCTGGAGCAGCCTATCTCCAACAGATGCAACTCAATGACTTTGTCATGCTTTGTCCCTTCAGAAAGCTATTTCTGCATGCTGTGGGAGTGCCTCAGGAAGGGAAGGAACGGAGCTATTGTAAATACAAATGCCTAAATGTGAATATGAATTAAGGTAGGATAGAATAAGTTGTTTTTTCTAAATGAATAATGTACAAGCACACTTAGTTCTTGGACACTTGCTGTTTGCTCTGCACACAGGAAAATAAAACCTGACATCCCAAAACCAAACCAAAACCCAAACAGAAACCTGGCCCTGCTCAGTAGTTGCACGTGCTAAAAAAATAAATAATGAAGGTTTCCACAGCAACCCAAGTTCTGTAGTGCAAATTGATGACTTTCATTCTGTTTTATTATATAATCAGAGAACAGATATTCTATTAAAAGTGTTGGGTACATCTGAAGTTATATAGTTTAAAAGTTTAGTGCAATCCTAAAACTTCACATCAAGCAAGTTGTTTACAAAGGTTTTTGAAAAGGCTGTATAAAAAGGGTTTTTTTCCCTAAGCTTTGCAGAGACTCTGACCTGGGCAAGGGCACTGGTCTGTCAGAATATTGCAGGGAGCAAAATTTCAGTTGCAGGAAAACTTTTGTATAACTTATTTCAGCTTTTCCTTTGCTGTGAAGAATTCAAATTCTGTTTTTATGGAAGGAAGTGGAAGCTGAAAGTAGAGATAAAATTTAAAGACTGTTTCCCGTTTTGGGAACGTGGAAACTGTGCAAATTTTGCCAGCTCTTTAGAAGCTCTGGAGATTAGTAATGCCGACAAGAAAATTAAACACAGTATCAGCCGAATTTTGATCTCAGCGCTGCTGGTGCCTGGGGTTAGCGCTGCCAGGGGTAGCTGAGCGCGGCCGTGCGGGCTCGGGGCAATGGCGGCCAGAGGCCGGGCCGTGCCACGGGCAGCCCGGGGCGGCGGGCGGGGGTCGGGCCGGCCCCGCTGCTGACCAGCACGGCCGGGCTCGGTGCTGCACTGCGGGCCGGCAGGTGCGGTGGGGATGGGATGGGATGGGATGGGATGGGA
>VZSE01007655.1:240523-428013 GCA_013398275.1 Promerops cafer | reverse complement strand
CGTGCGGACTGCGCTGGTTTTTCGTTGTTTTGCTAAATCAGATTTTACAGTCGTCTGGCATCGTGGTTGCTCTAATCTGAGGCATCACCGTTGGCGGCTTTGGTTTGTTATTTTAGCGTGCAAATCCCTGATAAGAGCAGAAATGTTACATCTACTGAAATGGAAGATACAGAATTTCTTTTACTTCTCTTTTGCTCGTTTCGATTTAATTTTTTTTAACTGTTGACTTGTATAATAATAATAAAAGCTACTACTGCTACCCTGATTAGTTACTTAAACGCATCATTAAATTTATAGTTATCAGTTGTGCATATTGATTTTTAAGTTCCACAGTGTGTAGTGATGATGGATTTCTACAAATATTTAAAATAATATCAACAAATTTGCCACATGATCTGTTAACCGGAACTGTTAAAGTGGGATTTTGGCAATTAACTCGTGAGCAATTAGAAGCCTTAATGCCTCTTTGTTAAAATGCTTTCTGTTAATTTAATAATAAGAAAATACTTCTTGTTAAATTTTCATCTTGTACAGCAAATATTCTGCTTAGTATATCCCCCTTCTCTTCATAGTAAAGAGAGATTAAGTAAATCACTTTTGTTTAAAAACAAGAAAATCAAATGCAGTATCAGATGAGAACCTGTAAGTGTGGGGTAATATAAACAAGTGGCAGAAAATAACACCTGGAAGTCGTTGTTTCCAATCCTGTTGCTGTGTCTGTTGGTCACTGGGAGTATATAAAGTTAACAAGCCCTGTTACATCCCAGCTGGATGCTTCAGGAATACCAACTTGTTGTTTTGCTGGGGGTTTTTAATGTGGTTGATGCTGTACTTTTGTTCATAACTCATCTGCTGGTGAAAGGCCACCTCTGTTACCCTAGGATGAAACTGACTGCTATAATTGTAATGGATGCTTCAGAAAATAATTATCTACCTTCCCAATCTTGTTGTTTTTCTTCTGTTTCTGTAGTTGTTTTTCTTTGCCACATCACAGGGCTTGATATTCAGTGTTAGTTTTGTGTTTGGCCCACGTGCTCAAATAAGAAAAGCCTTGTTTTATCTTGATCCAAAAAAGGGGTGAACTAATTTTTTTTACACAGATATTTGAAAAGAAAAGCTGGGAAATCTCCAGTCAGGTTGTAAACAAGTCTAGAAGAGGCATGTGGAAGGGAGAGCAGTGAATTAAAACAAGTGTGATTTCAGTGAGTGTTCCCTGGGCTGGAGAATATTCCTCTAAGGATGGGGTTGGTTTCTTTTTGCAGACAGCACACCTGTAGGTAGGGCTCAGGTAATGGCTGAGTTGTGCAAGCTTTGGTGATCTCTAGGTAAGCTTTTTTTATTCTTGAGTAGCTTTAATTACTTTTCCTGTAATTGAAATTTGTTGATAATCCTCCAGAGAAGGAAAATAGGTGAAAAATGCTGCTTATATCTGGAGTTTAGTTATTACAGGTGAGGAGTGGCATATCAGTTTTTCAAAAGTAGATTTGTCATTGCTGGCTGGAGGGGTCATTTTTGTGCATTTTGAAGCAAATAGTCTGCAGAAAGTGTGGACCTGAGGGTTTGCTGCTGGGAGGTGCACTGGCAAAAAAAAAAAAAAAAAAAAGGGGAGAGGGAAAAATAGCAGTGTAAATTATCCCGATTCTGCAAGTAATACGTGCAAAAATAATCTTGGCATGAGTCACTGTTCTGAGCTTATGCCTTTGGGCTTTAGTAGTTTGGGTTTGGTTAGAGCAGTCTCTGTCTGAAAAAACCACTGTGTGTTTTCTCTGTGCTCCATGCAAAGTTTTAAGATTTGCCTTTGGATTAAGGCAATAAACATTCTGTCCCTGTTGATGTAAGCTGAGGGGGGGAAAAATCAGTTATTTCTGCAACAGGAATACCACAGAGAGGTTTCTGGTGGAATAGGAGGGAATGTGTGGGCATCCAGGCCCTGGACATACCTGTTCTTGTGTACCAAGGAAAGGGAAAGTACCATTTAAAGTGGTTCATTCTGCTGCTGTTGTCTTTGTTGAAAGTAAGTTGAGCTCTGTTGCCTTACCTGGGTAGCTGGCTCAGAGGTGATAATTCACAGAAACTGTTCCTTCAGAGAGAGCCACATTCCCCTCTCAACACGTGGCTGTGGAAGGGCTTTGTGTTCTGCACTGGCTTCCAGGGAGTATCCAAGGCATTTCTCCCGTGCTTGCTGGAGCCCCTGCACAGATATTCCTGTGCAGCCACAGGCTCTTGGCTGCAGGAGAATATGTTAAATTTCCTGATGGGGATGTTGGTGCCTTTTGGCCAGTTCCGGAGTTCTCTGTGCCTGTCTGCAATTAAAAGAAGTTTTCCACACTTGCAGTTGTAGAACACTGATGTATTGCCCAGTTCTCATACCAATCACTGCATGCATCTGCAGCAAAGATATTAAAAGATTGCTCAGGATATTTCTAAATAAATTAAACACTCTCCTAACAACCTTGAAGATCTTCCTTGATTTTATTTCTCAGCTGCTATAGCAACTACCTGGTAGCTGTTGTGAGTAATTCCCCTCTATTTAGAAATACTTATATTCAATGCCTCTGATCCTAACTCTACTTCTAAAACTTGAGACTTGCTGAAGCAAAGCAGACAGCTCTTCCACAGATGCTTAAGATGGCCAGTTATGGACACAATAAGAATTCTGAACTGATTATTGAAGATAACTCTCTCTCTAGCCCTCTAGTGTTTTAGCATTTTTAAAGCAGTCTCTGTCTCTAAGAAAATATTTATTAAAGTGATCTGATCAGTCACTTAAGTCTTGAAAAGCAAGTATTAAATATTAATGTATTAAAAGAAAAAAATTAAATACAGCTCTTTAGTAAACAACATTTGGCAACTGTGTAAGAGCTGATTATTTCATCAGCTGTCAGGTTTTGCTGTTTTATTTTTGTGCAAGGAGCACATTTAGTTGGCTCTCAGGAAAGTTTTTTTTTGTTTTTGTAGGGTTTTTTTTAATGTAATTGGTGCTGTATGAACAAGCCACTTTGTATGGCTGACCATATTAAATATATATGTATTAAGTCACAGAGGAGGAGAACCTGCCTACATCAACAGCATCTGTTCTTATTTTATTCAAAGAATTAGGGTTAAAATGTCTTGTTTTATTTAAAAATGCTTTTTTAATCTTTATTTTCACTGCTTACTTGGTAACAATGAAAAATTAATCCATAAGCACAAATACATACAACTGAACTTCCCCTTGTAAGAAGGGATGGAACATCACAATGTCCTAGTTATGGTTTTGTACTGCAGCTTTTTGATCAGTATCTTGATTTTCATTTTTTTCCCCCTTGTCACTAAGACTTGGCTTGCACACTTCCAGTTCGTATTTATGCTTGGAAAAACGGGACTGCAGAACTTAGAAGAGTCTTCCTTCCCTCCTCAGGGCTTTTGGCATAAGACCCTGCCTCAGCTCCTCACACAAGACACAGCTGCTGAAGGGGGACGTGAGTGGCACTGTGGTTTCACTCGGTCAGTGGAGTGGTTTGTTGCAGGTTTAAAAATGAAAAGTTTCAGAGAGGTAGAGAAAAGTCCCTCTCTCAAATTAGGAAAATGCCCATTGTTAATATGAGAAGCAATATCAATCCTTGCATCAGGTGCTGTGTTAGGGACATGAGTTATATTTCATTTTCTCTCCTGTTCCTGTGCCAGGAGATGTAATTGTCTGGCAGCAGGAGGGAGGTGACTAAGGATATTCTTCGGGGATCTGTCTTGGAACCAAAGCTACGTGCAGGGATGCACTTTGAAACCTTCTGTGCTCCACTGCTTTGGGAAGTGGTGCTGGTACCTGGGGACTTTCTCATTAGTCAGGAAAATGGAATTGATCCAGGGATTGGAGTAATTTCTGTTCAGTATTTTGCTCCTAAGGGCCTTTTTTTTCACCTGTAGGCCTTAAGAGTGAGCAAAGGAATTTGTCAGTCAGGGATCATAAAGGAAATGTATATGTGTTATTTAACTGGATGGGAAATGAATCACACCTTGAAATGTCTCTGGAAAAGAGCAGCTCCCAAGATGCATCCAATGGGATACTATCGTATAGAGAGGAGAGTTTACTAAAGTGTCATTAAATGTGCTGGGCAACTTCAGCTCCAGTCTAGGGTAAATCTGGAATTCTGCGGGTGCTGATAAAACTTGGAGCTTAAATGTGCTGTTTTGTGGCAAGAGATTAATATATTTTGGCTCCTCTGTCCTAGAAAAGACTAAGCCAAAGACATTGTGGTTAGACCAGCTCTCATGAAGAGCTGGTTTGCTGAACTGGATGAGAATTAACCTGTAAGATTTCACTACTTTGAGATTATCTAAATACCAGTTGTCCCCAAATGCATTTGCAGTAGAAATTAGCAAAAATTTTCTAAATACAGGAGGAATGAAGTTGAGAAGGAAATTGCTCACAAAGGCAAGAAGTGAAATGTGTGTGTTTAACAGTTCATTGCATGGTTTGTATGGGAATGTGGGGGTGATCCTGGAGTAAGAAGTGATAGCAGTGCAATAATGGGGTTTAATTTTGGATGATTTGGTGGCGTTTAGAGCAATTTTCTCCGTTTATTTGTTATTGTGCTGTGTTAGGTATTCAGTTAAGACCTGCAGAACTTCAGCCACTGGCCAGTAGGGTGGGGGCAAAAGCAGTTCCTCCCCAAGCTTATCACCAGCACAGAAGGGATTTTGTTTTTAGAATGATTCCCTAAGGGTGGAAATATTTTGGTGTTCAGGCTTTCTGTCCTCACCTAACAATACATCCAGTAACAAGAGACGTTTTATGATGTCAGTTGGCAATCTTGGACAACTTTTCCTGCATGTTTAATGGAAGTAGGGCTGGGTGGGGAAGAACTTGAAACTGGAACTTCTGTGCATAATAGTGCAGATTAAAAGCTTCTGACTTGCTGAAAAATGAAAGGTTAATCAGGTTCTATTGGATGCTTTGGGTTTAAATTCATTGTCAAGCCTACAGGACAGGAAGGGAGACTGTTCAGAGAATTTATGAGGAAATGTAATTTTTCCTTTGAACCACTTAAGGGATAGAAAGTTGGTGTGTGAGTATGGAGTGATGGTGCAGGTTGTGGTTTGCAATTGCATGTGAGAAGAGAGGAAGGGTGACTTTTTATTAATCCTCTGGGAGCAACTTCCTTAGGGCACAATCAGTGGCATAGCTCAGCTGGACTTTAGTCTCACTACCCTTGCAAAGCCTTTTTTGCAGCAGTTCTGCCCTTAACAAATCAGACTCCAGTGCAGACATCAGGGAAACATGTGAGAACTATTACCAGAACTTGTAATTATAAAATTCTCTACCATGTATTTGCTGGCATTTCAAAACCCACAAGAAGGGGATAATTGAGAATGAGGAAGTTTTCTGTGTTCATGTGCACAATACAGTCCATGTAGATAGACAAGGTTTTCTGACTAATATATTACACATTTATTTGGAAATGGTTCTCATACAGAAGAGCTGTAACTGCCTGATAGGTCCAACAACTGGTGTTATTGGTGGCCATATGTATTCCATAGATTTGTTCTCTTGAGAAATGGGAGCACTTTTCAGATGTGGGTGTGAAAACACCAAAGAACGGGAAGTCTATGAAAAATTATTTAGCTCTTGAAGAGCCTGATGCAACTTTTTCATTTTTCTCCAGAGAATTTTTTTTTTTTTAATTTGTGTGGTTACTGAGTTTCTTGTGTTCTTATCTCAGCTGTGCTATGCACTTAGGAAGAGGCCAAAGGAAGCATACTGTGGGATCTTGGTCCAAAACCAGTTGTGATTGACAGTGGTCTTCCACTGATTGCTTTTAAGTTATGAATCAACCTTAATCTCACAACATTTCTCACTTTGTTCTGTTTCAAAATCTGTCTGCTCACTGAACCTCAGGGCTATTAAAAAATATCTCAAGTGCCTGATGTTAAAATCTAACCTCTGTTCAAGTTTTTCTATGTCAAAATGAACTTTGTGAGATCTTCTGAGATCCTGAAAGCATCTCTCAAGTTTTTTTGGCCATAATTCCTTCCTCTTAGACGTGTTTTAGTGTTTTTTCAAACAATAAGTCTTTAGTCCAAATGTAGGGAATATGTTTGGAAGGCAGGGAACTGAGGCTTTGAGCAGACTAAGTGCTTTCCAGTGCAGTTGTGAGGTGATTACTTATTCCAAGGATAAGACTTCCCTCTGTCCCTCTTCAGCTTTTAACTACTTTTTCTTTTCTTGAGACTTTCTGGATATTAAGCCTTAAGAAAAGCTTATGACAAGTGGTGCCAGCTAACTCTTGGTGATTAAAAGCAGGCCTTTGTGCTTTCAGAGGTAAGCTGGTGTTCTCTGAAACATCTAGACAAACCTTTATTTTTATTTCAGTGCAAGGAAGCTTAGGCACTAAACGCTTTAGTGTTGGCAGAAGGCAGTTGATGGAGTGGTGAATTATTTTTCTTTCTGTTGAATGTAAGTCCCTGAGCTACCCAAGGTGCCAGAGTGTAGCACAGAGTGCTTTGGCAGGTGCCCCACTGTTCTGGAAACCTCTTGTGGCTGCGTTTTTGAGCAGCAGGGCCTTTCTTCCCTCTCAAAATGTTTATGAACAAGATGTTTATAGGTACCCGCACTTTTAGTCTTCTGAACCTGATAAAGGAACTCTTGAATCCATGTCAGAGAAACCCAGAACTGTTAAATAGAAGGCAGTTGCAAGCAATATATGACTGTTTGGGTGTCAGTGCACGTGGTCTTTTTTGCTGGGGTGGGTGCTGGGTGGGCTGCCCAAACAAGTGGTGAAGGGAGCAGAGAGCCTTTCACAGGAGAATATCTCAGACAGTGCTGGATACTCCCTGTAGGGAGCAATGTCTGTTTCCAGTAACTGAGTCTGGATGTGGGTGATAGGAGGAGATGTTTCTGTTTCACCCATCTCTTCTTTGGGGAGAAAAATGCCTCTGGAATGTCTGGAAGAAACTTCTGCCCACTTCACCTGGGCACTGTTTTGTGTGTGTGTGGCTGCGTTACATGGACAGAGTGTGTAGGCTCAGGTGAGAAAGCGTCAGCCAGAGTGGGACAAATAATCTGAAAAGATATGATTTACTGGAAGAAAAGGTTACTGAAAACTGTGGTTTGAATTTTGGTGCATCTTTGTGTTTTGTTTCTCTCTCTAAATGCTCATGATCTGAATGATTGGTGACCTGAATTTTGATAAACCAAAGAAACAACAATGTGGTTCTGCTGGACCTGTTAGAGCAGGATCAATATTTTTGTGAAATAGTCTTGCCCTGACATCTGCTATTGCTGTACAGAATGGAGCTGGACACTACCTGTGGGCCTGGCGTGATGAGAGATGAGAGGAAGCCTCTCCATGCTTGTGCTTCTGTTTAAAGGTGATACCTCCTGCAGCAGGGACTTGTTAGAGTGGGAAGAGCTGTCCTGGGGCCTGGGAAGGTGCTGTTGCTGCTGTGCTCAGCCCTGCTGCGTGTGCAGAGCGCACTGGGAGCGGCCGTGCCCGCTGGGGAAGCTGCCCTGGCAGCGCACCCTGGTCTGCAGCCCCTGCTCCGGCTCATCTGAGGGGAGGGGCCACTCGGGTTTTGTTTTGTTTTTTTCTTTTTAACAGATAAGCGTTTGGTAGTCTCTGTGCTCCAAGGGGTTTATGCCAAGAAAGATTGTGTTTCAAGCACTGGTCTTGCTGAAACAGCTTCCCTTTGGACTCTAGGGCACAGGAGGTAGAAAATAGGCTTCTCTCTTTCTTCATCACAGCAAAGCCCCAAACTGCAGCTGCTGATCTTGTTGGGGTTTTTTGGTTTGGTTATATTTCTGGCAGAAGACCATATTCTCCTTTAAAAAGGGGGGAAAATATTCTATTAAATAAAAATAAATAATAACGAAATAAATAGTAATAATAATAATAATGAAATAAACCTGTGTGGAGGACACAAAAAGAGAAAAGGAGGATTTCCCCAACATCTCGGATGATGTTGATAGCATTAAATAATGCACGTTTGCTTTCGTCAAGATTGGAAGATTTAAAAATCATGAAAAGAAAGTATCTTCAATTTTGTCGGTCAAATGCATTTTTCTTTTTTGTATTTTAGTTGCAAACCAGAAAAGCCAAAGTTCTTATGGGTGGATTGATAGGTTTCATTGCTGTCTTCAGCAAAGTTCTTGTGTGGCAGCCAGTATAGGCTAAAATAAAGTTTTGAGCTAAAATGCAGGAGCTGTATGCTGGTAAATATACTTTTCTAAATCTGCCCTATTCTTCCCTTCCTGCTGCTCATTGGAAATATGCAAACTGACCATAAATGCCAAGGTAGCTTTAATGTGTTAAGAACTTCTTTAACAGGTACATGGGAGGTCTGAAAGTCTCATGCTGTAGCCTGTGCAAAATGGGACCGGCTGGAAGGTGCCGTGGCGGGATCCCTGGGCTTTTGCATGTGTGAACATGAGCCGGTGGTGTTCTCCTGCAGGCAGCCGCGTCCCTGCCTGTGTTCCTGGGCACCAGCATGGTGATGGAAATGATCTTTTCCTCCTGTACTTGCTCTGGGGCTGCGCCTTGCAGTACGAGGGGTGAGGTGAGGAGGTGGGAGCACACGGTGAGAGAGGAGGGTCTGTAAGATCCAGGGTGGTACAGCCTGGGAAACGGAGCATAGGAAAGGGTTGGCTCATGGATAGCTGCTGTCTGGGGCGGTACTGAGAAGACAGAGCCAGGCACTTCTCAGAGTTGCAGGGTGAAAGGAGGAGCCTCGGGGGCAAATTCCGGGACAGTGATTCCCACAATGCATGTGGGAAAGCCTTGGAGCAGGGTGCCTAGAGAGGTGGTGCAATCTCCACCCTCCAAGAGAGTCAAAACTTGCCTGGTTTCTTACTTTGTTTCCTGGTGTTGAACAGTTAAGTGTTCAACAGGCTGATGTTTGCAGCCTGTGGAACGCAGCAGTGCAGAACAGCTCCTTACCTCTCTGGGCAGAGTGTGCTCAGTGTTCTCCTCTTTGCCAGCTGGGTGTTGGAAAGAGGGAGAAGGTTTCAGAAACTGAAACAGCCTTTGCCTCTCTTTAAAAGGGAGAAAAAGCCTGCTGCATTCGCTTCCTACAGAGAGAGAATCATGTATGGGTGAGGGACTTGAATGAACTGATGGAACAGAGTGACAGGAAGAGGATGAAGTAGCAGGATAGATCCTTGCAAAGCTGGAAGCTCAAGACCAGTTCCTTAATACAGCTAAGGCAGTGGACAACACTGTGGGCTTTTGCTCCGTTACTTCTCTCCCACCTCCTGCCACCAGGATGTGCAAAACTATTTTAAACAGCTCATGATTTTTGAGCCCAATCTCTATTTTTATCTTGGAGGGCAGGGGAAGGATGCTCGCAATGCTTTGCTCTGCTACTGAATGATCACCTTTCTTCTCAGGCATCTGTTTCTTTTTTTGCAGGAATATTGTCCTGGTGCTGGTATGACTCAGTAGAAAGAGGCGGTGTTGCTAGGCAGCCTGTGAGCACTTTGCAGATGCCATGTGATGGCAGTAAGCTGCCTTGGAATAATCCATTGGTGGCAGTATTCCTGGCTGAGGTTCTGTACTGCACAAAGAAAGAAGCATCTCTGACAGGAGCAGATGCTGCCTAGCAACTGCCACTGCTCCCAGAGCAGCCTGAAATACCTTCACTTAATTGTACTGTAATTTTGGCAATACACAGAACCCAAAGTGTAACGCCTTGCTTTCAATTCTGAAGTATATTCTTCTTCATCAAGATTTGGCATAAAAGTTCATAAAGAGCATTAATAAGGTCAAAAAAAATTGAGCCCTCTTCTAAATCATGTCTTTTGTTTAATCCATACTCTTCAATTGTAATGTTTGGATGGCTTTTAATCAGCTTTTGATAATCTTTTTTGTGTGTGTGTATTACATTAGTGCCTGGCAATTCCAATCGGATTAGAGCCCTGTTCTGTGTCGTGTGTACCAGTACACTCTGCACGAAATGCCCCTTCTGCAAAAACTTCATGTTTTATTTTGGTTTTTAAGGTGTAATTGGATATATCCTGTCTTCCATACATAAATTATTCATCTTGTCATCTTGCTTAAACAGCGGAGTGTTTTAGAAGTGCTGGACCTGGGGTCTGTTCCCTGTATTCTTTGTGAACATATTTGCTGAATGAGGCCTGGACTTGCAAATAAATCTGCAAGTCTCAGATTCATTTCTGGCAAATAATTGAAACCCTCACCCACAATTAATCATTGGAAAGTGTATTGTGAGGGTGAAAACATTATTGTAGGTATTTGTAGAAGAAAATGGAAATGTTTTTCTTTTCATTTCCTCATGGTTCTGCTCCCTTGTCAAATATTATCAGACTCTAACTGTGCAATCTATGAAGCTGCCAGGTTTAATCAAGTAGTTCCACAAAGGAAAAAATTAATCATACTGGCCTTTAATTTTGTTATAAAAATGTGAAAGGTTTTTTTCATCATAAACTACATCTTGGTATTTTAAATTATTAAACCCATGATTTTCTGTGTTCAAGAACTACTCCTTTTTGCTGGGGAAAGGTTTGTGGTTCTGAGGGAGGCTCCGACTGGAAGGTACGGGGAGGTTTGGGAAGTATTAATTCAGTGCTGCCCGTAGGCGTGGTTGTGCAACACAGTTGCCTCACAAAAAGGTAAAGCTGAATCTGGCCTCTCTCTTGTCCTCTGTGGGACAATTTGTATCAGTGCTGGTTTTCCTGCCCCATCATCCTGCCCTAGCCTGGAGACTGTTCCCTCTGCCATCCCTAAACGCAAAGAATCCACATCTGCCCTTCTCAGAAAATACATTATTAAGCAAAGGTAGCTTAGAAATTTCTCGAAACACAAATACCATGGAGTGGAAGAATACAAATTGTTGGTTTGCTTGTTTAACACAATTCCTGGGAGTGTTGGTGACATGGGAGCCAAACAAGTGAACCCCCATTTCTGTATGATGGAAGAGTCATGTGGAGTTCTGGGCTGATGGGGCTGTTAAAAATTGATGTGGTTCCACAACATTTGGGTGGCTCCATAGAAGAATATGTATAGAAAATGCTACTAAATACATATATAAAATTAATACAAATAAAAACCTTTTAGGAAGACCCAGTCCACAGATGTGTCCAGTTGGGGGAAGCCACATCCTTGCCCTGTTCTAATATGCTTCCTTCCCCTCCTTGTTTTAGCCTCTGTTAGAGAAAAGGTATTGGATTTAGAGCCATCTTTGGACTCACCTGGTGACTCTTGGGTTACATGGAGCCTTTATCATCATCTGGGTATTACAGGGAAGACAGTAAAATTTATCTTATTGAGCTCTTAAACCTAGCTTATATTGTGTCATACTAGACACTTTTAATAGCTGGATTAATATGAAAAATTATTTTAGGGAAAGATACATGCTCATCATAATATTAGTTTATCAGTTTGGAGTAATTACATTATTTTCTTAAATATTAGTCAGATCATTTAATATTGATCTAGTTTTTAATTCAATCTTTAATACTACTCAGTCTAAATCAATTTTAAGCTCGGGGATTGACTTGTGTTTTGTCTTAACTGGTGACAATGAGTAGTAGTTGAATACAAAATGCTGTATAAGGACTGTGAAATTTCAGAGTTTGTGTTTACCCTAAGTAAACACATACTCCAAATTCTTAGCTGGTGTGATAGAGGTGTGAGTTTAAAACATGCTTATGTGTTATAAAGCATAAATTACACCATCAGGGAACTTGAGAACTTTGACGTTTGTAGCACAGAACTCAATTCAGTGTCAGCTCAGTGTGATTATACCTTGTCAAGGTGTTTTGGGTATGGAGCAGTACAACTGCAGCTGTGCCTCTCCCATGTGTTCTCCCTGCCATTCTTCCTGAAATGGGTTTAGTTGAAGATCTGCTGAGGGATGGTCAGTGCACAATCTGAATAACTGCAAGCTGAGTGTAGTACACTTAGTAACTTTTCATAAAAATTAAATTCCATACTTTAACCTGAAACACTTGTTCTACAAGTGTCATCTAAAAATATTGCAAGCTACCAGAATTTTAATAAGACAGATAATAATATTATCAATGAGTTGAGAACTGGGAAAAACTGTCACAAAGTCCAAGATGATCTGTCTTTTGTAAATGGAGATGTGGTGAAAATACACAAAATTTCAATTTTCCCCCCCAAATTAACCCATAGAGTCCATTAAATCATGGCCTCACCAACATCTTATGATAAAGAAAAATCAAAATGTAGTTTAGCATATTGGGTCTGTTCCATTAGCAATGATTTCTATTGTGGATGTGAAAGCCTGGGAAATAAATAATAATTTTTGAAAGCCCAATTTAATGATTAAGAGTTTAGATTTGGAGAAGGAAAAAGAAACAATGTAAACATGGGAAACTCTTGAACTGATTTTGTTTCTCAGCCCTCACTTAAATAAGTTCATCTGATTTTCATTGTTACATCTTGGACAGTGGGGAGGGAAAGGGCTCTGTTCCTTTACGAAAATAAACAAATTACTCATGAGCTGAACTGATATTATGTAGCGTAAATACAACATTATGCAAGATCAAAATCTTTTTGTGGGCTTCACTGAAATGTGTAGAAATAGGTCAAGAAAATAAGAAAGTACATGAGAAGGCATATAGCCCTGACAGTTCATTGCATAACTTTGTGTAAATGCTAAGAAAAAAAAGATGTTTTAAGGGAATGAGCAGCTGGATGTGTTGGCCTGGGTATTTCTCTGGCATTTCCCTGTTGTTGTCCTGAGTTTTCCCACTGTTCATGTGACAAATGTGACACATTTCTATCTCTGTGGTTATCAGGGCATTGACATCCATTTGAGAAGAGAAATGATCAGTGGCAGCATTGCAGCCCAGGTGAGACTGGGTGGGCAGGTTGGGAACCTGAACTGGAAAGAATTATAAGAGGAAGATACATTTTAAATTATATCCCAGCAAAAATGAAACCCCCTGTGTGGCTGGCAGCAGAAAGTAACAACGACACAGGTGAAATCTGCTTCAGCATTTCTCTGTGAGTTGTGTTCTCCTCCTTGCCATGCTGGTGTTCAGATGAGGTCCCAAACCAGTGCCTAGCACAGGACAGCAGCAGCTCAGGCGGTGACTCCTTGACCATGTGAGGGGGTTCCCGGCGTCCAGCCCGGTGCCATCCCCGGGGCCCTGCCCCGGCCGTGGCTGCCGTCAGGGGTGGAGCTTTCCCCAGGCTCCGGTGCTTCCTGGACAGGGCCTTGCAGAGCCGAGGGTGGGACACATCCATAGATTTGTCCTGTTGGCTTTGGAACTTGAGTGATTATTTAATTTCTGTCACCCACAGTATCTCATGAGGAGTTTCACAGTTTATGCACTGTGTGGAAAAGTACTTTAATAAAGCCCCTAACTCTGCTGCTTCATTTGACACTGCTCTGCTTTTCAAACTGGAAGAGGTGAATAGCAGCAGTTCCCTGTGCACCTTCTGTCAGTTATCCCCTCTCCACCCTTTCAGCTTTCCTGGTACAGAAGTTCCATCTTGGTTAACAATCAATCACATTAAAGTCCTTATTCAGTCCTTGCTATGTCTTCTCTCACTTCTTTCTACCTGCTCTTATGCTGTTCAGTCCTTTTTGGCAAAGGATTAGCTTTTGACAAAAGGGAAAACTGGCACATGGGGTTCATTGGGAATTTTATGCAGTACTGTGCGTAATGGTGTCTTGCCTTTTTCCACAAGACAATACTGTGTGTGATGTGGGGTGGTTTTTGACAGTGGCTGAGCACTGAGTTTTATGGTAAGACCTCTGACGTTCCAGGGTTCCACTCAGTGTGGCCCTAGCAAGGGAGACGATGGTGATTTCACGTGTGAGGTGAGGATTGTTCATCCCTCATGGAATACCATGCAGGTGAACTGAACACTGCTCCTCTGCCAAGTTCTGCTTGTGGAGCTTGGGTCCATCTGTCACTCTTTATTACTCTGAATAGCCTGAGTGGCCTTATAAACTTGGTGGCTTCTCTAAACTTCTCTTCTTTTTTGGATCATTTAGGAATACTTGAAACTGGAAAGATTCCAGCAGCGATCCCTTCAGAGCTTGCTGCTCAGTCTGTCCTCACTAAGGGAAATGGCTCTTTTATTTCACCTCACTTTGCTGATTATTTATCTGTTCAAACGCCTTCCCTCTTTATCACAGCCAAGTGCAGTTTCTTCAAGAGCTATTGACAGGGGCTGTTTGAGAAGATAGTTTGTAAAACTTCCTGAATTGTATCAATTGGATCTTCTTTGTTAACATAGCAAGGAGCTGCTTTAGGTGGAGCACAGGGGGAATCAAAAGTGTGCAAAGATGCATTGGCTTAACAGGTCCTATTTATCTTTTGATGCAGTTTCTCTTCTGCTGGTGACTTGCAGTGCAGCTGTTTATATTATATTGTGTCAGGCCACATCCATGGGCAAGGAAAAACCTGTCATCTCCTGGATGCTTGACTTTTGAAACCATTATTCCAATGCCATTTATTCTTATATGTTGTACCCCACAATTCCTTCATGAATAGCTCCATTCCTTTGTGGTACAGCATGAGAGTCACTGCCTGTGTAAACTGGTTTGTGCCTTTCTTACTGGTAAATTCCAGAGGTGAAGAGGGAAGGATTTCCTTCCCTGTGGTCCAGTTTAAGTACCACAGATAAGGAACTTCAGTCTTGGAGATAATTCCTGTATCACATGGCATGTGGTGCTTTTTCAAAGCTTTCCTCTTTAGCGAATGTTGGCTTTAACTGCAGGGTGAAATGACTTTGTGAGGGGAAGTATGACCTCCTTATAGACCTGAATGATGGCAAGGGGCTTCATATCTGAAAATGGATATTAAATATTTCAGCAGTGTGTCCTGGAGTCCAGGAGGGATCAGTCAGATGTGTAAACTGGTAGGTCGAGGCTTTGCTTTGTGCCTGTTTTGATGATGTGTTACTTGTGTATTCTGGCGACCGAGGACGTGGATCTTGTAAGAAATGATGGAAGCTTACAGATTGATGGACAGTTTGTAGGTGATCCTGTAGGGTAAAGAATTTCTCTGTGGAAAGGACAGAAATCAGTTGTCAGAGTCCTCCCTGTAAATGATTTTCTTCAGAATAGTTGAATTACTCTGTATTTCTCATTTATATTTGTGATTGTATTTTTCAAATAATGCTGCTAAGAGGAACTGTGTACCTAAAAGGGACTTTATAAATAAGAGTGTCTTGCATAATGCTTTTTTAGCATAACAAATGAGTAACATCCATAACTTTTTTGGAAGTAACTGTTGGAATAATAAATCAGACTATAAAAGAGCCTTAAATTTCTGTGATTCTGTCATAATCAGGCATTGTTTTTACCATTCTTTTTTATTTCAGAAATGTTAGATTTTGTTCTTGTTACACAGTTTAGCAAGACAGTTTGGTCTGTTGGGTCAGTTTATTTGTATTCTTTAGTTTTTCCTGACTTTGATTTAGTGTGGCTGGAAAGTAATTTACTCTTGGGATTTGGCTTCCACTATTTTGATAATATCTGTATTGCTATTCATCGACCCTACAGATTGATTATAAAAATTGTCCGAAGAGACAAAAACCGAAGAGACTAACATAATTTATTGATGATTACAAAAGGAATTAGATTCCATACTGTTGTATTGAGAATGAAGGGGGGTGTGTTACTTTTGTATGAGAATTAATTTTCTAATTGAGTATGATCACCAAGATTGTATCTAGAGCTGATGAGATCAGTTCATATCTGTTTTGTGATTTTTGCTTATTTGTTCTTTTTTTTTGAGTGAAGTAGACCTAAGAAAAGAGCTTTGTCTATCTTATTAATGAGCTCTCCGAATTCTGAAGAGCTGATTACATATTGTAGTCTTGTATCAGATGTTCTTTGTGTGATCAGTAGAATCCCTTTAAAAATGGACAGTTTGTTTTTGTAAATTAACACACCTATTAGAATGGCTTCCTATAAGACTAATATATTTAAAGTCACCATTCTGACCATATTTAAAAAAAATATTCTATCGGCAATTGAATAAACCCCCAGTACTGTATTTTCCTGGTACCTTTCCTTTAGCTTTTTTCCCAAACTCACCTGTATTATTACGTAATAGGCAGATATTTGATGGCCAAAGAACTGGTAATTTCTTTCCCAGCTGCATCCTTGATTCAGTAGCTTTAATATAGTAAATGATTGTCATAGGAAGTCAGCTGCTGTTTGCTAATTCAGAGCACCCAATGCAGTGTTAGCATGCAATAATCCTTTTCAGAGTTACTGTTTCTTGTTGGGCTTGGCTGAGTAAGATCAGTCGAGTTGTTTTTCCTCCATGATTTAACTTTTCTATTGTCTACAACCACTAACACCCACATGTCCCGTGACTGGTGTCTCTGTCATGAGATCCATGGCATGTTCAGGAAAGATTAAGATGGTCTGGAAACTGGCTTTTAATATTATCATGCCTATCTTAATTCTTAAAATTAATAATGTATCTAAAATTACTCTCATAAAGTAATATCATATTACTCTATTAACACTTCTCCGTTTTGTTTTCTGGTGTTTTCAAAGGTAGCTTTTTACCCAAGGTGTTTGAAGTTGCCCTTTTTGAGACTTACATGTTTTTTTTAGTGGTTTTGTTGGTTTGCCACGTTTTAATAGAGGACTTTGTGGTATTTTGCAAATCCAGTTGTATGTTCTTAATTTGGTAAAATTGCAAATTAGAAAAAAGAAAACATTTTCTGTATTTAAAGGATCCAGTTATCTCAAATACTGAAGGCGCAGAAAAAAAAAAAGGAAAAAAAAAAATAGAAGGAAAAGCCACTGGAGGTTTGATTATGTCCTGCCAGTTCATCATTTCAGTTGTCAGTGTTCCTGCACTTTGGGAGAGGCTTTAAGTAGTTTTTCTTTGGTTGAAATTCATATTTATGATTTCTTCATGGGTCAGGAATGGGTCCAGAATGCTGATGAGCTTAGTTTTTGTTGGATTATGCTGTCTGCATTATTCCAGTCTGGAGCCAGTTGTTGTGTTTCTCCTGCCTCTGATGTAAACAAGAATTTAAAGCCTCATTTAACTGATGGTGACTTCTGCTGGGCCATAAGAGCTGAGAGAGCAGTTTAGGTTTGCTGATGAAATTCTGAGTTCTTAACTCTTGGGATTAAATCCTGCATTGAGTCTGACAGTGGAAATGCAAACATTTGATGCCATTTGGTTCCCTTTTTTTTCACTCTTTCTTGTATTGGCCTCATCTGTGTGGGTGTTTGCCTGGTGGGTGTAGTTTGTTTTTTCTCTCCCTTGCCCATTATGAAGTGTGTGTATAGGGTTAAAATGCAGTTTTGTTTCGTTGGAAGTTTTGTCTCTGCTTTTCTCATTTCTTAGAAATTCAAGGTTCAAGAGACCTACCTCGTGGTAGGTGGTGCAGATGGGAGTCTTGGGTTCCATGGTGTTCTTGCCCTGGGCTGCAGCCTGTCTCCTTCACGTGTGATCAGAAGGGACTCATGGCTTTGGCTTGGGAAGATCTTCAGGGAGGAGCTGGTTGGAGCATGGTGCTGAGAACTCCAGGGCCGTGGGTTTGATCCCAATGTGGGCCATTCACTCGAGTTGGACTTGATCCTGGTGGGTCCCTTCCAACTCAGAATATTCTGTGAAATGTGCCTCCATCACATAGGAACATCTTGACCACAGCTGGAGTGTTTGCATTCCAAGGGGAGTGTTCTCTTGAATCGGAGAAAGGGATGGTGCCCACTGGGGGTCACTGTTTCAACTCGTGGAATTCCACTTGTAATGCTCTGGGGTATGTAGGAGACCTTCAGGGGAGCTCTCCTGAGTGTGTGTTTACCTGGAACAAGGTACTGGGGTGCTTGCATTAAATCTGTGCCTGGGGGAGATTTAATGCTGGGACTGAGGGGAGGTAGGACCTTACCTGCAATTCATCCTTTGTTCTGCCATCTCCTGTTTGAAGGACCTACCCATGCCCATGTCCCTGTTGTATTTTGCTAAATATAGCTGAATAATATATCATTTTACACTGTGAATTTTTAAAACTTATTTTAAAAATTGAGTTTCGTTTATTATTTTTATTTATTGTATTAATATTTTCTGAAACATTTATGTGGGTTCTTATGTTTCCTGGTTAATGAAAATTAAAGGTACCTGGAAAAGTAAGAGGTTATTATGTTAGAGCTTATGAAAAGTACAGGTTCTTATGGATTCTTTCATATGTCTGCTTAAATATAGTGTATAGTATTATAGGATTTTTGCAGTCTATTAGATGCACAGATGGTATTTGAAATAGTTTCAACTTGGAGAAAAGTAATTGCTGGAGTTGATTTCCTGTTGTAATCTCTGCAATTTGGGCAGCCCGTTCCATTGATGGGTTGTGGAGGAGAGTAAGAATTGCGAGACAAGGAAATTTTTGTATGCATTATAAATCAGAGGTTGCTGATTAAAGTGATTACAAGCCTTGCTTAATTAAAAATCTTTTAAAAAGCTCAGCTTTTATGTTGTTGTTGAGCTTAATTTCTGATAAGGGCCGGAATAAAGATACCTGATCAGGAAAAGTTGGCTGACAGGTTTTCTGGGCAGATATGTAAGAGCTATTTTTATACAGGGAGTGAGCTAAAGGGCTATGCTTAGAAGAAAATTCACACAAAGATCCAAGCCTCATATGTCTCTCTCTCTTTTTCCCCACCCTCTAGTGATATGCAGCTTCCGAGGAACTGTTCCGCAAGGCTTGGTCCTGGAACTAGGTGAAACTGTCCAGATCCTGGAGAAATGTGAAGGTAAGTGTGATGTCCAGGAAGGAACCCCATTTTCTATGTAAGAATATACCACTATCTTAATCTAGCAGATTTTAATAAGTTCTTTGGAAATCATGATGCATCAAATCAAAACACTTGAATAAAACCTACTCTGACCCACTTTCCGTAGGAAAGGCTGAGTGCTCTTGGCACTAATCCAGTCTGATAGGGGGTCAGTGTGTTTGAAGTTAACCATCTGTCCAGAAAATCTTGAACCCTGACCTGATTTTTGTATTGTAACTGGGTCTTACACTGAATTTTCATCATGTAAAGTATAGAATCAGTATCTTTTTTTTTACTATATTTTATCAGTGTTACTGCTATGCATTTTTATTAAATATATCAGTTTAATTACTTACAAACATCTGAACAGGTGGAAAATATTAGCTATTAAATAGATTAGCAATACCATAAAAAATGTTAAAAATATGGGTTTAGGGGAGTTTTTTTTTGCATTTATCTTGATGCATGTTTTTGTACCTAAAGCAAAATGTCATTGTAAATTTTATAGTTCTTATGTGGCTGGAGCTGTCTGTGTGTGAATAAATTGAATGTCTTAATGCTCTGCTTTATTCACAATGAAGAATTTGATTGAAGTTGTATGTAAAAGGGGAATTATTCTTATCCTAATGTTCAAGCAAATGTTGTAAAACGTGTCTGGTTAGAAGCAGGTTGACAAGATACAGTATGAGAACATGTTTCACTGTAGTCTGAGGTTGAATAATGTAACCTTAATCCTGAAGTGTTGAACAAATTCAAAACCCAGATCAACAAATTTGAATTCCAAATTAACCTTCCACAAAGTTGTAGATGTGGTTTTTTGTTTGTTCAGTTTAAAGTAATTTTTCATCTCCAGTGTTAATGTTGCTCCCCAGACCTTCTGCATGCTTGTCAGCAGACTCTGCTTTGCCTCTCTCATGCCTGGAACTGTCTTTTGCTCTTGATGCTTTTTCTTGTACTCAGGTGTTTGTTTTCCCAGTGACTTAACTCGTCACAAAAAAGTCACCTTTCCTATGCTAATTTTTCTAGTAACGTACATTTGTAAAAATTCTGTTGAATGAGAGCTTTGCAGTGCAGTGGAGAAAATTACCCACAAAGAAGCTTGCTGTAAACAATCCCATGCTTTTTTAAAAACCACAAGTGGTGTGATGGGCTAAGCTGTGCTCACACACTGAGGGCAGATTGTAGTTATTCTTCCAGGTCTTGTGAATTAGAACGTGGTGCAAGCTCAAGAAAAAAGTATCCCTTTGCTTAGGATGGATAAGTCTAAGGGAATTAAACACTGTATGTTGTGGAAAGCAGTCATGGTGTTTTCCAACCATTTCTGGGAAATGTTTAAAACTGGGAAATAAAAGCGTAATCTCCAAGGAGCAGATTGTTTGTGGAAAAGCAAATGGATAATCCAACTTGTCTTTACAATATTAAAATAATTAGGCTTTGAATATTTCCTTTGCTGGTAGTTTTGAGGATGATTCCTTAAAAGCAATTCATGCTAGTCTTCAAATTGCTGAGAAAGGAGGTCCTCAGACAGGGTTTTTTACTGGATGGAAGAAGGTTTGTACAGAATTTTTTGGTTTTGGTTTTTAAGCCCTCTATCCTGTCATTTTGGTTGAGGTGCCTTTACCATGGACTTTGTGTACAAAAAGATTAATTTTGATAATAACATCTGGAACTCCACACTATGAAACTCATCTGAATATTCAGATGGTCTGTGCTGCAGCTCTTGCATGTGTGAATTATGCAAAAAAGCACACTAAATGTGCAAAGTAGACTCTTAAAAGGGGAAAAAAAAAGCAGTTGCTTTTTAAGCATTCTTGTCTAAGTGGTTGTTTAACAGGGTCCTCTACTTCTGTGTTCTTTGCTGGGGATTCTTTTGTGTAGACAGACTGGATGAAATAATGTTAACCCACACAAAATAAGGGTCACTGCTGTGAGAGTCACAGGAGATCCATTGCTGTTTCAGCTTCAGTTCTTGAATAGTTTATGCATAATTGTCTGCAGCAGGGATTTTTCTGTCTGGATTGAAAAGATTCACATACACAAAAACTTTCAGTGATGTGAACTATGATTTCAGAGACTTGACGAAGAATTCAAGGCTGACAAAGATTCAAAGAATAGCTATACTTCTGAATGTGCTTATTTTTAATCATAATAACTTACTGAATAACTGTATTTGTATTATAAAAGAGCAAGTGCTCTTCTGTAGTGATGGGTGTAAGATGCAGTCTCTGCTTTTAGAGCAATTGAATCAAGGAGGAGGGAATTTCCTTTTCCAAGATTTTGGGTACTACTGCAGCTAAGTTTTATAGGTATTTCCAGAGTAAAGAAACAAATGTAAGTGCATATACACACACCCACACCCACATACATGTATTTGTCTCTAAGGTTAATAAATATAAATATAACAACCAACGGATTACATGTTAAAAAATATTGTGGTTATCTATGCAATAGGGTTGTCTTTTTAAATTTGGATCTTGTTCACATGCTTGAAACTGGAACTTTTGGATTTCCCCAAATTTGTTTGCCTGCCCCTCTGTGTGCCTTCATACCAGTCCACAAATACCTAAATCACTGTTTTTAACCCTTCCTCAGTCTGACAAGGGCCTCCCACTGCCCACCATTCCAGTAAATAAAACCCATGGACTTGGAACCTGCCTTTCCTCTGCAGCTACCAAAGGCTCCACCTGTGTTTCCATCAAACACTCACCATCTGTAAAGCACAAGGTGTTACCAGGGACGTTTTGTAGTTACTGCTTTCACAAAGGACTCTCAGGTCCTCCACTGATCTCACTCAAAGGTTAGAAATGTTCATCAAGACACCACTTGGACCTGTGCTTGTCATTCACAGCTTTCTCCCTCTCTGTTCCCCTCTGAGCCCTTCCACTTATGATCTTGGCACCGAGGGAGAACTGAAACACCAAGTGGAGTTCTCTGCTCTGCCTGCCGTGCCTGGAGGAGCTGGAGGGGCATTAGTGTGGCACTGGAAATGCTGAAAGATGGAGTTTTCTTTTGTCAAGTGGCAAAGCATGAGCACACTCCTGGTTTGAAATACACATTTGGACTGTGCATTCTAAAAAACACCCTGTCTTTCAAGTCACATAGCCATTGCCCTGCCACAGGCAGTGGCTGTCAGTAACTAGTGGCATTCAGACTAAATTTAAAATGTCTATTTTGTCAATTTGTTTTTATTGCTAGAGGGCAATTTTCTTTAGATTAAAAATGCTATAACTTCAGTAACTGTAATTATTACCTTGAGAATTTTGTGTATTCACTGAAGAATGGAAACACGAGCTGGTGCCTGAAGCACCAGTTAAAAGAACATTATCTTACCTATGCAAATTCTGCTATCCACACAAGTATTTATCTACATGGTTTTCATGTGTGTACGTTAATAATTGTGTTCTTAAACCATGCATAAAATATATTTAAAGTTTCCCTCTGTTGTTCCAGCAGTGATGGTGTGGTCAAAATAAGTGTTTCTGGTATTTGGGACACTTAAGCAGCAGATGTAACTTGCAATTAGGGTTTTTTTTTTTAAATTCTTGATGATTCAATGTGCTTGGCAAGTGATGCCTTTGCCATGCTTCCAAGCTGTGCCATACAGATGAGGGGGGAGTCCCACTCCAGGCTCTCAGTGCTGTGGGAGCCCTGCAGGTTTCCTCCCATCTGAGCTGGGAGCTCTCCTGTGGCTGCCTGGGCCAAAGTGACTCCTTCCCAGTAATTTGTGTTTGGCCTGAGGAAGATGTCTCCAGTGAGATATCTCTTTTCCTGTTTATTTTCCCCCCCTTTTCATCCTTTTCTCCCTCTTTTGCATTTTGTGGAACATGCCCATGGAAGTGAAGCCTCTCAGACTCACGCCTCTGCTGTGGCAGATCCTGCCCTGTTTTTGAAAGTCACCTTTCAGAGCACAGGAGCGGCTTCGTGACAGCCCTCTGGCCAGCGCCACGATAGAACACATCCCATCTCTCTCTGCCTTTTGTCGTGGTAACAATGCAGCCTTGGCAGCATTATCAGCACATTCCTGTGGCTCTGCTGGCCCCGGGCTGCTCCCTGGCGTGGTGCTGGTCGGCTGGGCCAGGGATTCAGCTGCTGCTGCTTCTGCCCAGCACGTGCGGAGCAGCCAGCTCGGGACAGAGCGCTCCGGGCACTGGGAAGCTTTTGCTGAGCACTGCTCCTCTCTCTCCTGGGTCACTTTGGGTGCCTTTAGCTCTGCAAAGCAGCTCGCATGCAGATAACAAGGTAAAAGCAATTGTTTATTGGCTTGTATATGCAAAAGGCAGCTTTGCTCCAGGTGTGAGGGTTACTCACATTACTGCCAAGTACATTTATTTTTGTATGACAAAGAAGGCTCGAGTTCCTGTAGCAGATTCTACTAGCAGTACTTTATTTAAGAACAAATTTTAGCTTTAGGATTTACCATAAATACGTATGTAATTTATTTTCAGAATTTTGTTTGTCAAGAAATTATATGCAGAATTTATTTTTTCCTACAGTCTGCAGCTCATGATTCTTTATTTAACACTGATACTTGAGCTTTATTTTTCTGAAAAATAGATCAATATCTTTCAATTAGGACCCTTTGGCTTTTTTGTTACTGAGTCCTCTAAAGGGGTGAGCTGTTTCCATGTGACAGACCTCATGTGGATTAAATGGAAATCTGAAAAAGGTTATGAGATGGCTTTTAGAAAGGATATAATTTCAGTGGTTTCATTCAACACACTTTCAAGTAAAGATCAAAAAATCATTGGTAGCTCTTCTAGTCACTGAAATGAAGAGGTTGAGATGTGCAGGACTGCCCCAGAGCTACTTTTGCATCTTGACTAGGACTGCACTATTGCTTAGACTCCTGAATGTGACACCCCTTTGGAAACAGGGATTTTCAGTCTTTATCCAACAGTTTGCAGGTTCTCTAATGTGGCTTCAAGTTCCCCCACTGGATTTCCACAGGTACAGGTAATTTTAGAGTGGCATTTCTGATAGACTAATTCTTGGTACCAAATGATGTGGTGGTATGGAATATCCCTTTGGCTGATTCAGGTCAGCCATCTCAGCTGTATCCCCTCCCAGCCTCACTGCAGACATGATCGTTGTTTCATGTGAATTTATTCACAAAATTCTTGTCACTTCATAGCTGTGTTTTTCTGCTTCTTGATTTTACATCCCATCTCCTTCACCATTTCTGTGAAGTCAGTACCTTCTGAAGACCATGTGTCACTAAATGCATGCCATAACTCTGAAATATTGCCAGTTATTATTTGCAGTGCAGTGACACCTAAAGCTGTTGGTCAGTATTGTGTCTAACCAGGGAGTGCTTGTTGGGATCACAATTAGCTGAAGCACCTGCCTCGATTTGATGACTACTGGCATTAAATCCTCCAGAACAAATGCTCTTTAAGATAAATGATTACATCAATATTAATGTGTTTAAGACTAGTTCCAGAATGCAGGTTTAGCTCATTTTAGAGAATAATGTAATGCAGATGCAATTTTCTAAATGTGCCTTTAAGAAAAAAGCATTGTACCTTTTCCCATAGCTTTTACCTTGTGATACAGAATGAGTTGTGCATTTTACAGTGTGGGGCTTTCAGCTTCTGCTGAGGTCCTTGATTGTCTCTTGCTTGCACAGAGTTGAAGGAAACTCAAACTAGAGGGGGTTGACTTAAAAAAAAATTATACCACATTAAAAAAGAAAAAAATAGAAGAACAACTAAGATCCGGACAGCACAGTTTATAAGATATAAGGTAATGTAACAACTTCTCAAATATAGGAAACTACAAGAAGGAAGTCAACAAAATGTTTTCCATTATGTCCAAAAGGAAAAAATCAAATATTCAAACAGCATCGAAGAAAGTGGAGGTTGTAAAGGGGCATGTATGTTGTCTGAGCCACTGAAATAGCTTGGCCAGTGAGGATTTGCCCTCTCCTCTTGACATAAATATGCCGGATTTCCAAGTACTCTACCAAAATTTCACATGTTACCTGCAGTTTTACTGGCCAGTGTTGATCTGTAGAAGAAATTTCTTCTAAAAAGTTGCCTGTGCAACACCACTGCTTTCAAATTGATCTGTGTGGAGAGAAATAGAGTTTCCTTGGAATTTGGTGCAGAAATACCTTGGAATCTAGGTTTTACAGATGTATGGATCATTTTCCACAGACAAGGCGTGCAGTGTTATTCAACCCTGATAATAAATGATTGGATGCTGTTTAAACCAGACTAAATGTGAGGAGAGATTCAGAGATATGGCTTGGATGAGCTGGTTGATTTCTCAGGGTCCTTCCCTGCCTGTTTTTTCACAACTCTGTAAACACAGAGCTTGTAAACTTTGAAAATTTGTTTTGGAATGAAGAACAAAAACTTCAGAAATGAGGTAGATTTTGGAAATGTGTTTTGTTTACTACCCTGCAGATCTAGATTATTAATGGTCACCCCCTTTACTGGGTTTTGTTCTTTTACAGGTCTGTTCTCAAACTTGGATAAAACCACTTCTTTCCCCACTTACTGAGAAGTTTGTTATTCTGTTTGTCTTAGAGCTTAAATGTCTGGTTATTTCTGAGGTACAGACTGTATTTAATATTAGTAACAGTGAATCACAGGATAAATGCATTTATTTTTTTCTGTGACCTTAAAAATATGCAGCATCTGTTGCTCAAAAGCAGGTGTGGGCACAGTTGCGTGGAGTTCTAGAAATCACTCATATTAAGGATCTGAATGTGTTGTTTGTGCATATATGTTTACATTGATATGATTTCCCTGAAGTTTGATCAACTAAAATGAATTCAAAACAACAGTAATTAATTTTTTTTAATATAAACAGTGATTTCATAGGAAAACAAATATTTGTCTTATGTCCTATCTTCATGAGAATTTTGTATAATGAAGAAGATGGATTTTAATTTTTTCTGTACTAAAGTTTGCAATTATTTTGAATTCATCAGTTATTTTATTTCATGTTGACTTAGATACCCTTTTTAAAACAAAATAAAAATTCAAGACTATCAGGTTGCCTTTGAAACAAATTCAAAGCCTTCTTCCCCACATCTGATCTTCTCAATGAGACTCTTATCATAGTTCAGCCAAATCTGAAGTTGTTTTTCTAAGAGAGACAAAATGCCCAATTACTTTGTTCTGTTCTTCTCTATTCTCCATATAGCAAATTACTGGCAGTGCAATTTTAAATAAGGGAGGGAAAAAGACACTAAGTAGGAAGTCAGTGGGAAAATGAGAGGACTTTTTATGGGAAGTGGATTTAGCTGATGTGGAAGTGTTGGCTTTTGGCAGGTGAGGGCTGTGCGTGGCTGCCACTGTCTGCAGCTCTAAGGACACCTGAGGGCTGAACTTGGCTTGGAGCTGGGCCTGGCCAAGTTTGCCCAGGAATTTGGGAGGGCCAGGCACCCTCCCCAGAAGGGCACCCACTGTTCCAGGCCCAGCTCCAGAGTGTGCTGCTTTTCCACTCTTCAGCTGCGTGAGGTTTCCAGCCCCTTTGTTCCCGGCTGAATCCTGCAGTGACATCGCTGTCATCCGTGGGAAGCAGCAGGAACTGGTTCTTCTGTTGAACTTGCAGCTTTAGCAGCTTTGTGTTTTACTTCTCATTTATTGTCCTCTCTGGAGCTGTTTCCTGATGGGGAATACAAGAATAGTAATGGGGTGTGTAAATTAGATCCTAAAGCCTGTTCTCTACTCAGACATATGTAAGACCAGACACATGCAAAGAATTTTTATTTGTTTAAAGCACATTAGAAATGTATGATAATGGCTTTTACAGGTTTCTGAAGTCTGGAGATTTTGTCAAGATAAACACTGCAACAAGACTCATGTGCCAGCCTGGAAGAAAAGTGTTCAGTGCAGGCTCTTCCCTGAGTGCTGAATGAATATTTGCCACAGTGACTAAGGATTATTAGTACGGGAACTTTTATTCCTGGTGGGAAGAAAGAGCATTGCTGGTTGTTAAGGGTTTGTCATCACTGCAGAGCAAAATAAAAGTAATTTTTACAAAAAACCCTAACAAAAAAATATTTTAAAAATTTCATTAATGTGAGGCACAGCTGGTTTTTCAGATGATCTCAGTAACTGCACAGCTGTAGTCAGTTTGCTTCTGTGTAAAGACAGCAGTGCCACAAATAATTATAATGTGTTTTATCTGGTTTCAGGTTGGTACAGAGGTGTTTCCATTAAGAAGCCCAGTGTCAAGGTAAGCATGAATACATTTGTTAACCTGATGGGAGATTAGATCTATTTTGCTTTTGCAACCCAGTGAACTTTTCATTTTCCTTCTCTAACTTTTTTCCTGTGGGAGGATTGGATTTCTTTTTAAATTGAGTGATACTCATTAATCACTCAAAGGATCAGAAACCTTCCTGACATGTGATATGTAATTTTTTCAACATTTATAAATCTCATCCAGTTTGATCCCCTCCACCCTACTCACCTAAGAAGAGCATAGGTGGGTGATACTGCATTGCTTAAATGCAGCATTTCTAAGAGCACATTTAATAAGTGTTTATTAATCTAAGACAACTTTGAAAAAAGTCTGTTGAAAAAGGATTTTGTAAGTTGTTGGATGTGGTTTCAGATTTTTACAGTTTAACCATTGGATTTGGTTATTTTCCATTTTTTTCCATTGCTTTTGCTCTTGGAGAACTTTTTTGACTGTTCTGGTATGATTGTTTTTGTGAGGACGTCTAAGTTTTTTTAAATGTTTGTATCTCAACATGCCAATAGATGTTTTTGTGAGCTTCACTTCATTATCTGTTGTTTTAAATATTGCTTGTATTTAAAGAGAGAAGAGTACCAGATGCCTCATATTTACCTAATACCTATGTATTATGGAATATAATACTACCTGGTTTACATTGTCATGACTATAATACTCTTTTAATGAAATGTCTGCAGTCATTGTGTGTGTTGGTACTTCTGCTTGTGTATATGTTCAGTTTTGATAGGAGAGCCCTTCAAACCTTCCCTGGTTTCTTAGATACCAGAAATAAGCAGCATTAACTAGAAGTGAACCAAACAAGGAAGTGAAGTAGCATTTCTTTCCTTTCTGGATTTTCTTGTCTGAAAGCAAGCATATTGCCTCTTTTCCTGATGAAGCCATTCCTCTTAGATTCAGCTTTTTTCCTCTCGTAATTTTAGTCTTGCCTATGAACAAGAAGGAATTTTCCTTAGCATCTGGAATCTTCTGTACTTAGTATTCCTTTCAAACCCCCCCCCCCCCCCTAAAATTTTTCTTCCTATATTGTATGGTTTTCAAGCTCTAAAAATTGAAAGCCCACACTTGATTGCTGACATTTTTGTCAGAGGCTGTCAGCTGGTTTTTAATCCAAAGATTTCCAATGCTGCTTCTGTATTTCCCACTGAAGTGCAGGTTGCTGTTCTTACACACTGACAGACTTTGCTGTTAGGATTCAGGGCCGTGTGCTTCACAGAGAATGTGGAACACTGGAAAAAGGTTGCATTAAATTACCCCTTTTCCCCATGTCCCAACACACAAGAGCACACTGGCACAGGCAAGGTCAGAGTCCAGCCCTCATGGGAACAGCAAAAGACAACCAGAGGTATCCCAAGTGGGTTTGAACAGCTTTTCCTTGGGAAGGGAGGAAAACTGACAGCTCCAGGGCATGCAAGTAATAGAATACTTCTGTCCTTGGGGGTTCAGTGCAAATTTGATGGTGGGCTTTTAGTTTTTGTTTAATTTGTCTTTTTAAGCCTCTGTCTGTGTCACCCCTGATCAGCATCAGCCTGCTCTGGGAGCTGCTGGTGCTGTGCTGCAAACTGCAGAAGAGCCACTTCTCCATCTTCCCAGGTGGAGGTTTGGTCCAGTGTGGTGTCCTGGTCTAAGACAGACTAAAACAGCCAATTGTTACTAATCTGAATGTAGAGTTTTGACTGGCAGCTTTGACACAATGGTTGTTTGGGGGTTTTTTAATAGATGTATTGGCACTTATTTGTTGTGGCTTAGGTTGCCAATGCTAACAACTGCAAATGTATTTTTCTAATGTACAGATATTTTTCTCTTGCAGGGGATTTTTCCTGCAAATTATATTCACTTGAAAAAGGCAATTGTCAGTAACAGAGGGTGAGTATTTTTCCTCCTTTTTAAGAAGCTACAGTGTTTTTTATCTAGAAGGGAAACAAATAATTTCTGAAACTTACAGAGATGTGTTAGTTCATTGTATTTTTTTTGTATATGAGGGTTTGAAAATTAAATGTAATTCTACAGAGTTGGAGGCTAGTTTGTTTGTTTTTAATATAGCGAGAATCAGGTCTGATGGTTACTCTTGTTTGCTTTGGCTCATAAAATTGTAGCTTTAGAGGTACCATCTGAAACACATGCATTTAAAGAACTCTACTTATATTCTTCCATTTCTGCTTGTTCTCTCACTGGCAAAATACTGTATTTTCCTGTTTGTTTTGGAGGCACCAGTCAGTAGACAGCCTATCTCATTTATCTACAGATTTTCAGTCATAGCTGACAGGTAGCTGTGTTACCTTGAACGTTTTCCAAAGGATCCAGCCCTCCCCACCTCACCCAAGGAGTGACTGAAGTGCACTGCTGAAAACTTCTGTCCTTCTCTTTGTTTGTAGCTCATGTGTTGCTGGCAGTGGGTTTATTTCAGTTAATGTGAGTAACAACACTGGTGGCAATGTCACCTCAGGGAAGTTACTGATTGAGGGCTCTGGAACCTGCAAAGTTTCCTGTGAGATTGACTGAGACTCCTGAAATCAATGTCTTGTGTTTTCACTGCTGCTTTTACTTGCATATTCCAGATAAAGGCTACTGTGGGGAGAGTTATAATTGCAATGTTTCAGACAGTGACCTGAGGCAACAAATTAAATGTGGAAGATAAAATGTATTAAATGGCACTTAGTGAACTACCTGCAGAAAAACAGGTGACTTCTGATAGTCTTGAATTGTAGATTTGTTCCCAAAGGGCCCCAGTAAGGGCAGCTGTAATACTGATGCTTCATGATTTTGGGGTGTAATAAAATGATATATATTACATAGAATAACCACTCCTAATGTGTCCTCTCCTTGGGGGAAGGAGCAGTTCCCTGTGATGTGCAGTTAATTAGTCCTTGATGTTAGTTTAGAGTTTGTGAAGGCCAACCAGTTCAGGCACTTACTAGGAAAGCAGATATACTATTTAAAAGTATCAAAGCCTCATGCACCAATTGATACAATAGAATGTAATGCAGTTCTGAACCAGAGGGGCATGGTTATTTCATGTTTTGTTTAAAAATGCTTTATTTCAGAATATATTTCAAGTTCTGTTTGAAGCACTTGAGAAATAACAGAGCATTGAAGCTGGCAGGTAGCTGAACACCACACAGCTCATTGCCCCCTGCCCTCCAAACATCCCTAGAGACTTACAGGGACTGTCCCCAGGGCTGGGGCACCCCCACTGTGAGGACAGGCTGGGAGAGGTGGGGTTGTTCAGCCTGGAGAGGAGAGAATGCTCTGGACAGAGCTGCTTGTGGCTTTTCAGTATCTGAAGGGGGCTTGTAAGATGATGGAGGCAGGGCTTTTGGTGGGGTCTGTAGGAATCAGACAAGGGATAATGGATTTACATTTGAAGAATATTTTAGGCCGTGGGTAGTGAAACTTTGGCGTGGTTTGCCCAGGGAGGTGGTGGCTGCCCCATCCCTGGAAGGGTTCACGGCCAGGTTGGATGGGGTCTGGAGCAACCTGGGACAGTGGAAGGTGTCCCTGCCCATGGCAGGAGGTGGAATGAGATGATCCTTGAAGTCCCTTGCAGTCCAAACCACTCTTGTGATTCTCCTTTAATGGTTTTGGAAAACCTTTACCACAAAGGAACAAGTTTTATTCTTTTCATTAGAGGATAGATCCCTCAGATTTCATCTGCAATGTTGAAAAGGCCTTCTGGATAGGACAGGTTAGTAGACAGCAGGTATTTTGGGTAGTTTTGATATTGGCTAACATTATTGGAAGGGGAAAAAGGGGGTGCATTGGCTTAGGGAAGGGACCCAAATTGTGAAGGACCCCACTTTACAGGCAAGTTAATTTAACATGCTGTAGTAATGAAAACTATTCATTGACCTTGATTAGAATGAAATTATGTCTTTTGAAGAGGTAACCAGGAAATGCTTCACGTAAGCTTAATATTATGGAATGTAATGGAGGAACAGTAGCTATGACTCTGGAGTTGCTTCAGTTTGACAACAGACAAAATGATCCTCTAAAGATATTCTCCTTATGTTGAACAAATTCAAGTTCTGGAATTCTACAAATTACTGTACTGTCACATTCCTTTTTCTACCTTTTCCAGGGTACATTTCCTAATTTCCCCCTCTTTTTCTACAGGCAATATGAAACAGTTGTTCCTCTTGAAGATTCTGTGGTGACTGAAGTCACAGCGACGCTGCAGGAATGGGCCGTGCTCTGGAAACAGCTGTATGTGGTAAGAGCAGTGCTTCTCTCCTTGCACATCTCTAATACCCTGGGAGAAATGTTGCCTCCCTTTCTGCATTCCAAATCCATCAGAATCAATATCAGAATTGTTGGATTCCTTGTATTTAATGGGGGTTGCCTAACTGCAGAATAATGGATCATGTGAGAGTCTCATGGGCTACTCTGGAAATTTCTGCAGTTCTGAAATTCTACCTTCAGATCTGAAAACTTCACTGTTATAAAAAAAGGCATTTTAAAGTGCTATTAAGTATGTAAGTAATATAATATTATACTTCTGTAAGTCCCATCAAAGACTTAAAAAATTATTCAGCACAGTTTGTAAGTAGTTGTTTTTGTGTCTAGAGTCTGAAAGGAGAAGAACTCAAACTATGGGACGTTTTTTACAATTGTTCCTCCATAAATTAGAAGTAAACACTAGGATAAGTGTATTGAGTTTTATACATCTTTTTTATATCATTTTCAGTTGCTGTCACATAATGTCTCCTACTTCTGCTTTCATCCCGCTTCTTTTCTTACATTTTAATAGCCAAAGCCCATGACACAGCAGATAAAAACTTGAGCATTTGAAGGTATTTTTTCCTGGTTTTTCTCTCTTTTAGCTTAGTAATTGCAAGCCTTAACTGTAGGATTAGGATCAAGAACTGTAGGTGATCTAAGCTTGCATTTCTTTCCTGTCCTTCCTTTAGAGAAATACCTCTACATAGAGCTGCAGCAGCTTTGTTTCCTCATTTAAGCCTGCAGTGACAGCAGTTACATGTCTAGGAAACCCAGGAATGATCCAGTGGAGTGAGTGTAGTGCATCTCCAGCATAACCAGCTGTGTTCTGTACTTCAAAAAGCAATCAACTCTTATGAAATCAGTTTTACTCTTGCTGGTCCCAGTTCTTCTATGGGGTCAGATATCCCTGGAGGCATTTTCTTGGAAAGGAGCATCTGATCTAATGGAGGAGGGGCAGGGAATGTGGTATATATCATGTGTTATACCACTCTTTACACTTAGTACTCCTCCTTTTTCCATTGCACATACATACCTCTCTGGTGTATGGGAATAAAGTGATCTTTTCTGTTTTCTTCCTGTAAGATTTTTTTCTCCCCCTCTCCCGAGTGTCAGCTGAAGATGACAACAGTAATATTGGCAATGGTATTAAATTGGAAAAAGGGGAATCATTTTACCTACAAATGAGTTAAGTTTCCTTTCTACTAAAGTATTTCTTTTTTATTGTTAACACCAGTTCCTTGAGGGGAAGGAGAGAGAAAGCTCTAGCTATAAACTTTCATTTAGTGCTTTTTCTTTCTGGGACTGCTTTCTATTGTAGCTCATTATATTTCTTATAACATTATACAAAACATTATTGTATTCTTAAATAACAGGGGAAAGAATTTACTGTTCTCATAGAACTTTGGAAGGAGGCATCTGCTCCATGATGCAGAAACTGGCAGAGCTTCTGAGTAGAAAACACATTGTTTTGTGTTGTGGGTTTTTTTTTTCCAAAAACTTACAAAAATTATAAATTCTAATATAGAAATAATCACAGAATTGTTTAGATTGGAAGAGACTTCTTGAGACCATCAGCTGCCTTCTCAAGCAGGGTCAGCAAGACCAGGCTGACGAGACTGCCCCAGCCAGGTTTTGAGTTCCTTCAGAATGGAGACTCCCCAGCTTCCCTGGGCCAAGCTGCCAGTGTTTGAGCACAGTCAGTGGTTTCTTATCTCCAGGCCACTGATAGAGTACCACAGCTTTTCTGGCAGAACAATTTGCACCATTGTTAAGTAGGTAACAGACATTTGTCCCTTCTGTGGGCTGTACATTGGAAGCCTGAGGAAATGCACTGAGGTGCCTGTGGCAGAGCTAGGATTAGAATTTTATCTTTGATGTTCAGGCTGGAAGCTATGTAAGGACATATATAAAATATATTGAAAGACTAAATAGAAGTCCTTGTTTGTTGTTGGATCAGCACCAGCAGAAATTTTTATTATTCCCAAACTGTAATAAGAATCATCTAAGAAATGTAATTAATGTTATTTATCATGCTGCTGTGCCTAGTCAGCTTTGTAGAAACGTTTCTTACTGTAGGGGAAATTCAAGTGTCTATGCTGGTTGTTGCACAGACACTCTCAGCAGGTCAGTGCCTGCAAAGGGCCCTTCACTGGTCAGTGGGGCTGCCAAACAACATGAGCAGCCTCTCTGAACATCTCTAACTAGGCTCAGATGTTCATCTGATGCTTTTTGGTGAACTCCCTACCTGGATTATGGTTTGAAAGACCAAGTCTGTTTCAAATAAAAATTGCCAGTCATTACCTTGGTAGCATTGTTGAGGTGCATTGTAAGGTTTGTATTTGTGTCTCAGTGAAACAATGGGAGCTGGGATGTAATACCCAGGAAGCCTGCAGTGATTAAAACACTGTCTGGAGAGGGATGTTATGTTGCTCCAAGACAAGGAGGTTCTGCTGACAGAAAATTGGAGGGAGGAGGAGAACAGTGAGAAATGGAAGGGTGAAGTAAAACACAGCTTTGAGACAGTTTTAGAAAATCAGTTGATGTAAAATACTGGGAATCTTCCTCGTTTCCTTCTGACCATAGAGAGTCTGTGCTAGTACTGGGAATAAACTGTGCATGGGGAAGCTTGAATAGGTTTGAGTTACAGGAGTTGTGCAGGAATTTTAGTTTAGCTTTCTGAGAAATATATATTAGAAAGGTTAGCCTGAGATCATTGCATTGTACAGGGCTGTGATATTTAAATTTTTGCTGTCAAGGTGAAAGCCAAGTTTTAGTCTGAGGAGAAAAAGGCATTTGTCTGTAATGAGTTCACAGAGAAAGGGCTGTACCTGAAATGAATTTGAAATAGAAATATGTAGGATGTGTTGTTTGCTTTACTGTGATAACAAATTATGCTCTGAGTAGTTGGATTCTGATCATATAACTCACTAAATGCTGACAAAACAGCAAGTGTTTTTGAAAATGCCAGGGGTTTTTCTCCAATTTGAAAGCAATACAAATAAAACTGGGCTGGAAACTATCAGAATCTGTTATTTAGATTGGATGGGACTTCTAGCAAAAAATAAAACCTTGTTAAAAATTCTATGCCTACTTAAAAAGAAACTTTTTTAAAATAATTGAGTAATCAGGAATAGAACTTAAGTATTTATTATTTAATAAAGGAGTAAAGATGATACGACTTTTATGGTTCTGGGGACAGAATTTTTAGCAGGGCCCATAGCGATAGGACAAGGGGTAATGGTTTCAAATGAAAAGAGGCCAGATTCAGACTAGATACAAGGAAAAGTATTTGTACTGTGAGGGTGGTGAGGCCCTGGCACAGGTTGCCCAGAGAAGCTGTGGCTGCCCCATCCCTGGAAGTGTCCAAGGCCAGGTTGGACGGGGGCTTGGAGAAACCTGGGACAATGGAAGGTGTCCCTGCCCATGGCAGGGGGTGGAACTGGGTGAGATGTAAGGTCTGTTCCAGCCCAAACCATTCTGTGATTCTATGTAAAGAGCACATTTCCCCCTATTTCAATATGTAACCTGTGTGCACACAAGGCAATGTCATGCCACTGGAAAATGGAAAGCAGTTCTTTGCCTTCTGGTCTGTCTGTATCCAGGCTGTATCCTGCATCCAGGCTTCAGAGATGAGCACTGAAACAATGAGATTTAGTAGCTACTTTCTGGTAAAAAAAGCCACTGTTCTCTTTGACCTACTTGATTTGGGTTTTCCTACTTTCACTGCTATTGTAAAAATCATTAGGAGGGAGTTCACTGTGAGTGTGGATCTCAGTGTTTAAAATCTGTACTACATAGCCACTGGAGTTGCTGGTAATGTGGGTAGGGTTACTGCTGACCACAGCTGGCCAGATGTGTGTGTTTGTGAGTGTGTGTTTGCACACACTCATGTGTTTGAGTACTGTCAGTAGCTGCACAGACCCAGTATCTTGTGGTGTTGTTTTACCTGACTCCAGTACTCTCTGCTGTTCTTTAGATTCATTTGGACACCATAACTGTGTCCTTTTGTGGAAGCCCAAGAAATTCAGAAGAGGGTTTTACCCATTGTTTCCCAGTATTGCAAAGGCAATGAGCAAAAGATGCCAGTGATCCCCTTCCCCAGTCTTGTACTTAATTTGGAGTGGAGGAGAAAGGAAAAGTGTGATTATTAGTGTACCACTGTAAGCAGCTGAGCCTGTTCTTGTGCCTACTCTGAAGGGACACAGAAGAGAGAGCAGAAAAGTGAGAACAAACCTTGGGGAGACTTGTTTAGGCCCAGAGGTGGATAATGATGCAAAATTGCATTTGTTACAGTGAAATGGGTGCGTGCAGCTCTTGGGTAGTTGCCTACACCAGTCTACTGACTTCTGTTGAGACAGCAAAATGATACCAGTAAGGTTGTTAACTTTCTCTCTTACCCTGTATGTGTTGATAAGATTTGTTATTTTTATACTACTTCTAAATAAAGGATCTGCAAGTTCTCTGTAAGCTTTTGTTAATTAGGTCAAAGAAGACTCCTGTGAGTTTTTAAGTCAGCTAAGGAGATCACTGAAACTCACCATTGGTGCACAGTAGCTATTTTAACTATAAAAAAATTCCTCAGAGTCTCAGATGTGATGTGAGGACTATTTCTGTTGAAAGAGCAGATGACTGTGGAGGGACCAAACATAATTGCCCAATTTAGAGTTTGGTCAGATCAATAATGTTAATTTGCTACTTCTATGCAAAGGGGAGTGGGGGATGTGTGGGGTGACTTCTTGTCTGCTTTCAGGAGTAAGACCTAGTGGTGTTGGGAATAGATGGAAGTTTTGCCAGCTCAGTGTGAAACCAATTTCCTATTGGCTCCTTTTAAATTTCCTGAGGGATCCTATTAAGGAACAAAGTGGGTAGCAGGACTTGGTGCAATTGCAGCTATGTGATTTGGGTGATTTTGGGTGTCCCTAAAATTGAAGCACTAGTTAAAACTCATCTTGAAAAACGCCATTTGCTGAATCACTAAAGTAGTTTACTCTTATGGGGACTGTTCTAGGAGACATTTTTATTCAGTGAGATGTGCTTTGCTCCATATCTGATAAAACATGGAATTGCTGATGCATTTTCTGAAATATGGAGACATAAGAAAATGTGGCATGATCTAAAATGGATGTGCTGTATCAGACGGTCTCCCTTCAAGGAACAGAATTTCTTCAAGTCAAGGCTGAGCATATTAAATACATTCTTAAATTCTGTGCAAACAAACTCCTGGAAAGATGAGGTATTTGTACCAAGACAGATGTACAGAAACAGTACTGGTTGTATACATGGCCCTCTTTCCTCTTTCTCATTTTCACGTCATTTTCAAGGTTACCTTGAAGGAAAATTCCTTTAGGGTGATGGTTGAGTTTTGTGAGAATCATTTTAAAAGAATCTGAAGAGCTTGTCTGGCCTCAGTTGACATTAACAGAGAGACTCAGAGTTATCAATTTAGAAGACAGGACTCTGGATAATAGTGTTCAGCAGTGGTAGGGATATTTTAATATCTTTCTATGTTTGGAATGAAGGATGAATCTTTGTGGAGTGACCAGGAACTCAGATAGGAGTTTGGGGCAGCTGATAGTCATATTGAGTGCTGCACAGCATATAAGGGGAACTGAGAGTAAATATTTCCACTTCCAGGAGCATCTAGTTCTACAGTTCCTCAGAGGGAACAGTGCCCTGAGAAATCATCTCATTGCTTAGCAACTGAATCTGAGGCTTTTAGCAGATTTGTTATTTGATTACTAGAAAATACTTGAAGATTTTTCTTGATTGGTTTGTGATGGGCGTGTGCAGAATGATTGGGAGAATGCAGAATAATGAACACTTCAGCATTGTACATGAAGGTGGATATTTTTATAATGCAGTATCTTTACTCATGGTGGGGGAAGCTGGAGATAAACCATGGAATGTTACAAGTTGGAAGTGACCTCAGAATATCATCTGGCCCAACATTTGGCAGAAAGGGATCCCAGATGAGATTATGTAGCACCCTGTCCAAATCCAGTGAATGGTTGTTCTTATTGAAAGGAGTTTCCTTCTTACATTGGGATGAAAACTCTGCTGGTGCAATTTACACCCATTGCCCTTTGTCTTTTCTCTGTGTCTCCTTGTGGACAGAGAGGCTCCATCCTCTTAGGGAGGCTGTGCTGGTACTGCAGTACTGGCACGGGATTCCCAGGGAGAAAGGACCCAGCTGCTTCTGTCCTTCCTCCCAGGCCAGGATCTCCAGCCCTCAGATCATCTCTGTGCCCCTCCCCTGGACCTGCTCCAGCCTTCCTTGAACTGTGGGGACCAGAATAAAGACCTCAGTGTAAAAGTATCACAGTGTGATTTCTATCTGCTCATTATCTGAGGCGATTAGAAGGTTTTGTAGATAAAATCAGAGACTTTTATGCTGCTAAGGTGTGTTGGAAAGTTGAGTAGAAGCCCTTCTCTTGCTTTGTCAAATTGAGATTTGATTTTACATCAGTTTATTAGCTATGGTTTCTTGGAGGTTTTTAGTGGATGTCATGACCTCTCTCTACATTTCTTCCTTGGAAGAGCAGTGTTCATGTAGAAATTACACTTAATATTTATTAGATTCCTGCTATAAAATGCAATCCATTTCAGTACTTCTCCCCTTAGCACTAACTTCCTGAAGTTCAGTTCAAGTGCTTCATATTTTAAGGTTATAGCAGGTTCCCATAATTATTATTTTTTCCTTCCTTAATTTTAAGAAATTTTATGTAGTCAGTCTCTCATAGTGATTTGTGGAAGACTCTGAGCTCTAAGGAATTAAAAGTAGGTGTAAGTTTTTAGGAAAGTAAAATAAAATTAGTTTGTAAGCAAGTCTCATACCATTAAAATCTGAAAATCTATTATAATTGATTTGAAAGTTACTTTGCTTTGAAGACCACAGGATGTTATGGCAGTTTATTGAGTTTAAACAACAGTATAACAAGGAACCATATATGCAGTACCTTTCATTTACTGCCACATACAGATTTATGGTATCATTTAAGATTATTAGGATCAACTAGGCAGTTTTTATGTATTTTCAAACAAACAAAAGGTTGACTATAAAACAAAAACTATGAACTATCAATCAAACTGTGTGGGAGGAATATATGTTTTGAGTTACCATGGAGATGGATAGATTTTAATAGATTTTAAATGTAAAGACAGAATTAAATGTAAGTCACCTTCTGGTGTCTTTTGCAAGTCCTACTGTGACAAATGACATGCAGGGTATTTTATAACCTCTTGCTTTGTAGGGAAATGTTATTTAGTCATTGATATGGGAGGTTATAATATGCTCTTTTATTTTGGTAAATAAAACAATAGTTGTATTACTGATGCTGATACTCATTGCAAATTGTGTAGGGATTTGGAGGGGGTTTTTTAGATTAAATTTTTCAAGTATTAGCTGGTTTGTAGTTAACAAAGAGCTTTTGCCTCTTTGAACAGTATCCAGTGTGCATGCTGTAAACAGTGCTGCAGTACACATGTAAAGTTCTTGTGTGATATTAAAACATGGGAATTTGATTTTATTGAATGCTGGTTTAAGACCAGCTGGGAAAAACCAACAAGGAAACAGAATTTACTCAGGGGAAATCAGTGGCTGACCTGCAAATGATTTCAAACAGCTTCTTTTGCACTGTAAACATACTGAATGTTGAATTATATTAAGTCAAGGAAAGAAGGTTTTAATCAAAAAATTGAACAGAAATTTTAGAGTTTCTTCATCTGTCACTGGAGAGAATCACCTGAGCTGTTCCAAGTCTGCTGATGTTACAGAATCACATTGGAAATAGAGGCAAGTGGTAGTATGGTTGGAGTTTAGTATTCCAAAGATGTATTTGAGAAAACACAGCAGTTTGGTTTGGTTTGGTTTTTAAAGAACAGAAAATTAGGAGTGGGGGATAAGGGCTAGGAGAGGCTGGCAATCTGGCTTTCTGGAGTGAGTGAGCAAGGTGCTGTGCATGGATAGGGCTTACAAAGGAAAAGACTGATCATCCCTAGTGGGTATTTCCTGGAACTAAAAAGACAGTTTGGGTTTAATTTCATAGAAGACAGAAATTGTTTTTCAGTAGAAAAGCAAAGAACATCTGTCCTTTTGGCAGCCTGGATGGCACTGTGGTCCATGTGGTATCAAGAAGTGTCCTTCAGACTTATCCTGCTGTATGTCACTTTCTGCTGTTTCTATCCTTAAGACAGAGAGAGAAAAAGGCAACTAGCATATAACAATTACAATGATTAATAGTTATTGTAATTTATATATATACATATATAAATATACATATACATAATAAAATTATATTTGTTTTCTAAGAGGAGTGGTAGCAGAAAGTTTCACAGGTGAGAGGGGTAGAAAAATCAGTGTTATGTGGATCAGTGTAGCACAAGTGGACTAAATCCTTGTGACTGGAGTGACAGCAAGCAAACACTGTGGCTGCAGCAGTGGACAGCCAGCACTTGGGCTGCCAAATCTGATTACTCTGCATTGTTGCATTTGGCTGGAGAGGAGGCAATGGTTGATAAACAAGAATAAAAATGCATTGTAATTTAAAACCTCAGTAGTAAGCCTGGAAAATGGAGAGATAATTAATTTTACATGATGTATTAAGGTGAAATGAAAATATTTAAGATTATTGAAGACCTGTTTCTTGTTTCTTATTTCAACTTCCATCCACATGACTAGATATAATGTAGGGATAATTGGTAAATTAAAACTGTTCTAGAGATATAAGCAGGTGGCAAAGGCAAACATCCAAGAACCAGGGAAGTGCCAGTGTTCCCAGTCCAGTCTACTTTGTCCCTAAGGGTTCTGGTAAGAACTTCAATCTCTCTGTAAAACCAAGGTAATACATCTCTTGTCTTGTATATGTTTTCATATAAATATTGTAGGTTTAAAGCACTTGGATGCTCAGTGTTATGTAGAAATATTAGGAATGGGAAATATCTACCTTTAGGGTAAGTTTTGAATAATTTTTAGTGAACTAAGCCCTAAGAACTGTACGTTGAGACACAAATGGTAATGAAATTCTGAATGGTTGTTCCTGGGTCAGTCAAAATAAAGAGAGGTTCTGGATTTGGTCATGCAGTCAAAAACTACTGTAAAGCACAGACAGAGGAAGCAAGGCTAATTTCAGTTGTTTATCCACATTTTCTTGAGTTCCTGACTTTCTCTTTGAGCAGATTTCTCATAACACAGGTTTTTTGTGACTGTTGGAATGAAGAAGGGGAAAATTAATATAAATTGTATCTTTGGAAACTGCTCACATAATTTCTTAAATGGTTGTCGTTAACATCTTATTTTTAAGCTGATAGTGATTAATGGCCTTTGGAGAAATGTATTTGCCTTTCAGAAATTCTTTTGTCTGTTTCCTAAAGCTTTATTATTTAATAGAAATTAATCATGCTATGTTTTGCACATAGAGATTGCTTAAAATAGAAGAAATATAAAGAAAGAAAAGTAAAACAATTGGGAGAGATTTCTGTGAGAGTACTGGAACTCAGCTTCTCACTTTTTTTTGTGTTCATCTTTGTGTAAATTCCATGATGGTTTTGTTTCATTTTTAATTTAGAGTAGAGCCTTGTGCTTGCTGGTTGGTCATAGATACAGCTTTGGGTTCCGTCATAAAAGTTGATTAAATATAAAAAGAATACTGATTGCCAAGTTTGATTTCAAAGTCTTTAGTTGCTGTCACTGCAATCACTGTACTGTTTAGTGAGAAAGAGACTCTGATTGTATGCCTATCCCTGAAAATATCATACTGCCTTTGAGGGAAAAAAATATCTATTAGATGATATGAAGAATTAACTCCAAAATCGAAATGTATTTAGGGCACCTTAACAATTTATAAAACAAATACTCATTTCTTTTTACTGCCAGTGCCCACTGCCACTAATAGGTCAAGATCCAGAGTGTTTAGATGAGATCCAGTACATAGTACAGCAGAAGCTGTCTCTGGAATAATGGAAAACATAACTCATGTGTAGGATTATATTGGTTTTTGATAATATTCGTGTAGCTCTTTGTATCAGTGGCTTCCTGTGGATGTGGTCTGTAGTTTGTGTTGCTGCAGCACCAACTCCTGCTGCTGCCAAGGGCACAGCGAGGGCTGGAGGTGCCTGAGCACTGCCCAGCCAAACCCCAGGGCTGTGGCTGAGGGGCTTTGGGGTGTTGCACAGCAGCTGCAGAGACCCAGGAAATCCAGGAACCTCCCCTGCTCTAGGGATGAGGGAGGAGTAATAGCTTTGGGTTCAAAGAAATTACTTGCTTATGAAAATGGTATTTAAGGTCTACTCTTTGGTCAAAGTCTTACCCGCAGCAGTTAAGATTGTGTGCTCATGTGACTTGGCACAGGGCTTCCTAGGGCTAATATAACTATATTAATTCTTTCTTTTCATTGTTTTTTGCTGAGCTGGGTGTGAGTTTTGCAATCTCCCTGAGCTGAAAGAGCTTCTCATAAATCTGGAAGATGCTGAGCCCTGAGTTGGTTGTCTGAAGTGTGTGTTTTTTTCAGCAAAGCGACAGAAGTCTGAGTTCAAAGCCCTTTACAGAGCAGGGCAAACAGTGGTGTCTTTTATGTTCTTTGCTGTTCAAGCATTGGCTGTTTGATCTAAATTAAATTGTGGTTGATGGAGCACATTTCAGTTTATTCTTTCTGATACGTCCTCAGAGTTGATGGGGAGTTTGTGAATGCCTGTTCTGTAGTCTGTGCAAGAGGCATTCAGGAACGGAGCTGAGCCTGCATCCTGCCACAAGCAAAGGGACGCTTATTTAACACCTCTCTGGGCTCTCCACACTGCTGTAAGGCGGCACTGCTGCTGAGAGAGGCGATTTGTCCCCTGCTGTCCCCTCCTGCGTGTGACATTCCCACCCTGCCCCTCAGGAAGCAGCAGTGGGGTGGGCACGGAGCAGCCCCGTGGCCCCGGGGGGTTACTTGGCAGCAGGCCGGGGGTCTGAGCTTCCCTGCAGTTTGATCCAGTGCTCAGTGCCCTCCCAGTGATGCTTATCAAAAATGCAGCTTTATGGTTGTGATATTACTGAAAGTGTTTCTTTAATTTAAGAATAATTCTTCCAGCTTTCTTTTATGAATTAGCTTAAGCTCACTTTACTGTGTACTGGTGCATAAACAAGTGTTAAAGTTCTAAAAGTGATCCTTGTGTTGTACATTTCTGCATCTATTACTGACAGCACATAAGAATTTTGCAGGGTAGGCCAGTAAAGTTTTGAAGGCAGTAATTTTATTTTGGGACTCCATCTCTGCCTTTCTCTGTGTTTTTTTTTTTTTCAGTAGCCTCAGAACTTGAGGTAATAATCAATAAAGTCTTTCTGGCCTGTATGTGACCTGGAAGGCTGTGCAGAGTACGCAGAGGAGCTACCACTTTAAAGGTAGTTATACAGAGAAGTTACCACTTTTAAGGAGTAAAGTAATAACATTTTTGGTATCAGAATTTTTGTTGTGACCTGAATAGCTCAAGTTTAATTTGAAGTGCTTGTGGCCAGTTAACTTCCACTGCAGTTTCTCTGCAGGTGAGATTCTGCCCAGTGACTGCCTAGTGCTGGTGAGTGCCTTTACTAGTACTGTCAAATGGACTTGTTATTTTCTCATTAAAGGGACATGCTTGGAAAGCTGCTTAGATGGAATTTAATGAACTTCTAAAACATATTCTATTCTATAGAATAGTGGCTCACAAGACTAAAAGAAAATTCTTATTTTCTGGGTAAACAGGGAAAGAGCAGCAGCAAAGGTTTCTTTTTAATCTTTCTGTGTGTTCACTAATGAAAAGGATGCTGTGAAGAAACAGGTGTGTGGCAGGTTTTCATTATAGAGTTAATGAAATTACTGTAAATAAAAAATGTTAACTATGGAATAGTTGTTAGAATGGAAGAGAGCGAAGAGGAAAATAAGATTTTACTCACTGTGTGGGTTTGGGGTTTTTTGTAACAACCAAACAACTTTATTCTATATAGGTATTATTAGTATTTTATTTTCATTTAAATGTATGTGATGATGGAAACTTTAGATCTTGGATGTAATGGGACATGCTGGATCCTTAGAGAGATGTAGTATATCTTTATATTTATCTATATATTTCCAAAATGCAATTAAAAAACCCCCAAACTTACCTGTCACTTTGAATAGGGAGGTGCCTATTACATAAGATGTGCTTTTTTAGAAGACATCAAACCCTGTTGCCTTGTGGAGCTCTCAAAGCCCTGTGCAGGGTGGCAGCACAGTTCAGACTGGCTCATCACTGTGCTCTGAGGACCACCCCCCCGAGTCTGTCAGAACTCCTGTCAATTATTCCATGTCCTCAGATGCTCCACAGACAAAAATCCCACCCTAAATATTGGGAAACTTTGATTTATACTTTTATGCAGTGAGCTCAGCTACCCCATTTCTTCCATCTGACTCTTTCCCATCATCTGTCCCTTTTTGTCTCATTTTTTTACAGGATCCCAGTCTGAGCTTCTCATTAACTTTTCATCTCCCTTTCCCTGGTTCCATGTCAGGCACTTCCCAGTCAATCTCAGTTTTTATTTTGACAAAACTTTAGTGTGTTTTCTTTCATTTCCTGAATTTTGTTGGGTACTTCTTGTTTTCCTGAATACCTCAGTTGTTGTTGTTTAGTTTTTACTTTAACTTTTATGAAAGAGGACAATAGAAAAATGTTGACTTAATTTTTCCTGCAATTAAAAAATTGACAGGACAACTTGTTTAGCTGACAAGGAGTGATGTGAAGAGATGTTGCAGTTACTGCTTGAAGAGGCAGAAGGGATAGGGAAATGGGAATATTCAATTGCCTTTCAAAAGGGGAAAATATTGTGACCAATCGAGTGCTAAGAATATACAAAGCAAACAATAAGTTTTCTGCCAGTTTTTGTCTGGTCCTTGTGTCACAGAACAGAAACAGAATGGCAGTTTGTTTTTGGAGAACTAACAGCATCACTGACAAGTTTAGAGTCAGGAGGATGATTTTAATGAGCCACTTAGGCTTGTTGTTGGATTTTGGTGTCATACTCTGATGTAGCTGGTGCGTGTTCTGTCTCGGATCTGACAATAATTGCCAGGCTTGTCAGCTCTCACTGTAATACTGGTGCTTCATCATGTAAATCTACATTAGAAACACAGCTAAATGCAAGGCTTCTGTTTAACAGTTGTTCTGTTAACAGCATAGTATTCTGGAAGGAACATAATTATGATTTGATACTTCTCTTGAAGCCACTGCATTGCTGTGTTAGATAAAGAACAGAATGCTGGTATTAAAATAGTTGCAGAAAGAGGAAACACAGACATTGTGTACTTTCCTTTTATAAAAAGAATTCTCTTGTGTGAAGCAATCTAAAATAAATCTTTTCTAGTTGTCAGTTTTATTTATCCTAGAAAAGCCATACCCTGTTTTAAGATATAATTTTTTAACACCTCTAACACATTCCACTACTATTTTCCAAGGGGATTTTTTTGTCAGTAAATCTGGGAAATGCATATCTAGGTAGTTGACAGGCTTTGCAAAAAAAAAAAAGCCAGAATTCTCTTACACGTGGACAATAAATGGAAACATTTATAGTTCATGTTTATCATTTACACATTTACGCTTTCCAGTGCAAACACTGGTACTCTCTCAGCTGCTTTTTTGAGAACATTATTGTGCAGTGGATGGCACCATTTTCTAATGGAGTTCCTCCATTTTATTAGAGGAAATGAGAGAGCTGTGCCTTATGGAACATCTTTTGCTAGAGGTCCTCAAGTTGGCTTGGCTGGGACCTTCTGATGGGTTGAATAATCTAAGCCTTTCCTGTCCTGATTTCTTCTACCCCTCTGTCCTATTCTGTTGAACTTCTTCACCAGTTTGAACTCAGTCTAACAAAAAAAAAAATATTTTCTTGCATATAAGTGGCTGTGTAGAGGGAAGTAATGTGATTCTATACCTCCTGCTGTAGGAAGGATTGCAGTGCAACTTCATCCATATTGTGAAGCAGAAGGCAATTCAGACAGGAATTTTTTGGTGGATTAAATAAGCTTTGCTGCCACAGTGTTAAATTTCAATGTCAGAACAGAGTAGTTACCAAGAAAAAGAGTTTTTATATTATTGGTAATAGTCTAATGGCAGAGTTATTATTTTTGTAACTGCAGGCTCTTCTATTGTGAAACTTAGATTATTGCTGCACTTGTTATCTCCATCCTGGAGTTTCAGCTTTAAAAATCAGATAGAATTAGGTGAAGAATATTCACCTGGCTCACAGGGAGTTTTACTGCTGTGTCTTCAGTTTTACATGCACAGAATCACAGAACTGGGTAGATTGGAAGAAACTTCTGGGGGTCTGCAGTTCAACCTCCTCCCCAAAGCAGACCCTATTAGAGCAGGTTGTTGAGGATCTTGTCCAGTTGAGTTTTGAATATTTTTGAGGAACCCACAACATCTCTTGGAAAAAGTCTATTCTAGATTTTGACCACCCACAAGCAAAAAACATTTTCCTTTTATCTAGTTGGAATTTCCAGTATCTGATGCTATCAACTAACCCTCCCTTGACAAAATGATTAAAGAAATTAACAGTGTAGAATTAAATCTAGCACTTACTAAGTGGTTTAAAAACAGATGAATTGATAACAAAGCAGTTGAAAATGGAGAATTTTTATTCAGTGCTGCTGGTTGTAGTAGGACCTGCAGGGATGTGTTCTAGTCTGTTATTCACTAGTCTTATTAATAGGAATCAGGAAAAATCAGTGACATAGGAATTGCTGATGATGCAGAAATAGGAAGTTAAACAATGATTAGTTCAGAAATTGTATGGTTTCTGTCAGATACTTGGCTCATTTAAACAGCACTGACTCCAATACATCCAAATATAGAAAAGCCCCACAGATGGTGTTTGTGTCCTGAGGTGCAGTGACACTTAACATGATGAAACATTATTATGGCAAACCAATCCAACATCAGCCTCTTCCTTGCTTTTGACAGCTAAGAGGATAAGAAGTCTTGCCTTTCTAGGCAGGGGGCATCTGGAGGGGCAGAGGAGAAGAATAATTGAAAAATTCTCTGTATAAATTAATAAGGTGATTGCTGGGCAGCTGCTACTCATTCTGCAGTGTCCTCTTCAGAGCAGACGGGGAACAGCCAGAAAGATTCCAAGGTGATCCATGATGGCAGTGAGTCCTAGGAGGGGGAACCTGGAGTGGATCTCCAGGTTATCCAGTCCATCTGAGTCCTTTACAGCAAGTTAGTGTCCACCTATGGCATTTTCAACATGTGCTTGTATTGCCTGTTTAAAAAAAAAAAAAAGTATCTGCAGCAGTGGATATTTTGCAGCCTCTCAAAAATTCAGTACTTTTTGGCTCATATGAGTTACAGTTTTTTTTCTGAAGCCTGTGCTCAATCTTCCCTCCTGCTTGTTATTCCTTATGCTGTTTGCCATGAACAAGGGTAAGAGTTCATTCCATTTCTCTTTCCTGCAAGTTTTTGATTTAAATTATTTTTGTAATTTTGTCATTTCTAGACTAAAAAGTCAGAGCCAAATCCAGCCTTTAAAAAATACCACGTTCTCTGGATATTCACATTATTACTTGAAAGAGTTACCTGTTTATCCATATCTTCTTGATGTATAATAGATAAAAATAGATAATTAAATAAATAAAAGTGAGAATAACATTCCAGCAGAAGCCTGACAGAGTGAAGAGATTACTTTGCACATTTGCTCAGACAGACTGCAGAAGTTGAGTGAGGATTCAGCCTATTGTGACTTATAAATGGGCACGTGGAGGAAGGTTGCAGGTAGATGATTGATAATAGAGGTAATCTGTCAACAATCTGTCAGTTCTGTCAAAGAAAAAAAAGTAGCACAAAGCCCAGTATTTCCAAAGCAGAGTTATGCAAATTTGGAATAGTATTGAAGGCACTTTTTAATAATTAGGGTGATTAGCAATAGATTAATCATGGAAAGCAGTTGTTTCTTTATTACTGATAGCTTTAAAACAAGACTGGATTGTATTTTAAATGATTTGTTGCCACATTATCCTGGAGGAAGTAAGTTGCAGCAATCTGTGAGCAGGTTTCTATGGCATGTGCACTGCAGGAAGTCAGACTAGATAATCACAATAATCCTTTATAGTCTTGGAATGGATGAATCTTTAAATCTGTTTAGTCAGGACCAGCTGTGTTGAAAAACAGCATTACTAAAATACAAAAAAATATGCTGTGAGGTAAGGGATGTGCTGCACTGATGTGTTTTATATTCTTTCAGGCAAGAGCGTTGTATGCAAAAGTCTAATGGTTTTTTAGGAGTCTTTGTCTAGTGATGCCTTTCAGAGATGAAGTGCTAATTCTTGTACCCCTTTAAATGTATTCTTTGTGGTTTTTGATGACTTATCTCCTTGGTGAGGACATGCTTTTTGGCTATTTATATAGAAACTGTGGAAAAGATTGACATTCAATACCTTTTTTTTGGGCTTTCCTGCGTTTCAAACACTGTAGGGAACAGCAGATATTTTGGATATCTTTGAGTGGGAGATCACCAGAAATGGTTCAGTTGCCTGGTAAAGGTGTCAGGGTGAGTCAGGACTGGTTCCTTTGCCTTTCAGGCAGGTTTAGCAGGTGGGAATCAGCTGTGTCCTGGAGGGCCCTGCTCTGCCAGACGTGCTGGGCAGTGAATTATGCTGCTGGCACTGCTTGGCTGTCATTCATTACCTGGAGCTTTTAACCATTCTCCCTGTGCAATGATATTTTTCTTCCTTTCCATTTGGCTTTTGTCTGTGAAGCATCCGGAGCCCCAGTGGAAACACCCAACTTCCACCTCAGAATGTGACCCTATTTAAAATAGATGGAAAAAAGCTCAGGAGCTATCTGCACTCCACACTAACAGGAATGCTTTGATGCTGGTTTTTAGAATAATGAGATGCCCAGAATCAAAAAAACGTGGTTTTGTTCTGGTGTTATTGGGATCTTTGTTTAAAATCTACAGATTTAACAACTGCCAGCCACAGGTCCCTTTACAAATATTTGCTCTGCTTTTGTCACATACATGAAACAAACATTTTAAAATTGAAGAAGTTGGAATTAATTCTTTATCCTGGGAGTTTTACCTATTTTCTCTTAGCTTTTTACTTGTAATTCTGCCTCTCATCTTTGAACTATTTCAATTTTCTATTTACCAAAAATTTGAATATTTTACAGAATGAGTGAAAGCAAATATTTAAAAACAGGCTTTATTTATAATTTACATCCTGTTTGCTGCATTCTGCTTTTCTTTTTTGTGCTTTTTGTTTAACTGCTAAATTATAATTTGTTTTCACTCCTGCTTTATTATGGGATGGCTATTAGCTCCATGCCAGAGTTTAAAGCTCCTCAGCTTCACATGTTTTTTCATGGGGTGAAGTAGCTTAGCTTGTATTTGAATCAGTTATTATTTTCCCAGTATTTTTCCTGAGGCCATGTGTGAAGCTGCAGAAGAAATGACTTGGTTATATAAATCTTACTTTGATGGATCTGGCTTTTCCTAACAGCATTTCTGGCTGTTCTGAAACCCAAACTCTCTTCTCACGGAGTGTCTGAGTAGATCATACAGTGCAATTCCATTTGTTATTTGTTCTCTGGAGGCATCATCTCTAAAACATGGGGATCTCTGCACCTGAGCACAGCCACCACAGCCTGCAAGGTTCAGAAATGTCTGTCCTGGGTTCCCAAATATCCCAATTCCTGCTCTCACAAGTTTTGTGCCCATGACCCCTCTGAGATGGAGGCTCTAGGCAAGTGGTGCTGGTCATTGCCACAACTGATATTCTCTGGATCTTCCTCTTTAGAAACCTTTTGTTCATCATGTATAAACACCAAAATCCACACTTGAACAGGGGAGAGGACAGTTACATAGTCACTGGTAACAGCTGCTGGTTCAAGTGTGTGTATGCCTTTATTCTGCACCTCATTTCTCCTCCTGTCATGCTCCAAATTAGGAACATCAGAGAGGCTTTGCAGAAACGAGCTGTGGCTCCTGCATTTATTTTCTCTCTCCTTTTTTTTTTTTTTTAATTATGGTGAGAGGCATAAAATATGTCTGAGCCACCATTGAGCATTACTGTTAAAGCTGTTGATAAATCAACAGGAGTTTGCATATACTGAAATAGCTCAAAGAGCCATAAAAAAAACATTACTTCAGTAATGAGAAAATCCTCATGTGTAAGGGAATTTTGATTTTCATATTCTCACAATTTTATGTTTTGTATCCGGTGTTGAACAGAAATAACTGCGTTATAATGCACAACAGAAACAGAAAGTTTTGGAATTGTAGATTTTTTAAGTTAGGAAACAATTTGGGTGATCAGCTTCCCTTCCAAAAAATCCTGAGCTTACAAGTAAGGTGTACATAATTTCAGTGCATCTTGGTCTTAATCTTAGAAAACAGTTGTGTTGTTTTTTGAACTCTGCAAAGTTACTATTTTATATATCTATTTTATAGAGACAAAATTAGGGCTTCCAGGAAGGCTTAGAGTTGTACTAAACATCTGTGTGGAACAGTAGAAATGGATCAATCTCTATAGAAATTGCTGGGTAAATGTGCTACCATTTTCCTTTTAAAGGATTTTCCTCTGCTGGTCAGTGGTCTCGGATTTTGCAAACCCACAGACCTTCTTCCTTAGAACTGTTCCTTTGAAGCTGAAATAGTCTCTTTTAGAGAACTGAAAACTACTGGAACCTGTCTATGAAGGCATAGTTGAAATGCCTTTACTGTTTTGAATTTCCATTGGACAGTTTAGTTGGAAAACCACTGAAATCCAGTCAGCAATTTTCTTTAGGGATTCACAGAAATGTTGGAAAACAAATGGTGGCGCCATGCCCAGGATCATTAATTACAAAATGCACTAATCAAACCAGTTTGCAAATAGTGGTCTGTGTTCTATATTTTGTGGGAATAATGGTGTGTGTTTTGCTTTCTTAGTGTTTTAAGTGCCCCTAATGCTACTTTAAAATAGCTTTTGGCAAAATCTTCTCTAACATAATGAACTTGTGTTATATGACCTGCAGGGACCCTGACAGAGACAAAGAATTGTTAGAGACGTTCAAGATGACTCGTACTGACCCAGTCCTATGGATTCTGGGACTTCTTTTGAGCTTTTTTTCTCTGAAAAACTGCTGTGTTTGTCAGGTCCAAAGCAGTAATACTCCTTCTAGAGCCCTCCAATGTGTGAAGGAGAATATTAATTTTGTGCCCTGTGGGACACTGTGTGAGAGGAGCTGAGAAAAGGGTGAAAGTACCAGGTTGTATCCTTGAACCCCACTGGATGTGAAGTTCCCTTTTAAGAATGTAAATAGCATTGGAAGAGCAGATGTTTGATTTAAATGCAATGGAAATGCTTAAGGGAGAAAGTATTTTTCAGCTTGAAAATTTGGCACAGTAAGGCACTGCTAAAGGGAAGCTCTTTATCTGACAGAACTTGTAATATACTGTAATCAGTTTGAATTTCTTCAAAGATATTTATCATGCAAGTTCTAACTTAGCATGACTGTTATCTGTTGGTATGAATGTTAATTATTAAGACCACTTCAATAAATATGTCATGTTTATTCACAGTATAAACAAAAGCATTTAACTCTACTGTAAAACTGATGTGAAAGGTAATATAAATCTGTCATGCAGAAAATAACCTTAAAATACTGATTTTTGTGGAGGGATATGTTGTATTTGCAAAAGAATGTAACAATTTAGTTATGGGTAGGAAGCTTTCTTCTGAATACCTTCATTTCTTTTGCATTTAAATGATAGTAAAAAGTCTTCTGAAAGTGTGAAATATAGAGGCATCCACACTTACCCAATACTGCTTCAGTTTCTTTTAGAGCAGAATGTTTTCATTTGTTACTTGTCTTACAGGTAAATAGCACCAGTTAGTATCGAATGCAGCATCTTCCTCACATCCTCCAGGTTTAGATCTTTATCAGGTGAAGGTGCACAGCTTCCCCTTTTCCAGTCCATCGGGATAGGTGGGGTCTGCTGGCCCTCAGTGCTTCCAGCAGGAGGCATTTGGGATGGCAGTGATGAGAGCCCAGCAGGAGGTTGGGAGTGCTCCTCTTCAGCCACATTTACCAATATTCCAAGCTCTGTGGGACCAGAACTTCTGATGGGAGAAGAAATACCTTTGCTGTATTTTGAGACCATCAGTTCTCCCTTTATAAGATGCCACATGATTCAGCCCATGTATTTAGGAATGGAAAGGTCCATTATGGCTGTGGTTTTAATGTAAATAGGGGACACAAGTCTACCAGGAAAATGGAAGGTGATGATGTGAGCAGGGAACATTTGGTACCAATTCTAATTCTGTTTATTAATGCTCCTTCACTGCTGGGACCTTGTGTTTACAAACAGGGGAGGGCAGTTTGGGGATGTGAAGGTCAAAGGTGTCCTTAGCAGCAGTGACCTTGAGATGGGAGAGCTCAGGATCCTGCGGGGAGGGAGCAGGACCACGACCTGAAAGAAGATCACAGTGGGAAAAAGAAGCCTCTTTCATGTTCTTGGGCTCTTTCCTTGGTGTATTGTCTTTCAGAAGGCTAACTTATCTTATGTAGTCTTGTTAGTCATACTTCTGAAGAAATATGATAAAGCAGAATGTGTTGCCTTCATGTTGTGTCCTATCACATCTGTGTCATGATGGAGGCATTCAAGACTGGGGGGAATCATCCTTAATTAAATAGCAAAAGCCTTGCATGCATATTTCTTTTTCCTCAGAATAGAAGTTTATCCTAAATTGTACATTCTTATATTTAAGAATGTGTAGAACAAGATGTTCTTACAACATAAAAGCAAATAAGTACATTTAATATCCAAAGGATTTGGAACTGAATTCAATAAATGTAATATGGATTGAAAAGGGGTGTTAATGTCACTTGTTTTGCAGTATTATCAAAATGAAGAATTAAACCTCTAAGTTTATCCCCTTCAATTCCATTTCCTTAAGCTTTGTTAAAAGTTTATGATGATGATGTTAGGAAATGAGGTTAATGTTGCTGTCGCTCCTAAAGATTTAGGAACTCAATTCAATCTCAACAAAGCAATGGTAAGCTGCAATCTCTTTAGGCAGGGTTTTCTCCAACCCTCAGCTGTCAGCAGTGGCAGCCAGGGTAGGGATGGGCTTTAGACAGAGGAAACTTCAGGGTATTTCTTCACCCAAATTTTTCCTCTTCTCACAATAATTATCCCACAGAGGCCCTTATATTTCTTCCTGGAGAAGACCAATCTCCCTTCTTTGCATCCTATTTTTTCTGTTAACCAAAAGAGATAAACAACACTAATTTAGGCCCAGAATACCTGTCTTGTGCTGGCCAAGGTGCATTTCCTGATGATGAAGATGTTTAAGAGTAGCAACAGCATATGAATACTGATAGCAGGAAGTGTCAGACACCAGAATTGTCTCAGATTTGTTTTAACTTGTTTCTGTTACTGTTAAATGTTGTCAACTTGTACTTGTCCCAAATTGCTGTATTAGACAACTCAGGCATCTGAAGCTGTAAATAAGGAAGAGATATGAGAGTCAAGATGCACATCTTGACTGTCAGGGAGTGTAATAACTTGTACTCAGAGCTATTTACATGTGTGGCATAATTGATGTGTGGAGTGGAGAAGTTGTTTGTACCGTTCTGAGGTACTATAAATAAAAATAGGCTCTGAATTGCACATTAGTGTGAGTTAATCATTTAAGGTCTGTGAGGTGATACAGACAAATAGGAGAAAACTTTTCTTTTTGAGGAAGAACAATAGATTGCGACTAACCCTTTGTAAAAACATTTTTCTTCGTAATATTCTGTGGAGAGCTCTGAACTGAGATGGGTTGATTAATAATGGGTTGTTAAATAGCGAGCATTGTGACAACAGGTTTAAAGAACCCACTGTCCTTCATAGGAGATCTGAGGGAAGAGAACAGCTTTTTTCAGGGCAGAAGAGCTTTGCTAACATTGTGAGGATTGTCCTCCTGTGTCCTGTTGGTCCTTAAGTGCTGCTATTGCTGCAGTGCTACCTGGGTTCCCCTCTGCAAGCCGTTTAAAGCTGTGAAAGGCTGTAGGCTATTTGTTTGGTTTGCAACCGATAAAAGATATCACCAAGGTTTTGGATGTGTTGGCAGATAGCTCTGATTTAAGTACACCATTCTTGTTTTGGAGCAGAACAAACCATTGTTGGTTTTGGTTTATCATAAAGAATTTGAATGCATTTAATTTTTTTTTAAATGTGTAATCTAATCCAAAGGAGTTCTGAAATTATTTTGGAGGCAATCCAGTTGTTGTTTTGCTGCACAAGGTTTCTGGTAAAGCATATTAAATGCTTCTCAGGAGAGGGGGAGGTCAGCACAAGCACAGTACAAATGGACTTTCTGATACATTTAGGAGAAATGGGGGGAAAAAGGAGGGGTGAGAAGTTTGTGTATACACTGCTTGTGTGAGGTGCCTGTATCCAATCAGCTTCTCTGTGACTTAGGGCTTCATGTCACAGGCTTCATTCTTCTGAGAATTTAGTTTTATTTTGCAGCTCAGGGAAAGCCAGGATTGTTGGTTTCTCCTTGGATTGTTGCCAAGGGTACAGAGAACCTTTTCGTGAAGTTACTGATGTAAATTCAATATATCTTTCATCTTTTGAGCTCTTTGGAAGAAGCATAAGGACACAGTATATCTAGAAAAAAAATTACTGTACTACTGAATTACGATATATGGTAATTCAGGCATGTTATTTAATCTAATATAAAGGAAACGCTTGTAGCAACATCTCTGTTTACCTTGTACAGGCTTTGTTGTTTTTTCTCTGCTTTTGCTTTCTTTATTGATGTTACATCATTCTTTTTACTGCTTAAGTTCTTCCCTGGTCACATGTCAGTATTTTAAGCTATTTTACTCATTTTCAATGGCAAAAGTCTGAAGAACTTATTTTTTCTGTCACTGATTTATTGGGCTTTATTACACACTGTAAATTGAAATGCCCTCTGTGAATACAGTAGAGAATAAATTTAAATAGATTTTCATTGGAGTAAATAATTTCTGTTTGAAGCTAAAAGCTATGAATATTCATAAGACAAAATACAATTCATGATAATGCATCCTTATGAATAAATTGAGAGCTAATAAATAGAGACTTTCAGGACAGAAGAATGAAAACAAACCTAAACTGAGATGCCTTTCTTAATCTGTTACTTGATTTGGAAGAGTAATGTTGTTTATTGGACTTGACGATCGTAGAGGTCTTTTCCAACCTTAACATTTCTATAATCCAGTGACTCTCTGAGTGTTTAATGGTGTCCTGTCAGAGAGGGGTGAGCTCAAACCCAGCCTCTTGTGAAAACCCCAGGATGGTACCTCAACCCTTAGTAAATGGAGTTTGGATTTTAATTTGGAGAAGTTGTAGTTTCTTAATTTTATTCTTGCTTGATGTTATTTTCTCTTATTTGTTGTCTGTATTTTTAAATTGTTTTTAAAGTCCATTTTAGATCTGTAATCCAAGAGGACCAGCTGTCTAGGCACATATGGAGAACTGATGAATATTTGCAAGTATTAATTGTGTTCTCAAATTGCTTTTTCTGTGGGTGCCAGTCAGGACACCTGTGTACTGTCCACATCTCCCACACAAATTTTTTGCTCTTCAGTTCCTTTCCCTATTTTTGAGACAACTTAGTATTGACCTGTAGTCTGACCTTTATTGATCAATAGGCACTTGATGAATACTCTCTAATTTGATAGGTGATGTTTAAGGTTTGCATGGTAATAATATTACAGATTTTGAGTGAGACTAAACAATAAATATTGCAAAAATCTTTAAATTCCAACAGTTTTAATATAAAGTGATTTGCTTAATTAAAATCGTCCTGACAAAACTGAGAAGAAAGGCAGGATTTTTGTGTTGTTTCTAGCTTTAGTATTTCCTTTCATGTGCTGATGGTGCTTGCAGGCTTTAATATCTAATGTAGATACCAAAATCCATAACAAGGAACCTGGGAAAAGCTACTCACTTGCTTTTATAAGGAAAATAATTTTTTGCGCCCTTGTCCCCCATTACAGCTTAAGGCAGTTTTATAGGAAGTGTCTTAAGGGACTGCTCTTGAGAGAGGCAAAATCCTGACTTTACTGTGGTGGTAAATGAAGTCATGGTAACAAAATGACTATAAATAGGTCACCTGCTGTAATATACTGGTCTGTTATATATTTTCATATTATGTGGCATTTATTTAGAGAAGAATGACAGAGGCAGCCCTATGTTTCAAAAGCCACCTGAGGAATCAATCGCACGGAAGCGGGGCCTGCTTTGTGGGCTGCGTGGGATCCCGAGCGGCAATGGCGGGTGTTGGCCCTGGGGGTGCTGAGGGAAGGGGCCAATTCCAGCTGCTTCCACAGGGCTCAGCCGAGCTAGGCGGCCTCTGGGACAGCAGCTTTGGGGCAGGGTGGGAGGGGAAAGGGGGAGAAACAGCCCCACAGGCACTGGAGCCCAGCAGGAGGAGGTGAACAGGCAACGGAGCTGGGATCCACGCTGGGATCTGCACTGGGATCTGTGTGGGCAGAACCACCCTGGCACAGGGAAAACTGAGAGGAGGAGGGAGAAGCAGGGCCGAGCTGCCATGGACTGACCCCTCCATTCTCCTGCCACGGTGGGGAGGAAGTGATTCTCTGAAGGATGGAGGAGTTGGGAGTAAAGGGAAAAAACACTGGGCTTGGGAAGGGGCTGCTTGAGGCCAAGGGTTCTTTGTGTCTTCGTATCTCACCGCCCAACTCTATTGGAATGGGCAATAAATAAATCCCCCCCAGGGAGATCTGTTTTGCTGGGATGGTGGATAGTGAGTGAGCTCCCTGTCTTTATTTCAACTCACAAATATTGTCGTTTCCTCCCCCTGCCCCGGCCTGTTGGAGTGGGGCAGTGAGAGAGGGGCTGGGTGGGGGAAGCTCCACACCAAACCCATCTTTTGGCTTTTGAACTCCACAGAGTTAATATGGAGTCATTAAAAGAAAAAAAAGTACTGCCAGAATTCCACTTTTTGATGCATAGCTGCACTTCTGAAGATTATCCAAACATTGATTAGCATGACTTGTTAGTTATAACGGATCAAAGAAATAAAGCAAATGTTTTTGTATCTGGGCATAGTAAAATGAGGCAACAAAGACGTGTTAGAGGACTTGTGCTGCTTGTGAGGAGTCTCAATTCATTAAAGCCATCCAGGTTCTTTGTTTGTGACTCATTTTAATTATTACCATAAAAGTTCTGCAGAAATGCTTACTTTTGTATTCCAGATTTACTAAACATGTTTATAAATGCACACAGCAGATCATTCTGGATGGACTGATAAAGTGCTCCTCACTTGGGAGCTTGTGATAAAGCCAGCTAAAAAAATGAGAGGTTAGAGGTTGTATGAAAATCAGCTGAAACAGAATGAATGCTTACAAGTCAGATTGACTTGCACGTCTTTTGTTTAACTACTAACAAGATGATAAAGTTTCAGGTTTATTTATGGTGCTACTCTAACTAAATTTGGAGGATTTTAATACTTAAAAATTGGGGGGGTGGGAGGGTGGGTTGTGTTTCTTCTGTGTGGTGTCTGGGGCCATCTATTTTACAGGGTTTTTTACACTGGGGTAGGAGTCCTGATTAACTGAGCTTAGTGTTGAATTTAGAAGGGTTTTTTTAATCTTGAAAGAGAGAAGTCATTAAAATGTGACTATCTCCTTCCTTCCTTCTCTCCCATATGAAGCTCATTAGTCCCTGGGCACATGTAGTGTTATGAGGGATGTTAGAAACTGATTTTTGACTGCTTCAAACTCCCTTCTGCCTGCAAGCCTGGAATTAAGCCACTTTCAACTCTGTTCTAGCTCTCCTTTCTCTCTCATGAGCATTTTCCTTCACTATCATGGATCTTGCATCTACGGTTCTTCGTAACAGTTTCCCTGAGGTCACAGCCACAGCTCTGCTGGCTTCCACTTTCTCTTCCTCCCTTCTTTGCCCTGGACCTTGGATTTTCTGGAAGGACACCCTGTGTTTAGCTCTCTCTCAGTACTTCTACATTCAGTTTAAAGCAGGTGAAACATTTGTGTTCTGTAGTCTCCGTTATTTGTATTTAAAGTACTTCTGATACTCTTGTATAAAATTACTGTTTAAACATAACCATAGAACATACTGTAATTTAACTAGCATGGTGTTCTGGACCTGACTGCTTTGATAACCTTGAACCATCATTACAGGAGTGAGAAAGTGGCTCTCTTAGCAGGTTTACTTGGGAAGTCTGAATATGATGCTTTGGGACCTGATTCTCATTAGAATTTAATTCCCAAATGTTTTATTATTAAAATATACCTAATTTGGTTTTTTTGATACTACCAAACTCAGCTGTTTTCATCTTGTGTTTTAAAAAGTGACAACCTTTTCTTGTTCACATAAATAGCATATAAAAATGGACATTTCCCATACCTACTGTCATTGTCAGCTTATCTAGGATTTAGTTGTGACCACATTTAGTAATAAAACCTAAACAAAATCAAGTAATTTTATGCTTATCAGCTATGCATGATAATCTTCCTTGCATAAATATTTTCAGCCCCAGAAATTTATGTCTTTCTGTTAGGTCTGGTGTCTGTTTTTCTTTCTTTCAAGTGGGACCAGAACCAATGTTGATGCAGAGTTGAAAGACTGTGCATCTTTTCATCTCAAAATTGTTTGATAGGAACAACTGATGATGCCATCTGTGCTTAACCTGCTTCAGCAAACCAGATGTGTAATCAGGTTCAGAGAAATTTAAAAAATGCTTATCAAAATGGATTGCATTGATGTCTGTTTTCCTAAGTCATGCAAATCTAGTGGTCTTATAGGAAAACAAACTCAAGTAGGTGGAAGTCCTTTTTTCATCTCAGCTATTTTTGGTAAATAAGTGAAAAACACTTGTTCTAATAATGTGTTGCAACAGAAAGCACTTATGTTTCTCTTTGTGGATGTTCCTCTATCAGATGCAGTCTTGGTAGAGGCAGGTGTCTTATTTAGAGGGCTTTTATAACCCACTCATGTACAAGCAGAGACGTGATCAAGGCAGTGCCAGCTGATGAAGTCTCCATGTCAGTCCATCTACTCGGTGTTTTCCCAAGTGAGAGTCAAACACTTCAAGCTTTTCAAAGCAGTGGGAATGCTTTTCAAAAACTCTTCAGCTCTTCAAAAAACAGCATCCAGCTGCATCAGGAGATGTTGTTTTCCTTCTTGGGCTCCTCCTTCGTGGCACATTGGCTGTTTTATGCAGTGCTGGAGGCTGACTGTGTGCAGACAAGCCCCCTTGACACGCAGTCCTGACCCAGCACAGAGTGGAGTAGTTTGGACACATGTCCTTGTTTTATCATACCTTATGGGTGGCCTTGGTTGTTGGCCTCAAGCTTTCCTTTCTGAGGAATTCACATATAGTTATTTCCTGCAGGGGAAAAAAGTATTTCTGCTTCTGTCTGGTTTTGGGGGATTTGGTTTTGGTGAAGAAGTTTTTTTTCCATAATTGAGTAATACCAGTTCTTTTGGACAGGATTACAGTGTTAGTTGTGTAAGTTTTTGAGGGTATTTTCTGTTTATTTGTCTTTACTGATGGTGGTGGTGTGGGGGGGTTTATACTATCTATGGTAATTTTTCTCTTTCAAAGTAGTTTTCCTGGTGGATTTTATTATTAATTGCTTTAATCCTTTTTAGAGTGCCAGGTAAGGAATTTTCACACACACCCCCCTCATACCTGGCTGAATTTTAGTAACTGGAATATCACAAATAATTTAAAAATGCTTTTTTGTTGTGGTGACTCGTTGTTGCTGACTGCTCAGAGCCATTCAGTTAGCTGCTGACAGAAGTAAGCTTTTTCACCTCTCTATCACTTTAAATCTTAAATTTTACATTTATTGTACGACTGGAATAGCAATTCCACAGCAATTCCTGCTGTGCCTAATGAATCCTCTTATTTAGCATTAGGTTCCATCAGAATATGGGCCTCTTAGCACATTGAGCCTAAACCTCAGGAAAAAGAAGTTATTTAGTATGAATTGCATCAGTTAACACTACTTTTTGATGTAAATATTTTAAGGCTCACAAACACTGGATTGATGTTCCTCTAGGGTAATTAAATGAAAATTGGGTAACTTATTAATCTCTCTCTTTCTCTCTCTCTTTCTCACACTTTGTCTTTCCAAACTTATTCTCTCCCCCTCTCTTTCTTTCCCCTGCTTTTTCCCCCCTCCCTGCCTCTTTCTCTCTCCTGCCTCCCCCCTCCTCCCAAAAATGTGCCTTTACAGAAACATAAGGTAGATCTTTTCTACAAACTGCGGCATGTGATGAATGAGCTCATTGACCTCCGCAGGCAGCTGCTCTCGGGGCACCTGACTCAGGATCAGGTGCGAGAGGTCAAGAGACACCTCACAGTGAGGCTGGACTGGGGCAATGAGTAAGTACTGGGTCCTGTTTCTTCTAATTCTTCTCAAGTAACCTTTATTAACAAAGAAACCCACACAACGCTTTCTTTCCGATGGTATTTGTGCACAGGGAGAACTTGGGATTATTTGAAAATCAAGTATAACTTTTTACAGTGAGTTTATTGCCTTCCACAGTGAGTTCTGCTCTTGGTTTGAAATGAACTGTTTACCAGTAGGCCTTTCCTAGGGCTCCCTCCACTTATAAAAGGATTACTTCACTTATTTGGTATCAACCTAGAGAATATTAGGTGTTCAGATGTACTTAAAACACATTTTTCTTCCATTGAGGAAGTATTTTAATGGTTGGTGCAAAAAGTAGAGAATCTCACAGTTAACCAGGGACATTGGAGCTGAGGCTGCAATATTTAGACTTTTTGTATCATGGCGCTTCCCGGAGGTTTAGTCTCCTTGGTCAGTTCCATGGTGATTTTGTGGGGACGTTCTTTTAAAGGCAAAGACAACTGCAATTAATTAACACAGAAATGATAATAAATTGCCATTAGACAAAAAACAGCCCTTGGCCAGACTTGTGTGTCCTGGGATGTGGATCAGACAGGTAAGTTGTGCATGACACACATGACACTCACTCTCAGACAAGCAGCGACTGCATTCCCACTGGGAGTGGGATTAGTGCTAATGAGCATGTGGGAGTGGGGAGGAGTCCTGTAAGTTGACAGCTAAGGAGAAAATCCAATGTTTTTCATTAATCTATGTTTGTTTGATTCTGTTCCTCAGTCACCTACCTCAAAACCCCCTCTGAGGGACATACCTGAACACCCTGATAAAGTTTCAGCAGCCCCCTTGCTGCACTTCATCTCTCTCATTGAAAGAAAGCTCTGAAGGACATAGACCAATAGATTGCATCAAGTCTTTCTGCAGTGCGGAATTACAGATATTTTCCATTCTTATTCCCAATAGAGTAAATGGGAACCAAGAGACTGTTTTTGAGCATTACGCCTGCCTGGTTTTGCTCAGAGTTTATGGATCAAATTAGCAACAGGAAGCTGCAAAAACGCTGTGAGAAAAAAAAGATGAGGAGAGCAGACAGCAATGCAGCAGTGAAGAGAATAGGTTGTTCCATGAGGTGCCTATAGACCTTTTCTGATGTAAAACCATTAAATAGGAATGTAATTTGAACTATAAAGGTAAATCTAATGCATGATAATTATGGAGAAGCCTCACTGAAATCAGTAAATATGTTGAGGGTTATGTTCATCTACTCAGGATGCTTGTTTAGGAAAAAAAAATCTGTTTCTTACTACAGGTACTGAACTCCCTAGAGAAAGAGATGCATGATATCAGAGATACATGCAGTATTTAAATCTAAATGTCTGGGACTTCAGTGGTATTGCTGCAACATCACTCTTTTCTGCAGAATTTCTGGAAGAGTTCTGCTGCTTTCTTCTATCCTCCCTCTCTAAGTTTCATCACGAAATTTACAACCACCTGTGTTAATCTGCTAAAAACACTAATGATTTTCATAGACATAGTCACATAATACTGCCCTTTCTTAAGTATTATAATAGTGTTAGTTGCTGTTCTGTCATACTTGAGATTTGCAAATAAAAGAAATTAAAAACATTGTTATTAATGTGCATTAATGTTGTCTGAGAAGATTGAGTTCCCTGCAGTTTGAGCAGGGCTGTAATTACTCAGGACTATGTAACAGGAGATATTGCACTGCCAAACAGCTTTCAGGAAATAGTAATCTCACACATCTAATATGTAACATGTTTGCATATTTAGTGAGAGACTACTTTTATCCTGAACTTGATCATCAATCAGTTGTATTATTTGGGAAGGAGTGATGCGAACATGAAACTCATACTTCTTGTCATCACCAATTAGGGATTTTTTTTTTCACTTTGTTCAACTGGTACAATTTTCCCTTAAATACACTGGCAGTGGCTCTGGAAGTCATCCCTTGTGTCCTGGTAGGAGCTGGTGGAAATCAAGGGACAGATACCCTTCTTGGATGAATAGCTACAGATTTCTTTTTTTGTGAAAGAGCCCATTTAGACTGTTTTCAAACCTTTTATTTGCTTAGTTTTGTGTGCTTACTATAAATATTAAGTAGTTTTGCTCTGTAGTTTGGCCTGTTAAAATGTGGGAATATTATTTTACAATAATTGGTGCTAAACCCCTGTATTGTTGCTAATCATTTTTCTAACACAATACTGACAGCCCCTTCCTATAGTTATTCCATTTTCTGTTGCTTACACATTCTTTCTCCCCTGTACAAAAGAAAGATCCTGGACTCCTCCTTTTTTTTCTTTCATTCATTGGTGCTTTCTTCCTCATTCCACTTATCCCCAGGTAGCTTAGGTTTGTACACGTGCAGGGCTGACATTGCTGCTACAGAGGTTTTTCTATTTCCCAATCACAATTTGCTACCTTCAGATGAGCACCTTGCTAGTTTTAGACTTGCACTTTTAAGCATCTCTCTGTGTATTTTTGCACAGCCAAAATCTTATTTGCTGTTTTCTTTCCTGCTTATCTTCCTGGGTTTTATACAGAATATTGCAAATACTTCTGCTTTCGGGCGATGTTTCACTCTGATACAATTGGCCATAATATTGATCTGTGGAAGTCTGAAATGCTATTGGAAGTGTCCAATGGTCTGTGAATAACAAGGAAAAAGTTGTAAAGCAGGAAACAAACGTTATAAAGCTGAAGTCTGCTGTTTATCATCTCATTTAAGTCACATTATAAAGTTGAATCTTCAGTTCTTCATCACATTTTCTATCATGTTTCAAGTAAAATAGGTACTTGATTTTGAAATTTTTGTTTAGGTTTTTGCTTCTATATGAATGGATAAGTCTTTCAGCTTTTACTATTGCTTAGAATGGGAAACCAGAATGCAGCTTTTTTGCTGATGAGGAGCTGTTTCATTGTAGAGACTTTTGCATCAAAAACTGATGAAGGAATCTGCCTGACAGAGCTTCTATTTGCAGTGTGAATCCTCTGCTTCTGCTTCAGTGCCAAAAGCTAATTGCAGCAGTATGTGCAATACCTTGTGTGCCAGAGAGGCAGATGAAGCTTTCTTCAAAGTAATTCAGCTTGAAAATCAGAGGTCATCTCACCTGATCTTCAGGACTGATTCTTTCAGATTAATGTAGCATCTGTCTGGAGATTACCAGAAAGGATCCAGGTCTCCTTGTGTACTCAGGGAAGACACTTCCTTCCCTATAAATGTGGAATATTCTATGTTTAGGGTCAGAAACAGAGTAAGGAGGGGGAGCCACCAATACCTTGATATTTTTGACAGATAAAAGCCATAAACAAGATGAGTTTGTAGGCTTATATTAAGTTTTAGTCAAAGGTTATTCTTTTTTCCCATAAAATGTTATTAAAATCATTGCATTAAAAGAAATCTTCGAAATAGTTGCCATAAATTCTGCACAGAAAGATTCACAGGTAGCCAAAAGGTACAAATGAGTGTTTGAAAAGAAAAACAAAAGGCAAAATATTAGCAATAAATCTTTTACACTGTCATACAAAGAAAATGAAAAACACTTTCAAGGTCATGGTTTTTCTCCTACCTCAGAATTGCAGTTGGAAAGCCAGTAGAAGCTGGTTAGTACCTACTAACTACTGACATCCATAACTGTGGAGGGCAGGAATTGTGTGATCTAGTGAAGTCAGCACAGTCTTGAATTTCAAAAAGCCCTAAATTTCAGTGCTCACACTTAGATTATTTTGGGGCTTGGAGTGATTTATCCTCTTGTCATATTTTCTTGACATAAAAGGAACAAGAATGACTTTTTAGTAGTATTGTAACAATTAGCTTGAAGTTAGTAAAATGCATCTGGAGATAAGAATTAAAAGTACAGATGATACATGTTTGAAGAATTAAAGGCAGTTTTATTGCAGTAGCTGTCATTACATCAAAGGAGATCCAAATAGGAGGGACCAACTTAAACAACCATAAAGAATTGCCTTTAAGAATTGCAGGAAGAGCAGCTGCCATTTCTATCTGAATGTACAGCATCTTTCCCTGTCCTGAATATGCTTGGAGTAGTGATTGAGTTGGGATTAAAGGTGTAAGGAACTTTGCTGAAAGTCAGTCTTTGAGGAAAACCTGAATAACCTCTCTCTGTAGCCTGATACTGCTACGCTCAGAAGTATTTGCTACAATTCCCTTTTATCAGTTCCTAACTAAGATTATTTACCTTCATCTCATAATCTTCATTTTAAGAAATAATTTCCTGTGTAGCATTACATCAGTACTTGACTAATTTCTTTGTAGATTGCAGCCCCTGCAATTTTTTGTAAAACTTAATTCTGTCAAAGAAAAGTATTGGGTTGTATTAGCAGAGTATCATTTTGACAAGCATGGTTTTTTCATGTATTTAATTTTCTCTGGGTTTCTGTAGTGTATTTCCTTCAAAGTCTATTTTAAAGTCTGTACATAGTTTATGTGAATCACTGCCAGGATAATTTTATTTCCCTTCCCCATCTTTATTTATGTGAGAGAAATACAAATGGTATTAAGTGGGGCTTTGATATACTGAGAGAAGGAATACAAGAAATAGTTGTGGCTGCAAAACTAAAGCTGAAAAGGTTGAGATAAAGTGGACGTTTTTGGAGCAAAGGGGATGAGATCTTGTACCCTTGAGAGATGTGATGAGCTCTCCCAATCTGTTCTTCAAGACTGAGTTTGCATCTGAAAATTTTTTTTTTTTTCCTAAGTCAAATGACATATTTCTGCAAGGTCCTTCTAGGAAGAGTTGTCCTGCCTTGTGGTTTTATCAATTCTAAATGCTGTAGTGTTTGTATTGCAGATAAGTGAACATGCTAGAAATTAGGACTATTCTTCAAAGTTACCATTTAATCCAAGTGGATTTTTTCTAGAAGCCCAGGTAAACTTGAGTTGTGTGTTCATTCCTTTCACTGTTAAAAAGCCCTGTATTTTTGTCAGTTGGCTTGATTTCATATTACTTGGGAGAAAATTATCTAGAGATTTTAGGTAGCGGATTTTTAAAATTTTTATCCCCCAGAGAAAGGAAAATTGTGAATACTTTTATGTAGAAGAGGAAGAATGTCTAAATGCCAGCTGGAGGTATCCCAAACAGATGTGATCAGGAGGTAATTGATAAGCTTGGGGATATTTTGTAGGTATACTTGGGAAATATTTTTGAAGGGCAGTTCAGTGTGAAGGCAGAATAAAAGAAGATGAGAATTTGCTTGTAAGGGAAAGTATTGTGGAGACAGGAACTGTCAAATAAACCAGCACATTATGTAATTTTTATGCATGCTCTCTTTTGGAGAAATACTGCCTGGCAGCTGGGGCTCTTCTATTCCCCCAGTGTTTGATAATAGAGAGGGAAAGTGGGCCACTGACTGTCATTGCCAGCTCAAGCATTATGTTGTCAGTCCTTCACAGGCAAAAAAATAATTGATACAAATTGAGTGTACAAACCTGAACTTCCACCTGCACAGTAAATGGCTGCATGTTTGTGCTCCAGCCAAGACACCCTTGTTTGCTGGGAGCAAGTGTTGTGCAGGATTAACATAGTATTAGAGAATGAGAATCTTCTGGGCTGAAAATCCACGGTGTTAAGGGATTTAACTAAAAATAGGCTATTAGATAAGTTTCACAGGGATGCTGCTGCAGTTGTGTTGAACATTATTAAGCAGAAGATAATACTTTTGTCATGCTCTGAGTAATGAGTGCAGCACTGTTTCACCCCAGCTCTCCAGAGAACTGAAAGGATGTGAACAGAACCAGGCTGGGATTGGCTTGGCCAGGTTTTCCTGGGGAACTTCAGTAGAGCTCCTTGACTGCCCTGGAACTGCAGTGCACACACAGTGGCTTTGATAATGTTAGTAGGGAATAATTTGTTCATCTCTGTGTGCTGAGGGGAAATCCCATTATCAATGTGCTTCAGGGGTGGGAGTGTGCACACATGTGAATGACAGGGTGTTTTGGAGGTTGTTTAGATACATTCAGGAAAGCTTCTGTGAATGAGTTTGATGAGCATTAACATTAAAAAAAAAAAACAAAACCAAACCTTTGCAGTGATCTCTGACTGATTTTACCATTTTTTTGTATTATAATTTTTGACTTTCTCTGATATTAGGCTCAACTGGCAGCTGCAGGTAAGGATTACCTAGTGTGACATTATTTTAATCTTTTTCATTTGGTAAAGAGATGCAGTCATTTTCATCGTTTCAGCTGCAGTTTTCAGATACTGGTCCTGGGCCACAGATAACTTGTGTTTGATAGGTTTAATCAAAACAAAGCGTGAAACCATGACTTTCATAACGTAGCATTAAAATTTAGAATTTGGTATTTGACATGAAACTGCATTGAAGAAGGAAAGCTGCTCGCTTTTTTCCTTTGAAAATATAATTGATTTGAGCAAAGAACTGAGAATGTGGAAGTTCCAGTTGGTCAGTAGGGTGTTTCAATGGCCATATAGTGCTGCCAGGGCAAGTGAACAGGGCTGAGCTATATTTTGGAGATGTGATGGTTTAGGGATATAAATAAACAAGGAAAACCTGCTTAGGCAAAGATTCAAAAAAAGAATTACAGAGTTTGGAAACTTCTGGGTAATGTTTAAAAGCACCATGGTGAGCAAAGGTAGCTGAGCTTCCTCCAAACCGCTGGTTCTCCCCAGCTGTTGTTTTAAACCAATTGCTCAGAAAGAGACACTGGATTGCCTGGAGCCTTCTGTTATTGCTCCACACAATTACTCTACAGTACCAGAGAGGTTTTTCTCAATAAAATTTTTCATTTGCCATCAGGAGCAAGTCTGTGCAGAATGTTTCCCTCTCTGATTACAAAATTAAATTGACTTCTGCTTTTCTTTTATGGTTTGCGACAGAAGGAGTGCCACGGTAATTCGTGAGGGCACCTCTTCTGTTTAGTTTTTTCCTTTAAGACTGTTAAGGATTTCAGTATAAAATTTCTAGAAGTGAAGTATCAAAGTTACGTAAGGCAAAAGCAGGAAAATGGTTAATTCTGTGTTGGTTTTTTAAAAAATTTATTCCTAATGTGTGTTTAGTGTAGCTTCTTATTGTAATGCTCAGAACTCTTTGTGCCTCAGAAGCTGAAGAACTATGGAACAAAACTTGGGGTTTGTCACCTTTAAGGTTGTCTTGTTCTGCAGTCTACAGTTATTAATTAATCATGAACAGTTTGCATTTATTTGTCTGGATAAAGAATATCTTATTCTGTCTGCTGCTCCTGTGAAGCTGTGACCTGAACTGCCTTCTCTACAGCTGAATTCCTTAACTAGTCATCTTTGCACGGGTATTTTTTTAATCAGTTTATATATTTGATTTGAGCCAAAATATTAGTTCTGTTCAGAATAATTAAAAATATTTTGTGTGTGTTACAAATACAGATTAAGATTGTTGTTATTGCAGTTATTGTTTATTACTAACAAAAAACACTGAGTTTGCACGGGCGTGACATTCTGTGAACACCAGGAATATCAAAGCAGCTTCCCAAGGCTCGGGATCTGTTGGCACATTTGAACAGGACTATTAATGGAACTTTTTCATTATGTAGTGAAGGATCTTATTCAAATACTTCAGCAGCAAACAGAGTATGAACTTTACTTGCCTGCTACATTTCCATGTACAAAATTACCTTGTTTTGAGTACTGCACCAACATATTGGCCAAAAGCTTCCCCTGCATTAATTGCCAGAGCTCCACTGAAGTCAGGGAACAAAAAGTAACAAGTTTGTAGAGGAATTTTTTGATACTTGCATTAAATTTTTTTTAGAATTGTTTAATGGTTAACAATTGCAGTAAGAGTGGAATAGCTGAGTATTTCTGTGCCCCTGCCCTGGAGGAGGCACATACAGGAGGTGCTGGTGACCATTCATGTGCCACACTGACACTGCTCCTTCCTTCTCTTGCAGACATTTGGGCCTTGACTTAGTTCCACGGAAGGACTTTGAGGTTGTGGATTCAGATCAGATCAGCGTTTCAGACCTTTATAAAATGGTAAGAAATTCTGTGGGAGATTCCTCTGAGTTTTCACTGTGGGAGGGAAAGAAGGGAAAATGTTTTTATTCTTTACTCTTCCATGTTTTCTTGTATTGAATGGTGGTGTGAGTTAAACGTAGTCTTCTTTTGCACCCTGACCACGAGAACAGTGTCTCTGGTACCCTAAGCAGTAGCATGCTTTGATACATTTTTATTTCATTTTTATTTACAAAGTAACATGGTGTTAACTCTTGGAAGGTTCTCTGAGTCTAGAAAGTCCGTGAGAGCCATTCTTTGGTTCTTTGAGCAGATTTGCAGATGAAGAATAACTGAAAAGTCTGGGTTAGTGGGTGCATAGATAATAAACATCTGTGCCCTATTGCAAAGACTTTTTGAGCTCACAAAAGAGGGGGAGAGAGGAGGGAGACCAGTGCATAAGTTAATTTAAGCAAAACTAATCCTTGAACATTAAGGCCATCCCTGTTTTATGTCAGTGCTCCTTAGAAAGCATGGAGTGCATTTGAATAAGAATATTGGGATTTTCAGGTGAAGTAGTATAATTCCTTCACTGGAGTGAGTTCCAAATTCTGTCATTATTAGTCACTTGTACAGTCCTGTTTGTACATAATGAAGTTGAAGTTGTTTTGGAAATGTGAATTGTGCCATTAGTGAGCTGTATAGTCACAGATGCATTTTACAACTTAGCTGAGTTTGGATTCTCTGTTAGTAGGACTAATACAGATAATTTTGGTTTGGATTGTCATGTAACTGTAGAGGGAGAAACAGCATGTAAAATTCAGGACAGTGAATAAAAACCCTTCCTCAGATGCTGTTTTATTAAAAAAAAAAAAAAAAAAAGCCAAATAAAAAACCCTCAGCAATTATTTTGTACAACTTCTTCACTTAATATCTTCCAAAGAAAATAATTGTTTTCTACATAATATTGTTACAGTGTAACTCACTTCTAGGAAGCTTTTAATTTCCTGTTTTAAAACAGTTTTGACTTTCAGCTATTTAAGATTAGGGGCAGAGAGGTCCATGGCTTGGTGATGGTTTTGGTGTGCAAGATGTGACTTTTCCTTAAACCAAAGGCAGGTTTTGTAAACAAGCTGGGTGCTGTTGCTGGTTTGGATTATTTGCACTGTATAACAGTGGATTTCATGGAAAGAAGTAAGAATTATTGCATAAGAAATATGAAAGTATACCAGTCTGTAGTGCTAATTTTTAAAGTTTGTTCCTAATTTGCTGCGGTCTGAGAAGAGGTTGGTGCCAGTACAGCAGAGTTTTCCTTCAGTACAGTGTGGAAACAACTCGGTAGCAAATTCCATCAGTGAAGACTCAGGGTGTGAGATTAGTTGCTAACTAAGGGTTGGTTTATTACTCTGAGGTTTATTCTGCACTTTTTTTTACTCTGAATACTTGGAGTACTGCAAATAGGCAATATTTATTGCCAGAGCAGCCTGATTATGTCACCCCTTAGTCCTGTGACTGTCTCTGTGCTGCTCCTTCCTGGGCAGGGCTCAGGACAGCACCATTGCTCATTTCACACTTTGCTGCTGCCGGAGTCTGTAGATGCAAGAGGACAGTGCTGTCTAATCACATCTCTTCACAGTCAGGAGGCAATTTCAGGAACCAAAGCAGCTGAAAACCTGTTACTTTTTTAAAATTTAAATTTGGTAAAAAATGAAGGAAGGGTATGTTGGTGACTTTGGTTGTTTTAGGGTTATTTTTAATGTGGTTTGGGGATCGCTTTTATTGTTTAACAAAAACCCAGGGAGAGAATCCTCCTTACTTGTAACAAAATACTTTATGGATTCTCAAATGAGCAGTGAGGTTTTACATTGTAAAATAATCTTGCAGGAATAGTTGTGAGAGCCAAATTACTTTATTATATTTTCAGGATTGTAGGATGTTAAATGTAACATAAAAAACACTCATTAGCAGAGCAATGGGTGAGGTAACACGTCAGACTTCTCTCTGTGACAGCAGAGATTCAAGCAGTTTTTACTCAGTCATTAGACTTAGCACTGCTCTTCTTGATAAATGGTAAGTTGTTAAATTTGAGCCTCTCTTTTAGCTCTCATGTTTCATTGCTAAGTGTGTTTGTGACTGCTGGGTGATGCTGTATTCATCTCTTTGGCAGAACTGTTGTGCTCTGAGGCCCTGCACATCCTGCTTCTCCATGTTACTCATTCTGAAGCTAAATGCCAGTGGCTGCAGGATGCACAGCATTTGTCAGGAATTGTTGCTTTGCTCCTGAAGGAAAGCAAATTGCCCTTTCCCTATGACAATGTTTGTGACTTCAACCAATATGACAGAACACTTTTTAAAAATACATATTACTTTTGAATGGTGGGGAAATATGTTCTCAGAATTCTGCCACAGAGCTCAGTGCTGGAGTTGCTGCTGGATTGAAGATGTCATTTAGGAACGTGAAGTCCTGCAGAATGTCAGGAACACTTGGCTGGCACATTTTAGTGGAAGGGTTACAAGACACCAATGTCTGAAGTCGTTTCACAAATCAGAAATGTTCAAAGCTGGTGATTAATTACGTTTAGCTTTTCTATAAAGTTATTGAAGTGGGTATGTGTCTTCAAGACAAGTTCAGGAGATGCATGAAAGGCACAGCTATTGGCTGTGTAACTGCTGCAGCTTAGGCATTTCTTCCAACTGTGTGAGAGAAATTCCATGAGTTCACCAGAGTTCCTAATAAAAAAAAAATGGAGTTCCTAAATAAATAGTTTCAAATTAATGCTGCCGTCACCTCATAACTGTTTATTCAAATGGTAAATGTGATTGGTAAGAAGAAATAGTCAAGAAAATAAGATTTCAGTTACCCAAAACTCTCCTAGGTAAGGAAAACAACTGGACACAAACTGGACAGAAGATCATGCAATCTTTGTTGTGATTTTCTTGGTTGTTCTTTGTAAAACAAAGCAGATTGACAGAGAGCAGGGTTGTATACGGTGGGTTCTAAAGCCCCTTAAGAAGTCAGATGAGAATATGAAAACAGAAAGTGGTTTAAGACTGACTTGGGAACGATGGGATTCACTCACCAGGCATTGTTAGGAAAGGAATGAGGAGGAACAACACTGAAAACTGGTAATGGTAGATAAGATATCATGAGAAAGAGGTTTGATGAGAAAATGGAGGTAAGGAGAGTTGATAGTTCTTTCAGTAAATTAAGAACAAAACCACAAGATGCTCGCTAACAGGCCAGGTTGGATAAATTAAGAATTCTTCATTTCCTCCAGGCGTGAGAGTGAAAGGGAAATTGAGATTACCAAGAGCCAGTTTACAAGAACAGAATTATAGAGAAGTATAATAGAGTAGCACAAATGGGTAAATAGAAAAATTAGAAAGGCAATGCACAAATTCAAATACAACAAGCAAATGTAGTCAATTGCATGAAGAAACAGTTTTATATAAGTAACCTGGTACTAACTGGGAAGCTAAAGGAAAGTTTTTATACTGGGGAAAACCAACTGGCACATGATGCAAGAAAATAACGTAGCACTTAATGTCCTTCTTGCCCCATTAAACTCTGCTAAGGTGGTAACTTTATCAAGGAGTTTTCAGTTCCAGGGTATTTGGAACTACATACATTGCAGTTGGGATCTTTGGAGAAGCCATATCAGACATGCTAGTGATAATCATTGGGAAGATGGGTAAGGTTCCAGAATACCAGCAAAGGGCAAGCCAATTTCACACCTTAAAAATAGGTGATGGAGGAGGAGCTGGTAATTTTTCTCTCCCTGTAAAAAATTCTGGAAAATAATAGGAAGAAAAGAAAAGAATAGTTGCCTGCAGCAAGGACATTAGTAGTAGTGAGTGTGAACTTGTCCAGAATAAGCAATTTTTAAAAGTTCCAATACATAGATAAGTCTAGTGGATAGAGGAGAAGCAGATGATGCCGTGTTTAGATTTCGATAAAAATTTTAAATGTTTGTTTTAATTTAAATTCTCCAAAGGTCATTACTTCTAGATGAAATTGCTGTAATGTAAACACAGAGTTAATTAGAAAACCCATACTAAAAAAAAAAAAAAGAATGGTTGTCAATAATTTGATTAAATAGGAGGATGGATGAATTAACTGAATTTCTTGGGGTCATCCTCCATTTTGTAGTACTTCAAGTTTAATTAAGGACTAGATGCAGAAATAAGGAGTCTGCTTACTAAATATACAAAGTCCACAAAGTTGGAAATGGTATTTCTGATTCTTTCAGTGGAGGGAAGGATCAGAATTCTGAATAATAGCAAGAAATAGAAGAAATTGTATGAAAAATGTAGTATACCAGGGAGAATCATAAATGTAAGGTTTTAACTCCTGCAGTCAATTGTTGGTTCTGAAGTACAGGTTGGGACACTACAAGCTTAGGTGGTTTTGTAGAGGAGATTTGAGGTTATAATAGAATCACAAGCTGAATTAATTAATCTTTTCATCCTAATGATGGATAAGAAAAGAATCAATGGGCCTAGGTTACAATAACAAGGAGTCAATTTAAGCATCAGAAGACACTTGGATGAGGAAAGATATACTGAACATTGTATCTGTTAATGTTTGCACAACCTTTACAGACAATTATCTTTTGGGAAAAATAAAGGTAAAACTGATTTTTTTTTTTATAATGAAGATGGACAATTTCTTAACAGTCCTGTTTTTATATCACTTTGGAAGGCTTTTGAGGTTGGAAGGGGCCTCAGGGAGGTCTAGGCAAACTTCCTGCTCTCAATGCAAGGTCAATACTGAATTCAGACCAGACTTTGATCTGAAAGCTCAGTGCTTTGTCCAGTTGGATGTTGAAATTCTTCAAAGGGAAGGATTGAATCCCTGTTCTAATGTTCTAATGGCTGCCCTGATGGAGTTACATTTTTCCTTGTTGGAACGTTGGGATATCCCACGTTGTAGTTGATGACCACAGTATTTTGGCCAATCTGCTGTGCAGCTCTGTAGAGAGCCTGGCTGCCTCTTCATGCTGGGAACTTCATGGTTACAGGAGGACCACCACAGGTGACCTACAAACCTTCTCTTCTCCAGACTCAAAATGCTGCATTCCCTGCATCCTCCTCAAACACCTTGTGCTGCTTCGCTGGCCTTTGCTGAATGCAGTATTTCAGCTGTAGTTTACTCAGTGCTGAGGAGAAAGGAATAAATGTTATTTTCAGTGTACTGGCTCCATTCCTGATCATTTAACAGTAAATTGTTAAATGTCCCTGCTGCCTGAGTGCTCCCCTGACCTATGTTTGGCTTGCTTTAGTAGGACTCTGCCAGTCTGCTGCCCCCAGTTTAGGATCATCTGGGAATTTAAGACCTCATAGGTCTCAGGACAGACCCCTGAAGAATACACACCATCAGCCACTACCTTTGGAGCCTGAAAATCCTACTGTTTGTTGGATTTTTTTTATCAAATAATGGGACTGCCCATGCAGGTGTAAGTTTACAGCTGGGGTACAGGAATGCTGTGGGAGACGGTGCTGAGGGCCTCGCTGAACTGGGGAGAGACAACAGCCACTAATCTTCCCTCATCTACTGATTTGGTTATTTTACCTCAGGGGAATCACTTGATCCAGCATAATGTACCCCTGATAAATCCATGTTGGCTATTTTCAGTCATCCTCCCATCCAAGTACCCAAAAATGGCATGTACCCTCTGGGCACTTTGCCTGGCCAGAGGCAAGGGCACATAAATTAACTCAGTCAGTGATTGTATTGTTATAATGTGGTCCTGAAGCATGAAAGCAGAGAGTTAGTCAAATCTAATCTTTTGATTGTGGAAAAATTTAAAACCTGAGGTTTTTACCACTTATTGTCATAGATTTACCTCAGTGTACACTCTGTAAGCAGCAGTGTTTGCTGAGGAATCTCTTCAGACCACCTCTCATATTTGTGTGCTTGAGTGTCTCACTTTCTTTCTTGGATTTAGATACTCGTTTAATCAAAAGAAGTAAGGACACCTTGAATAGCTTGAATAACTGGTCTTTTCTATGCCAGCTGGTTCTGAGTGGTTGCAGGTGACAAAAAGATTAAATAGGCAACTCAGCCAACTTGAAGGCTTTTAACATGCAGAAGATGATGCAATAGTTATACAAACAATGGAGCTGGAGATCATTATTTTTCTACTGAGAGTGTGAAAGAGGACATTTTTATAACTGTGAATGTAAACAGATGTCAAAATATGCCATTTAGAATCACAGAATTGTTTAGGTTGGAGGAGACTTTTTAGATCATTGAGTTCAGCCATTCCCCCAGCACTGCCACGGCCCCACCAACCACTGTCCCTAAGTGGCACAGCTACACATCTTTTAAATCCCTCCAGGGTGGGGCCTCCACCACTGCCCTGGGCAGCCTGTTCTAATGGCAACGCTTTGGGTGACAAGATTTTCCCTGATAGCTGATCCAGTGGTGAGGGGCCCAGAACTGACCACAGGATTTGAGATGTGACATCACCAGTGTCACACACAGAGGCGTCCTTGGCCAGCTGGGGCCACTGCTGGGGAGGGGTTGAAAGTGGCTCAGTGAGCACTTCTGCCAGCTCCCTCAGTACCCCAGAATCTCCTTGGTTTATTCTCATTATGAAGAGTATCTCTCCTTTTCTGGTAAAAAGTCTTATTTGTGTTCTGTGTGAAAGACTGCATCATAGTTTGAATACTGCCAAATACATTTTGTGGACAATCTTTTACTTTTACCTCCTTTGAAGCTTCGTGTTTGTCAACAGATCTGCTAATTCTGACAGAGTTTAAATGTTTGGTCAGAACAAGATGTTGGGTTTGTAATAGAAGGAGGGAGGTGGGGAGAATGAAGAGAGTATTTAATAATGTGTGGCTGTGTCAATGTTAATATTTTGGTTTAAAATGCTAATATTAAGATGATGTGCAGGGAGAGGCATGGTAGAATCATTAGTGATTTTTTTTTAAAGCTCTCTGAAACCTTTTCAATTTAGATTAGTATTTAAATCTCCCTTTGGAGATTAAAAGGCTTCAGTGAGTCTTGCAGTCCATTTTCTGATTATAACATCTCCTAGCATAAAAGGCTTTACATACAGCATCATCCTCTGAGTTAGACATGTAGTTCTTTATACTGATTCTTCTTTACACATATTGGGCAGCTGAAATTGTAGAAGAGTCTTTAAGCAATTTTCAGGATTTAGTTTTCTTATTAGAGCAAAAAGTTTTAACAACATCTAAAATCCATCTTTCTTTCTAGATGCCTGTGTCTTTTAACAAATGCACCTTTCCACAGACAGCATACCAGGAGATGAGGATTAGTGGGGAGGTATCTTCCCATTTAGCAAGAGAAGACAGAGATTATACAGAATAATGAAAGTTTTCAACACTGTAATAGCATTTCTTTTTGAAATTCTGTCTAACTTGTGACAGCCATTTACTTTAAAAGCTAAGGTAAATACTCCCTGTAAATTCAAATAGATAGGTAAAGAAATGGCTTAACTGAGAAAAGCCTTTAGGAAAGCAAGTGGTCTTGTGAGTGATTATACACTGTGAAAAAAGGCATGAAGAGTTGGTAATCATTTTGAAAGTCATATTTTATGATTACTGTTCTAATGCTATATAAATATAATGTAAATATTTCTTACTTTCAAAAAGGTTTAAATTTTACTATTTTGTATCTCCACAGCATTTGTCAAGTAGACACAGTGTCCAGCAGAGCACATCACAGGTAAATACCATCCACATTTGAATGTTTTATTTTCTTTAAGTTCTTGGTAATGTAGGTGAAGGTATGATGGAGATTACTGGGTAAGTCCTTACCCATAGAACACTTCCCCAGAAGATTCCCAACTATTTAAGTCTCTAAGGTTCTTCTTCAAATTCCATTTAGGTCTCTTTTCCTGAGCTTGGAGCTGTTCTTAAAAGATACAATTGTGTAGTGAGATCAAAAGCCTCACTCTGCCCGTGTGACTCTGCTCTCTACCTGCTAACATGGCTTAGTGGCTTCTGTTTCACACATCCTTTCTGTACTGATATAGTTCAGTCCTGGTCATGGAATCTGGCTTTGATCTTTACAGAGATCTGTGCTTCCACAGGTACCTGTCTTTACAGAATGAGGATTTTTTTGGATTTAATTTAAAGTCCAGAACAAAATTCCTTTTAAACCAGTACAAATCTGAATTATAAGTCTGGAAATTTTAAGATTTTTTTGGTTAGACTGTACCTGTCTGTGCATTCAGAGGAGATGAGCATAGGAGACTTAGGATATTCATGCAACCTGTTTATTAAGATCAGCATGAATGGATGTAAAGGGTTGTAAAAACTGAAAGCATACATTTCCTTATAGTCTTTTTTCTTTGGCCACCCCAGCATTCACTGCTGTAAATAGGTCTTGATATGTTGAGTCAAAATGTAAACCTTTCTACTATTTGACTTGATTGGTTGCTCATGTTATCAACCCCTATTAAGTTTTTTTATACCTGCAGGACAAACTGGCCTGTTAAGCCTGGTTCTAAGTCATGGATTGTTTTTGAGTGGAAAATGCCCTTAAGATTAAGTCCAAATGCTCCTCCAGCACTGGCAAGCCCACCACTAAACCATCTCTGAGCACCACATCTACACATATTTTAAATCCCTCCAAGGCTGGTGACTCCCACCACTTCCCTGGGCAGCCTCTTCCAGTGCTTGACAACCCTTTCAGTGAAGAATTTTTCCCTAATATCCAATCTGACTTCCCTGATACAACTTGTTCCTTGAGAGAAGAGACCAACCCCCACCCAGCTACAACCTCCTTTCAGGGAGTAGCACAGGGCAATAAGGTCCCTCCTGAGCCTCCTTTTCTCCAGGCTGAGCCCCCTCTGCTCCCTCAGCTGCTCCTCAAAGGACTTGTGCTCCAGACCCTTCCCCAGCTCCGTTCCCTTCTCTGGAGAGGCTCCATCACCTCAGTTCTTCCTTGGGGTGAGGGGCCCAAACCCCAGGATTCAAGGTGTGGCCTCAGCAGTGCCCAGTACAGGGGGACAGTCACTGCCCTCGTCCTACTGGCCGCATTAATGACCTCTATAAGTGAATTGCAGCTGCTCAAAAGAAATAAAGTAACAAATGTTACTAAAAAATGCTTTGAAGTCCATCTGCTTTAAATGGAAATCATCAGGAACCACCCCAGTCTTAGAATTCATTTTCAGTGCCAGAATCAAGGCAAAATTTGAGAAATAGGATTGACTTGCTTTACATGATAAAATCAGATTTCCAATGCATAAACCATTTGTTTTGTATCTACTTGGTTATCACAGTTTCATCAATCTATTCAAATTAGAAGCGTTAAAAATAGAGGCAGAAAGCTTAATCTAGCACCTATCTCTGAGGCAGAATATATTTGAGATTAAACTTCTACTTGACAGCAGGAGGAGAGCAGGATCTCAGTTAAAATGGTCAAGTTGGTCAGGTGTCCTTTCTTTGGGAAGAAGTGCCAATGGTTTTCCCTGCTTTGAATCAGGTGGACACGATCCGTCAGCGGCACGGGGAAGCCTGTCGGATGCCAGTGCCTCATCACTTCTTCCTCAGCCTGAAGAGCTTCACCTACAACACCATTGGAGAGGACACAGATGTCTTTTTTTCTTTGTACGATGTCCGGGAAGGCAAACAGATCAGGTAGGAATTTGTCAAACTGCTGAAAAGCTTCCTAGGAAAAGAGTTGTGAGCAGAGCAGATGTATTGGAGATAAACATGTGGTGTGTCCTTGTGGCCCAGCTGGAAGGACAGAGCTGGTAAATCATGAGATGCTGGCCCTGCAATCCTTATGTGGGAATATCAGAATTTCTGGTCTTTGCATAGGAAATTTAGTGAAGCATTAAAGGCACAGAATGGTTGAATTTTTTAGTTTTCTGACTTTGCCTCCAGACATTACAGAAGGTCTTGGTGTCTCGTAGCTTCCTCCTTAGGGCTGGTGGTTAAGAAGCACAGATAATGACAGGGCCAGGCTGTGGGGCTGGTTTGAGAAGGGACTGCTGTGTGCTCCTGTAACTCTCCTCCACTCCTTGCCTTCCAGGCCTGTCACAAAATGGCTTTTCCTCATCACTGTATTGCTCTCAACATAAACTCTGAACATTCATCCCTATGCCTGTTCTCTCAGTTTATTGAACTAATTGGTACCCATGTTAGCAAACATGAGATGGGCTGGCTTTTTCTCTTACAAGCATGTGTTTTGAAAACATCAGAGTATGTAGAAGAGCATTGCAGCATTTATTTTGTGTCTTGGAAGTTTAGCAAATGCAGCTTGGTGTGATCTGAAGAACACCATGTTTGTGCAGTGGTCTGAATTTTGGTAAAAGCATGTCCTGACAGTCACTTGCTGCCATAGTCAAAACTCTCCTAGTTTTCAGCAATTAGATTTAGATTTGTCTCAAAGTGAGAGAAGAGCCACAGAATGTTCTTTCCTCTCTTTGGAAGACAGCTCAGAGTAAGTGGGAACAGTTTTGTATCTCTTCAGAGTACATCCCACTAAAAATTAGTCTATATTAGAAAGCTCTGATGACTTGATGGTATTTCCTGATACCCAGCTTAAACCTCCCCTGACACAGCTCCAGCCCTTCCCTGCTGTCCCTGGGCACAGAGAGCAGCGATTGGTGCCCTCCCCTCTCCTGCCCTTTGGGAGGATGCTGGAGGCCCCAGTGAGGTCACCCTCAGTCTCCTCCAGGCTGAACAAACCAAGGGCCCTCAGCTGCTCCTCATAAGGCTTCCCCTCCAGCCCCTTCCCATCTTTGCAGCTCTTTGGACACTCCAGTTGATGTAGTTTAGGACATGCCTGTGATTCCTCTTTTGAGAGAATTACCAGAAAATAGCTCTTAAGGTGAAAATGGAAAACCTAACCAAAAAATACACCCAACTAGTTCTTACTGCAAAGCAGTAAAATATTAAATAATTTAGATGAGAAAAGCTGCCAGGAAGAGGAAGGGACAGGCAGACAAGCTGCTGCCAGCAGAAATTGCTTTGAAAGGAGATGAATTGTCTTGGGCTGCAGTTTGTGTGTAAACACTGAGTGGAGAGCCTTAAGGAAAGGGTTTTGCCAGTGATAAAAAAAAAGAAAAGAAATAATAGTTATAATGAGAAAAAGCACAAAGTGGTTCAGGCAAATTTAAATATATGTAGTAATGCTTTTTTGTGCAAACAGTTGTTATTACTTAGCTCTTTGAATTAAGAATTGGTGGTCTGCTGTAGTGAAAACAGCTTAATTTTTACATTTTCTTACATCCCAAAGAGTGCTGGGGAAGAAATGTGTAATGAGGCTGAGCTCTGTTTTGGAGAAGAAACCAGAAAACAGACAAACACATTGCTACAAATTTAGAATGATGTTTTTATATCTACTTTAAAACATTTTCTTTCCTCTCGGGAAATAGTACATTAAGGTAAAAACCCCAAGCAAGGCTTCTGCACACTGCACTCTAAATGAAAGAGACAAATTGACTTCTGCAATGGTTTGGAGGTTGATAAATTTCTTACCCAAGCAGCTCACGCTGGAGGCTGAGTGGCTTTCAGAGTTACTGCCTTGGACATGTGCTGGATTACAAACCTCCCTGAACCTGCTGGTGCCAAGAGTTATTTCCCAGGGAGGTTAAGTGAAGAATTGCTGAAAATTCCAGTGTTTTTCAAGGGCTGAAGTAACAGCATGCACCAGGTGTGGGTTAGCAATCCAAAGGTTGGAGCAGCAGCTGAAATACCGTTTGAGATGGTTCCCAGGTTCTGAATACAAAAATGTTCCTGTGTTTAATGGTAGTCAGCAAAGGAGGAGCAGACAAAGGATGACAGTGGGGAGCTGTGGACAGCAGGAATAACAACCCTACCATCAGAGGGGTCAGACCTAGAGATAAACACAAGGAAAAAGTTACTTCAGTTTTAGTCTGACAGAAATATAAAAAGTAATACTTGTAAATAAATAGAACTTGAAGGCTCAGATCACAAAGGGATTAAAGTTTATTTGTCTGTTTTAAAGTATTTGGGATTTCTTGCTTTCTTGCATACAAAAGCCACTCATCTAGCAACTTTGTGACTCATCTTTAATACCTCAGTTTGTTTGCTAAGTGGAAGTTACTGGAACATGATGTGATAATTGATCCAGTTAGGATTCTAGCCAATGATTATACCCCATTGTGAGATATACCTTGGGATGGATGATCATGGAATGATCGAGTTGAGAGTAACATCAAAAAGGCAGCAAGAAAATGTTACTGTAAAGATGGTGAACTCAGTAAGGAAGGTGTCAATAAAGATCAAACAAAGATAGGTAAACTGATATAGAGAAAAGGCATTTGAGAGCTGTTTCTGAATGATACTGTTGAAGAGCACAAAAGCAAATTGTTTCAGTATGAAGGAGAGATTAAATATATGGGGACAACAGAAGGTCTGTATCATGTTCTGTGGTGAAATGGAGTCGGGAAGGCAGTATGAAAAAGGACAAATGAAGTTGCACAAACAGGGATGGGAAGAGACAGAAACTTGCAGAAAAAATAAAACTACCAAAGGGCATCAAGGACAAAAAAAAGAATAATTCTATAATGTTTATCAGCAAGAAAACTTTTTTTACAAAATCAAGAAATAACTGAACAGATTAAAGGGGACATTAAGCCATGAACAGATGTTTCCAAGACAGCTGGAGTATTTAATGGCTGTCCTCTCACTCCAGCCCTTGTAGAGTCTCCTTCTTTCCTGTAGGCTCCTATCAAGTTCTGGAAGGGGCAGTTAGGTTACCCTGAAGCCTTCTCTGTTCCAGGCTGAACAATCCCAGTTCTCTCAGCCTTTTGAGTATGGAAAAGGATAAATAAATTTCCATCTTATTTTTTCTTTATAAAGTTTATGTTTAAACATGTGAATGTTTTTCATTCTGCCTGCATCTTCAACCAGTTACCCTATTTTACACACCACTGGGATTAAAAATTTTCTCGTCATCTCGAAATATCCTTAATTATGGGGAGTGAATAGAACAAAAGAGAAACTCTGATGTGATTGAATTTAGAGATCTGGGGGCCTAAGCAGTAATTATGCATGGAAAATGGTGTTGTGCATATTTCTGCTGGTAACTCCTCCACCTGCCTCCTCCTACTTGCTGAGCCTTTGCCATTCCCAGTATAGCAATGACCCCGTCGTGACTGGGGTTTGGGAGATGTGCTGAGTGCCCGTGGTGGTGTTGGTGGGAGTGACTGAGGAAGTCTGTGTGGGCATTTCTCATACAGAAAGTGTTCAAACCTTTTGTTGAGAGACCAGGTGTTCTCTGCAGTGTGTGTTTTAAATATCTGCCGTGTCTTAGGGGTGAGACAGGATTGTAACCACTGCATCACAGGCTAGGAGTTTGATTGGGAAACATCTATTTCAGTGTTAAAATTTAAATGCAGTAGCCAAAATGAGAAAAAACATAAGCTTGCTCTTTAAAGCTCTTGCTAATAGGTGATACAGAAAGATGTTTTTTGTGGAAATGTTCTCAGTTTGTGGGTGGATGATGGGGAGAATGTGAGCGGAACAGTCTGTCCCAAGTCTTGTCTTAAGGATTTAGCACCATTGACAAAGCAGTTCTCGGGAGAGAAACATGGTTTGGAAACATAATTATGGACTGAAAAAACGCTCTGGGTCTACAGCAGGATAGTTGGATTCAGCTGCTCAAAAGTCATCTGACATAAAGTCATCTGCCCCTGTTTTTCAAGGCTGAGTCAAATGTTCAGTGGCAATGTTTGGCTGTTAGTACTGCTCTGCAGTGGGGTTCAGTGGTAACTGCAGAGGTAATGGAGATAATGATTTCCCATTTGTAACTCATCTCTGGATCTTGGGGGACACTTTCCAACCAAATTATTTTCTATGATAAAAATCAGCAGACAAATGTGTAAATAGTTCAAGATACTAAAGGGATAAAAATATTAGAGAACACCGTTATCAATTTAAATGTCCTTGTAAACAACTAAACTTCAGGGGCATGACCAAACTGGGTTTTGTTTAACCAGTGTGTGAGTGTTAGAAGTTTTCTCAAGTTGCTACTCATTTGTGCAACCTGGTCCTGTAGCAGTCACAATACTGCACTTGAGTGGCCAGGGGAGGCTGTAAAAAGAAAATGTTTGTGCCAGTGTTTAGGTAGACTAGAATGAAATGCACCACTTGGAAACACTGGATTTAGAAATGATAGATTTGTAGAGAATTTGATTTTCACTCTTTCTGTAGTAGGAGTTTCTGAGACACAGTATTCCTGATTCAGACGTCAGAATACAAATCTGTACCAAACTGCTGAAGGTTACCTTGACAAATTTGACAGGAATCCCTCATCTCTGCTTGTATTTGATGATGGCCGTTAGCTCCATGGTCCTCATCATCATTTAGTCTTTTTTTTTTTTACTTTTAAATTGTCAATAGGAATGTATATCAGCTGCTAAAAAATGTTAGCAGGAACAGTGTAGCTAAAATTACATTGTGCTTACACATGCCATCTTGAATAATTTTCCTGTAGCACTTGCTAATTGCAGACAATTACCACTCTCAGGAGCTTTCATTTCAAACACTAAGCCAACTTGGGAAATGCAATGGCAGATTTCCCACAAGTCCTGTCCAAGAAGGGGTTTGAGTTCTCTCAAAGCTCTGATGTGCAGGATCAGCATCCTTAGTGCAGGAACACCTGTACAGAGCAGCCCTACCTGCCCAAAGCAGGGCTGTAGAACTTGTACATGTTCTAGACACCAGAATCTGCTTGGCCCTAGGGAGGTTTGGCAGATGGGAGTGGAGAGAGGGGGGCAGGTGAAATAAAAAAAGGAGTAAGACTGGCATTAATAAGGTCAGGAAAAGGAAAGAAGGGTCACTGGGTAGATAAATATGGCTGAAGTTGAATAGCTGAAAGAGAAATTGTTAATTAACGTGGAAGTATCCGCAGTAAAAACTGTGTCAAACCAGCCTGACTGTGTTCTCTCCCAGGCTATGGGACTGACCTGAAGATCCTTTTTCTGTATTGTTTCTCTCTCAAGTACTGGCTCTAGGAGTGCTGGGACAATGTGTGGGCATTTATCCCCAGTTAATTGCTTTAAAATATTATCATGTTCTTTTATTGCCAGTTGCTATGTAAGGAAGTAGAAAATTGTATTTTAGTTTTATTGTGCAATATGCGCTAAATTTTCCTTTTGTTATGTTTTTAATAGCATAGCTATTTTAAAATAGAACAGTTATCTCATTCACTGTCAGTATAATGATTTGTCTGCTGGGAAAAAATAACTTTGTATCACTCGGAATTATTTCTTTAATATTCAGAAAATTTTCCTAGGGATTAACCTTACCAACTAATGAGTTTTTTCTTCTGCTTCGTCATGAAAAAACCCCATCTTTCTATTTTTACCTGTCTTTTAGCAATCTGATCTGTTGGGATAACTAATCCTCCATCAGCTCCTCCTGTACTTTAGTTTGGTGTGGCTTTAGTATTTAAGGGAGGTATTTTCCTGAGTTTTGTGCAATAGATAATTCATAGCAATAGTAATGGTAGCAGCAAGAGTTTTTCATCCTGCTCAAGGTGAACTTCCTCAAAAGCTAAGCAAGCATTAAGAATTATTGCTACCCACAGCAATGGCCTTGTTCTGGTCACTGCAGTGACCATGGAAAATCTGTGTATCTCTGAAGCCTGCTGCACACAGACAGCTGGGACAAAGAGCCTTTCTGGTAGAATATAGAACTTCTGAAAAACACAAGTTTTGTCATCACTGAAGACAAAACCTGTGGAGTATTTGATAAGGATTTTTGGTGGGTAGATTTTTAGAAAAGGACACAGGAGGAGTGATGCATTTTCATTTTCTCTATTGGTTGCTTCAGCTGACTTTCATTCCCTGGATCTCTCTCTGGAATCTGCATTTGCTTGATTTTTCTATTTATTCTCTGTCTTGTTAATAGTGTATGCAAAAGGAACTGCTGCTGTCTGGATTTGTATATGAAAGTTGCTCTAAGTGATGTAAGTGGTGTTATTAAAGATGCTAATTCTTTTCTATAAAATTACTATTTTTCCTAGTTCCTATGGAATTATTAATATGTAGCTATTCCAAAGCAGGAGATTTTACAAATATCCATCTTATTTTGTATCTCTTCACCACCACCATCCTCGTTCCCCCACAACTTGGGGCTTTTTGGGTTGGGGATCAAATATGACGTACAAATAGACAGGGATATAGAGTTTTCTGCAGGGTTATTTTGATTTTTTAGTTGTTAACAGGAAGAAATCAATGAGTTGCAGGCATTGGAACCTCTTCCCTTTTCCTGCTCAGGAGGAATGACAACGTGTTGTGAACACACACAGCTGGAAGAAATTCTGCTCATTTGAGGGGAAATCTCTGTTGTTTGAATGTGTAAGTGAGCTCAGAGAAAGCACTTCCAAGTAATTTTCTGTCTGAAGGAAGGCCCAGTGTATGGAATCCTCTCGTTATGCTTAAGCTCTTTCTGTGGCTAAATTCCCCCTCAAAAGCCAGTTCTGTGTTCCTGACAGAAACTGTCATGTGCAAGGCTCTTGTAGAGCAAGAATTAAATGTGACAGCTGCTGTATTAGACCTCAGAGCCATTAGCTTCTCCCAGGGTAGACATGGTGATAAAATCCTTATTTACAAAATACCTGTAATCCAAAATTAGAAGTCTCCCCTGCAAAACTTCCCTCACCTGCCACCTGGCAGGGTCAGTCTGCCTTGCCTTCCATTAGTTAAAATCACTGTCACTGGGGAATTGCACTAGATGACTGAAGTCTCTCTCTCTCTCTTTCTCTCTCTCTCTTTCTCTCTCTTTTCTTTTTTTTTTCTTTGAAATAGAAGCCTTTTCTAAGTTCTGTTCCTTCCAGGAACAAAAATATGTACCTTTCATGATGGAAATAACAAAAAAATCCTCATGATGGTGTCAAATGTTCAAGTGTGGCAGAGTCACAAGAAGCCAAGGAGAATGTAATTGGTGCTTAGCTCCCTTTCCCCTGCAAGCCTCAATAACACTTTAACATTGTGGTGGTTTTCCCTTGAATGTGGCAAAAGAAATGACAGGTAGTTATTTTCACTATTTTCTGTTTCCATGGAAACCCAGTGTTTGCAGTAACAGTCTTACTGTAAGCTCTGTAATCCTCCCCTGGGGCTTCTCGCCAATGTGGTAATTTAATAATTCATGAGCATTAAGCCTGAATTTGCTGGGAAGCAAACTGTGTTGCTTGGAGCTGTTTTCTCAGGGCCAGATTCATTTCCCTCACAGATTTGGTGTTCTTTTCTCTAAGATGTCTTTATAAAATACACTCCATAAACCAAAGCAGTGCCTCAGTTGTTTGTGAAAGCGGGCTTATTGCAGAGCTGCTGGATAAGACAGCTCAGGAGAGAACTCTCCTGCCTCCCCCAAGAAAAGAAAAGGGGAGAAACCAAACACACTCTGTGAGCACTTGCCTGAAAAGGAGGATTTTTTAAATAGTCTATGAGTCACTGTTGAGACAGTGAGCAAACTGAAAGTTCAGCAGAGGTGATGCTCATGTCTCCAGGGCTCAGCACTGACCGCTGTCGATGATGGATTGCTCAAACACTGCTGGAATCTGGGAGATGCTGTTGGTTTACACTGGAAGTGGGAATTGAGTTCTTCACAGACATGGGTCCATTCTGTACATACGCTCTGGCTTCCTGTCACACTCACACTGACAATGGAGACTCATTCTGTGGACCTCTGGGAGATTTTGCTATTAGGTCAGTCTTACAGCAGCTGTAAGGACTTAGATTGTTTCCCAAGAGGATGAGCAAAAATTAGCAACTCTAAAAGATAATCATGATGAACAGAAAATAAACTTGAAAAGCTTTTTCTGAGGATACTCCTACTGCTTAAATCATCTTTCAAGAGTAAAACCAATTATTTTTCACAATGACAAATTACTAAAATGTCAATGTAAGTGCGTGCTTTCTTCATGAACATGAGACCATGCTCATGAGATAAAGTTCAGAAGGCCTGAAGTGTGGCTTTTTTGCTTTTTGGAAAGTTCCTACAGGGTGTTCTCAAAAGCATCAGGCTACACTGCTGTCCTGATGTGACCATTTCAGTCACTGACTGTGGTAATGTTCTTGCAGTTGACAAACTCAAGAGATTTGGACAAATTTCCAAATTCCAATTTCCAATTTGGCCAATGGAAGGAAAATAAAAGTTTATTTTTTTCTTGTGTGAAGTTGTGCGAGCAAATATGAGAAGCCTCGTGTGTTCTCATTAACTGTGTTGCAGAGTGCAGCACAAATGGAAAGCCAGGACAGTAAAGCCTGGTTTTCCCTCAGCCTCCAAATAGGATGGTGGGGAGCAGTAATTGCTTTCTGGAGAACTGGCTAATGCTGCTTCCCTGTGGCTTTAGAACTTCTGCTCTGCAGTGCACTTCCTCTTTGATAGAGGAACAGCTTCCCAAGTTAATCCATGGAAACATTAACTTGTCCGAACTGTAAGGTTTTGAGACTGTAGTTCAGTTTTATCTCCCCTTCCCACTCCCACCAAGCCCCAGGGATCTCTTTTATGGTGTTTCTCTCCCAACTTAATTCATGTTTTGAAACAAGCTCCTTTTTTTGCAGCTTTAAGAAAATGCTTTGATGCTATACCAGTAATGCCTAACATAATTCCATTCATCTGGTCAACATATTGTCCTTGTAGAGCTTGTACACACAGGGGCAGGAAGAATGCAGTATTTGATGGCACTGATGAAGTAAACTTCCTGAAATGTGGTGTGCACAGCAAGACTGGGATATTTTGAAGGGAAATGTTGGCAAGGTTTAGTTGCCATAGAGTGACCAGCTCATCCCAAGCTCTCTCCTGGATGGCCTGTGTGGAGCTTGCTCTTGAGATATATCTGGGACAAAATATGGTGCTTTTACAGTAGCATCTTCAAATGTTTATGGTACTCATATACCAGCTCAAATGGTACTCTAGAATTATTGTCAGGGATGTTAACATTCTTTGAAGAAGAGACTAGGGATTTTTGAGGGAGGGGGCAGGGGAGAAATTAAATAGTATCATGCTTCTCATTTATTTTTTAGCCAGCAGGACTGGCGAGAGATAAACTGTCCTGGCTAGGCAAGTGTTTGTAGCTTATTCCTGCAAACTTCTGGCTTCTGTGGCGGCATTTTCAGATTTTTGTTCCTGAGTTTGTGTTTTGCATGCAGGTAAGGTTTTACATGATACTAAAAGTGTCAGAAAGAAACCTGGGGAGACACCAAGAGGAGATCAAAGTTTAAAATACAAGTTATGTGATCTTTTCCGCTACCACGTTACCCCTTTCCCTGAGCACTTCTACATGTGTCGTGGACCAATACATATTTTTAAAATAACCTGTGTTCTTAGAAGGGGTTGGCCACATGCTAAATTCTGAAAAGCCAATTAAGTGCAGCTTTTGAGAAAGGACTGAGGTATTTTTAATAATTTTGGGGTTTTTCAGCGTTCCCCCAGTTTTCTCTGGAATTAAGAAGCACTGAGGAAAATAAGAAAAATTAGGGAGCATTTGTATATTTGTACCTTTTCCATTTCAGTGGCACATTGGAATGGAGAGGGTGAAGGAGGTTTTGTTGCTGGGAGAAATTGCTGCTGGACTATTATTTAAGGCAAGGGAAGGGTATAAGATGTGAGGTTTGTGCCTAAGGAGATTGAAGCCCCAGTGTGCTGCTGTCCCTGCTTCAGACAACCAATCTCCTGTACTTTGTTAAAGAATTAATTTTTTAGTCCATGTTCTTTATCACCAGTCTCCAATTCAAACAGAAAATTGATCTGCAGCCTCTCTGCAGACCTCCACAACTTTGGCATTATGCACCTATTAATGCTGTACCTACATTCCCAAATTGAAGCTCAGTCAGGATTTTTGCCTTGAAACACCCCCACTACTGAAACACATGAATGGATACAAGGGGCTCACCAGTCCAGCCCAAGCTCTTTGCCAGCCCTTTCCTTTTGTTGTCATCTTCACACATTGTGCAAAGAACATCACAAGCAAACCTCAACAACAAACTCCCTGTGGGTACAGTGCCACTCCTGCTCACCCAACAGTTAATTTTGTCCCTGTTTGCCCCCTTTTTTCATGAAAATGTAACATCCCAAACCAGTGATGGCTTCCTTCCTTTCTGCAGAGTTCAGTATGGTCCTGCTTTTCAGTCACTTTGGTGAAGCCAAGAAGTGAGACACTACACTCCTTTCATTTTTGCTCCTTTTCAAGTGAATGAACAAGAAGCTGTTTGACTTTGCTTGTCAGAGCAGTAGTTCTTATATTTGAGTAGCTGGAGCAATTACTAATCATGAGAGTGATTGTAAACCCTGGCTTAGTGCTGCACAAGAGGTGGTTTCACTGTGATGTGAATTAGCACAGGAGGAGATGCTGCAATTAGAGTAATTGGAGCTTACTTATAGCATATAGGAGCAAGAGGAATAAATGAGCTTTTGTTTAAGATACTGCTTCTGATGTGGCATGTCTTGGGTCTGAGCTCAGCAGGGTAAAATGATAATTCTTTTCTCTGTTTTGATGCATTTTCTCCAATTTTATGCAAAAGAACTGATTTTGGTGTATATTCAGAATAGCTGAAAACTTTTATTGGGTTGTTGGTTTTCGTTGTGGGTTTTTTTGGTTTTGGGCAGCAGTAGGATCGAGCAGTCAGATTGCATCTCAGTACCTACGATGCTTCATTTCCACCACTCATTTGGCAGTTATAACTGCTGGGTTTTTAATTAATTTCGGCATGGATTTGATATTTCAGTCTTACTGAACTGGACTTAATGTTGCCTAGATTCTGTGTGTGCTTTTGTCCTTATGCAGAAGATAAGCTTGAGGAAAAGACACACCGGAGACTCAACTTTTCCAAGGACATAGCTCTTAAAAGAAGAAATTAAGATACTCAATTCCCATTAAGTTCCTTGACCCTAAATGTGTGTATTTTTGTCTAAAAACAGACCTGCAATGATAGATGAAGGCAGTGGATTTTCAGGTCATTGGAAACAGGGTTATTCTTCCAGGTTTGCTTTGACATAGAAATAAATTTGCGGTTGTAAAATGGGAAGCAGCTGACTAACTAGTTCATAATGTGGGTCACCAGTGTGAAAGAGTTCCAGTCCTCTTCCAGGGACCCTGACAGTATCAGCACCAGTAAGACCTTAGTAGAATAATAACAGAATAGCAGAATAATAGTAAACTGTTCTTGATCAGTAGTAATATCAAAGATTAGATGAATGCTGGAGATGAGAAGCAAACCCACAAGTTTAGGAGAAGTGATGTGCAAGGAGAACTGGAGCTGGCTTGGTCCTTTGGGGTGGCCTCTTGGCACTGCTGCCCTGTCACTCTCTGCCTCCTGTCCTTGGATCTCTTTTGGCCAAATGCCTCTTCCTTTTCCACAGTTCTCAAATGCTGCAGTTGACTCAAAGTCCCTAATTATTTATTCACACAAGCTCAAGAAGACTCAGGGGAGGACTGGAAATTAAAGGAAGGAATATAAAGGTTGTTACTGCAGTGGTACTGGAATAAGGGAACAGGTGATCAATAGGCAGGTGAGAGAGGTGGTGGTTGCTTCATTTCTTGAAAAGCACTGGAATAGGAGGACAGGAACCAGATTTTCTCCATGGCTTTAACAAGGAAAAGATGAATTGCGAATTGTAAAAGATTTCCACTTATTAATGGAGGAAAACCTTGCAAGAGACCATCGAGTGAATCTCCAGAATATCCCTCTTTGGGTGCTTTAAAATCACACTGAGCAATCTTTTGTTAATGAATGAAATCCATACAGGCAGCTCAGCTCAAAGACTTGGCAGCCCCTTCCCTGCCATTGTCTGAGGGACAGTCTGCACAGGATTTTGTGGCTCACAGTATTGCATTCAGCTCCTGTATGAAAATGAAATGCTCATTAGAGCTGAAATACTAATTTTAAAAAACCCTAACAAAAAACTGTTTTGAAAGCTCAATACTACGTCTTACTGGAAATCTAAAATACAGTATGTAACATTGATTTATGTATTAGATAGATTGAGGTAGCTATGAAGATGTAATGTTGTAGTAATGTGAGTGTCAGTGTAATATTGTAAAGTTCTAGTATTGCCTGCTCTCCACTTAACACATCACAAAATTACTGAAAGAATGGATTTTACCATGTCATTAAAGCATTTGGTAAAATGTTCTTTACTTACTGACATCTCAAAAGAATTGTCAAATGTCTGTTTGTTATGGATTTCTTTGTGGCATTTCAGCAGTCTCTGAGGTTATAAGCATTGGTAGCAAATTTATTAAAATTATAACTGAAGGGAGTTGTGGGATACATGGAGATTGGAGTAATAGTGAGTGACAGGGAGAGTGAAACAGCCAGAAAGGATCATCTGGATTGATGAGCATCATTAACTTACTTAAATTATCATGCAAAGGTGTATAATGAGATGTATGGGTCATACTCGAGAATTAAGGACCATTTCAACAAAAGTAATAATTCTGAAAACATATCAGTGTTTATAATGGACAGGTCACATGAACTCACAGCATAAAGCTGTGTGGAAGGGCTAAGAGGTGATGTCTGATAAATCACAGTTAGGTTGAGCAGGAACTTGGCTTCACCTGTGTGGAGCCCCCAGGTGTGTGTGTATTTATGGTGCAAGTGGTCTCAGTACCAGACTGTTACAATCTTACAGCTTTAGAACTCTTCCTGAAATGCTGCTGAAAAATTTCACTGGGGGTGAGTTCTACAAAACCATTCCAGCACTTTTTCTTGGATTTTTAACAGTGTTAAATTGCTTGTTTGTGTGTGGGGATATCACTGCTATCCCTGCCCTGCAAGAAATGAGTTTCTCTAAAGGGCTCTTTAATGCAGAAGGGTGACAAAAAGCAGTGGCTGTGCACTGAAATCAGGCATTTCCCGTGATCCACGTGCTTTAACAGCAGGGATGAGTGGCCCTTGGAGCAAGCTGCCAAAGGAGGCAGTGTGGACACTGTGATTTCATTTTCTTCAGGCCAGCGCTGGATAATATGCTGGCAAATGTATGAAATGAAGGTTACTGGAGTTGATGCAGTTGTACTGGACAGGATTGAAAGGATCTGTGATTACTGGAAGATTTAATGATGTGCTCTCTCTTTATTTTTGTGAAAATCTAGGAAGAAAACTGTGGTCAATACTTAGGGGGCTGTTGCACACTAGGGAAAAAATTGCTTATCAAACTTACTTTACACATAAATTCTCTGTCTTAAGAAGTAGTATGATTGTCCATGTCTTACCATGCATTGTGAGTATTGTTCCTTTTGCAGTCTGGCTAAACATGCTGGTTTTATTCATCAAAGGGCTGCTTAAATTGATTGGTAGGAGTTATATCAATTGAATCTTGATGTATTTGAATTAGTTTCTTGCTTCTAGAAATGCTCTGTGTTGAAGGAGATTGCTTAATTGGTATTCTTGTAACTTTTAGTTTTGAGTGGATTTTAATGAACTCGGTTTTACCAAAGGCAGTGTACCCCTCAGCAAGTTTGCCTTAGCCTTTGCCTGGAGGAGTTGTAATGTGTACAGGTTCTGTGCTTCTTATGTTCACATTATTTTAATGTTATTGCATCATGAATATGCATCAACACAATGTTTTCACATGCAGACTACCTACTATTAGAAATCTGTGCTATTCATGTACTTTTGTATAGACCAGTGAATACTGTTTTACAGACTTTGGAATTACAGCAACCACTGCATCTTTTTTTAATAAAACCCAAATCTACCTGTATTTTTCTGTTGAAGTATGTACAGGAAAAGCTCATTGTTTTTTTACCATTGTTTGTTTTTCAGTGAGAGGTTCATGGTGAGGTTAAACAAGAACGGAGGCCCCAGGAATCCGGAGAAGATCGATCGAATGTGTGCACTTTTCACAGTACGTGTCTGTTCCCTTTCTTCTCCCCTCACAGGAGTGGGGTTGGAGGTTTCCTGAGAGGAAGGAAAGCCACTTCTTCCTCTCCAATATAATCAGTAGAACAGAAATAGTTTCTAAGTTTTGTTATGGTTTTGACTAAATGTTAACATAGAAAGTGAATGTATGTCTAAATTATTTTTACGGCTAAGTGAATATTCTGAAGTACTTGCATTTGTTCCTGCAGATAGTGTGAAATTTTGAATATTTTCATTGGATGTGCTGTGCTCTTAGATAATAGAGCATAGGAAAAGGCTGTGATGGCCTGAACATAAAACAAGGCACTTTTTTCTGAATGAAAATCAGACAAGTGTTATCCCTTGTCCTGTCCTTACATGCCCTTGTCAGAAATCGCTTCTGTGCTGGTCTTAAGTTGTGTTTAAAATTCCCTCAGAATCAAGTGTCAGACCATCATTTTATCTGCTACTTCTTCTCAGAAAGAATATGAAAATCTAGAGACACTGAAACTTAGCAGCTCCTCACAGAATAACTGTAAGGAATCTCAGATCCCAAGTGTGATAAACACCTTCCATCGTGACTCACCTTTAGTTAGTGCTGGAAGCTCTGTAGCAGAAGTATTTTTACCTTCAGTGAAGAAGAAAGATGGCAGAGCTTTGGTTCTGGCAGTGACACTCTCTGAGGTGAGGGAGGGCTGGACGCTGAACCAGGCATGGTCCCCAGCACTGTTCCCTTCTCTCCCTTAAGTAGGCAGCAGAATTAGTCCTCTCAGGGGACAGAATAGAGCCGTATAAGGATGCTCTGTTCTGTCTCCATCTGGATCTGAGGTGCAGTCCAGAAGTAGCACTGATCTGGATGCTGACATCAGTAGCAGTTCTGATTTTGGTACCATCAGTGAAGTGCTGCCACCTGATTCAACATCAGCAGAGGTGACAGTGTCGCCCCAGAGATGGTAACTCAAACCAGAGTCTGGCCCTGCTGAGAGAAGGTGGGCAGGGGTTAAGTTTCAGCACTGGTGTCTGAGTCAGGTGAAAGGCAGGAGTGCAGCATTAGGAGCTGCCCTAAGGAATATTCCCAAAAGGCAGCACAAGCTTTGTATCAACTTTGGTACTTTCTGGCCTCTGAGGTTCATCCATTTGGAAAAGATTTTCATCATCCAGCTTCCCCACCCTCACCCATGCCACATGATTTGGGGTCATGGAACAAGTGTCCTGTTTTCCTCTGTGTGGTGAACAGTGTGAAACAGTTTTGCTCTGGTGATCTGCAAACCAGCCTTTACACCCTTTAAAAAATAATGATAAATGACAGCCAGGGCCATAACACAGTTCCAGGAGAGACCTGCTGCATGTTCTGAGTAGGGCCAGTGTAGTGCAAGAGCAGCCAGCCCTGGGATTGCAGACACTGGCCAGTGCAGCCCCAGTCCTGACCAGAGATACCTCCTGAGCTCCCTTTCCTATTACTGTGCAAAAATACCAAAGCTGCTGCAGTCTCAGCTCTCCAGGGTGCTCAGACTCCATCACTGGCTGGTGGAGGTGCTTAGACACTCTTACTCATCTGCTGTAGAATGTGTACTCTACATAACAAGAATTATAATGAATGTATACTCTACGTAACAGCAATTATAATTGGAAAAATTATCTGTGCAAAAGATCTTACACTTCTAAAACAGTATTTTTCATCACTGTGTTCAAAGAACTTTCCAAAGTGTGTAGTAAAAGAGCAATAAATGTTTGCTTTTGTTAATAACCATTTTATCTGCAGTGGTTCTATCTTATCATAATTTCTTAATTATGAAATGCTTCTAAGATAAGATAGTTCTGTGATTTTCAGGTCTGCTCCCAAGCTTGTGTTCATCTTGACTTTAAATCTATTTATTTATTTATTTGCCCTCCCTCACCACACCACAGTATCTTTCTAAAACTCTTATCTTTCCCCAGGGCAAGCAGCCCATATCTTAGATAATTCAAGGGATCCCTGTCTTTTCCTGCTGTCTCTGTTACTTCTAAGGGTTCAGCTGTCTCCTTGTGTAAGATATCAAAATCACCCAGGCTTGGGTTTTACATCTGCTGTCATATCATAGCAAAGGTGAGAAACTGCTTGCTCTGGAGATCAAAGCTCACTCAAGCAAACCTCAGCCTGTGCACATGTTAGAAACATTCCTGGGTCTGAATGAAAATGTAACTATACTGTATAAGGTAGTTTTTTTTTTGTTAAATGCCTTATTCTCTGTGGCCTATGAGGGTGGCAGCTGAGTTAAATTACTAATTAGTGTCAGACAGGTATCCTTGATTCCAGTGGTTTGGGGGTTGTTGTGATGGTGTTTGGGTTTTTTAACACACAAGCAGACCTTTCTAGAAACCAGCATTATAAAGAACTAACAATTATGGTAGAGTAAATCTTCCATACCCAATACAGGTGGGGAAATTTAGGGGTGATTTTCTAAAAAGCCATTCAGTTAGAATTATAATGAAATTATGTTGTGTATCAGTCACTATCACTTAGGAAGCTCAGAAGGATGTGGGAAATACCCACCCAGTGGATGCAATTCTAAGAATAACCAGTAAATGTAGTTTATCCTCTCCTGGTCCTAGGAGATGTACATGGATTCTCTGCAGAGGAATTATCTGAAAACTTCCTCACAGGGGTTGGGGCTTTGGTTGTTTGGTGCATGTCATAGTAAGAATTTCTTGCCTTGTAAAAAGCCTGTGCTGTACAAACTGAAATGCAAGGCCATCTGGGCCTACATTTTTTGTCTTTTGCCTGTGACACTATATTTGTGAAATTGGAAAAGTGACTAAAGTGTGAACCCATCAATATGTTCATGCCCTGCCGTTTTCTGATGTTTTGACAGCTGCCCTTTGAAAAAATAGTTCCTTAAATTGCTGTTAATTAGAACTGGTAATCTGATGGTATAATAAAATTTCCCCTGTCAAAGCACAGATATTTTCAGGAATCTATTGCTCTCTGGAGCATTAAGTATTACCTCCAAGTTTTTTTGCTTTTTGAAATGTCTTGTCAGGCATTACTGAGATTAAAACTATGTCAAATCCCTTTTAGTGTGGAACTTCATGTCTCCAAGACATGCAAGATAAAGGCTACCATATGTTACTCTGGTATGTTGGGTGATGGAGAAAGCCTAGAAAGTGTGTTCCCTCCTTGGTGCAGCAGCAGAATCGAGCCTGAGGAGGAAATGCTAAGGATGGTTTATGTAGCTTCATTTTTTGGCTCTGGAGGGACAGATCTGCTGTTAGCAGCATCCCCAACAGTGGCTCTGCAGCTCCCTGCATATGCTGCCCTGGGAAATACAGAGCTGCTTTTAGAGAGCAAGGAGGTACAGCCATGAATTTATTACTTGCCTGCTGTAATTTAGCAAGATAACACAATTGGGAAGGGATTGCAACTTCATAGGATAAATTCCCTTTATGCCTAGTTCTGAGTCACTGTGCCAGCTTTTCTTGTGCTGTGTGGCACCGTAATCTGGAGTTGCATTGCCATCATAATCTCACTGGTTGAGGTTTGGGTTCTCAAGTCACATGAGAAAGAAGTTCCCTGTGTGATTTAAGGTTCATGTTTTAGCTTCCAGCAAAATGCAGGTTTGAATTCTAATGGAATGACAGATCCTAGATGTCCACAGTTTAAATTTCCTCCCCTCTTTATATAAAAATAGCATTATTTCCTTTTACAGTGGTTATAATACCACGTAGTTGAGGAGCTTTTTAAAGAAAACCATGAGGTTTTATCTGAATCACAGACTGTTCAGTTAATTTTTGTGTAAGTAGTACCTGACAGTGAGATGACAGCACTTAGCAGAGAAAGAGGCAGCAGCTGTTGCTGTAGAGCACAAGGAGCCTTTTTGCATCAGTCTAAACCAGGGATGAATATTCTCCCAGTACACAGTATGTGTTAAAAGTCTTGTCTGGGAGGTGAGTGGCATAGGGAAAACTGGTTTTTATGAAGAAATGTTTCTTCGACCTTTCCTGTAACTGAAAAAAAATGAAAATGCAGGAGGAATGTCTAAGAAGTTGCTGTTTGTTTATGAAGCTATCAGTGAAAACTACAACATACCAAGGAAATTGCAATTAAGGTGGCTTCTGACATGGGAATGCGAAAGGCTGCAGTAGTAAATTATTGAAAAGTATCCTATGTGTATTTTTAAAATTTATTTCTTTATTTTCAGATTTTTCTCAGAGTCAATAACAGTTACTTGTCTTCATTAACTTCAACTTTCCTTTCACTCTTCTGTAGGTTCTCCTTTTCCTGTTGTTTGGGTTTTTTTGAAGCTCATTTTTGAAAGTCTTGACCTGCTTTTCTGTAACATAGGATTTCAGAGTTTTCATCCACATTCATAGCTGCAGGCACTGATGTTGGAATGTCTCTCTTTTTTCTAATCTTTCAGGATCTCAGCAGCAAGGACATGAAGAGAGATTTGTACATAGTTGCCCATGTAATCCGAATAGGTACAGTATGATTTAGTTCTTGAAATATATGTAATAAACAGAGCTCCTAGAGTATTTTTAAATGTATGTTTTAATTAGCTGACTTTATAATGATTTATACATTTAGAAAACTCAGTCACAGACTGATTGACATTCAGACCATATGGAGCTAAGTGTTAGAAAGTTACTGATGACTGTTTAACAGTGGTTTTGTTTTTCTGAGTCTGAAGCAGAATTTTTGATTAAACACCACAGCTACAGGAGAGGGATGAAGTAAAAAGGCTTTTTGTTTAATGTTTAAAAATTTCAAATGAGATGGTTTTACTGGTGATATAACTGGGTTACAGGGCAGGATATCAGCATGTCTGACCATCCACAAAGAGTAAATCAGAGGCTGTTAGACAAATGTATATCAAGATTTGTTTGCTGCTGTAGGAGTCTGTGGTGCAAGTACATATTTTACCTGTGTTAATTATAATTTATTTTAAATACTGGGCCTAAAATGTTAACAGGGCATAGTAGGAGCAGCAGAGGCAGCTTCCTCAGCTGTATTATTGTAAGCAAGTGAGAAGTGCAGTGCCATTCGTGTGTTTCAGGTTTTCAGGTGACTGAAGAATGGCCAGGCAGTGTTTGCAAGGACAGGGTTTTTTAGCCTGTTGCCAGCCCAGTCACTGCTCACACCCATTACCAGCCACAGGCATCTTTTCTGGAGTACAGCAGCTCTAAACAGCTTTGTGTGTTGTCCTGGGAATGGCAGTGAGCCTTCAGAGCCACAAATGTGTCAGAGAGGTCGGGGTTTCATTGTCTGACTTCCTGTGTCATAAGAGCCTACACATCAGAATTGCTCTGTTATCACTTGAGGTGATAAATGAAGCTTGTAGAAAGATGCTGTATTAACCTTGATGCTAGGGCTGGACAAATTATTATGTGTAATGCTACAAGTTCACTTCAATTATCACAGTGATTTCTCTGGCCTTGGCATCTCTTGCTCTATTTAAAAACTGCCTCTGTAATAGGAAGTTAATCACTGAGCAGCTTTAGACCTCAGAATTCTCCTTCCTTTGCTCCAATAAGGATCTATCCAAACATGATAAACAACCAGTATATAATATTACATATATTATATACAATATATGATACATTCCCCTAAAGCAGTTGAATAAAATGAGCATTTGTGCAAATAGTGCACTCTATGGAAGGAGCACAGTGAATCTCTGTGTGGGTCAGACTGGTGAGTACAAGCCATATTCTTGGCTCATCCACAGATGATTTGTAGTCAGCCCAGCTGGATGCAAATATGTGTCATGGAGCTGCAAATCAAAGCTGGCCAGACATGATGCTTTTCACTTTGCCCTTGGCTGGTTTTGGCTGAGTGAGGTGGAGGTTCGAATGGACCTCTGGGTTTGAAAAGTTTAAGAGTGAAAAGCTGTGGTGAGTTGACACCAGGTGCCCTCCAAGCCTGTCACTCCCCTCATGAGCAGGGTGGGGCTGGCTAGTAAATAAGATGGAAGAAAATTGATGGGTGAAGCTAAAGGCAGTCAGATAAAGCAAAGGCCATGAGCAGAAGCAAAGGGAAGCAAAAGATTCATTCCCTCAGTGTCCAGTCACTTCCCAGGCACCCAGGCTCCAGTCTGTATAAAGCCAAACCTTGCAGTGACAAGTGTCCCCACTCCTCCTTTCCCTTGTGCTGCTGAGCAGATGTCACATGGTTTGGGACATGCCTTTGGCCAGTGTGGGTCAGCTGTCCTGGCTGTGTCCCCTCCCAGAGCTGCCCCCCGGGCTCCTGGAGAGGAGGATGTTGCAGAGGCAGCCCTGGTGCTGTGCCAGTCCTGCTCAGCATCCCTGGGCTGTCAGCAGCACCTCCCTGGGCACCGGCACAGCCCAGCACGAGGGGCTGGGGGAGAACCAACTCCAGCTCCTCCAGAGCCAGGCAGGAGTGTCAGCCTGCAGCCTGGAGCTGAAAGTGTCCTGGGTGTGTGTTCTCAGAGGGGAAATGAGCACAGCAGGCAGGATGTGGCTGCGTGTCCATCCCTGATGTTTGGGTTTCCTTCCTTTTAGGCCGCATGTTGCTCAATGACTCCAAGAAAGGGCCCCCCCATTTGCACTACCGGCGCCCCTACGGCTGCGCGGTGCTGAGCATCGTGGATGTGCTCCAGTCCATCTCGGAAATCAAGGAAGAGAAGGACTTCGTGCTCAAAGTTTACACGTGAGTAACTCCTAGAAGGAAGTTTTTTTGCTTCTTTATTATTCCAGCAGCTCATAGAAACTAATGAATATTATCCACAGATGTTTCAGGTGTGTGAAATGCTTCAGAAGTTATTGAATATTGCCCAAATCTATGTGACTTGCAAAGCTGCTCTTTTATTAATGTGAATTATTTAAAATCTGCTGAGCTCAAACCCAAAGAAATGTGCTGCATTTCATCTGATGAAGGGAATAATAACTCATGCCTCATCTGCTATTCCTTACCACTCATGGTAACCAACAAAAGAAGTAGAAAACAACTGAAGCCAACAGTGTGTGACCAAAATTCTCAAAACAAATCAACATTTTTTGAGCAGGAATCTGTCTTCAGTTATTTGTGATTTTGAACTTTGAACTAACATTCTTATTATGAAATGTGGTCTCACAGTTGTAATAAAGAGGCCACAGACAAACTGTCTGGAGACTGCAGGGAATATTTAAATCCCTTGTCAGTGAGGATAAATACTGGCAAGATCTGCTTTGCAGATGGGCTGAGGCACAGCTGACACTGCTTTGTGGTCTGTGGCTACTATTGAGAGTAATAAGTTAATTTGGTGGGTTATGGAACTTTGTCATTCTTTGAGAAGTGCATTCAGAAGCAGAAAATGTGACCTTCAAGTGAAACTAAATGAAAAAATGTCTTTTACTTTTCACTGAAGATTCTTGGATGTCTCTTCATCCATTAGAATATCTTAAGTCCAAACAAAAGTCTCTCAGAGTCATTGCTTTTTATTCTTCCTTTGCCAGAAGTTATGAAAATTTTAGGAAAAATGTCAAATTATAGGGAAGAAAATGGTCATCTTTCTTCTCTCTGTCAGTAGAATCTGGCCAGTCTTGGCCTTTTGTCACATTCAGTTTCAGCTTATCTCAGACCAGTGGGTTTTGGCTATATAGTTCTATTGGCTTTGTAGATATGGTGTTAATGTATTGCAACTGCAACATTTTGGATCTTTAGTGAAATTGAACATTCTGATTATTAGATTTTTGTTTTGTTGCCCATTTAATGACTCTGAAAAATAGAACAGAAAAAACTTGTTAAAACACTGGACTTTGTCAGTGACAATTGGACTCACACAGCCCTTTAGAGCAGCCCAAAGTCTTGGTACAGTGATGGAATAAAAATCACAGGATGCAGAGCTTCCCTTTTCTTCCTTCTAACCTGCAGTGGTTTGTTAATTTGGATTCCCTTCACAGCAGCCAGAGCACCAACAGTTTTTGCCCAAATTCCTCAGCAGATTTGCACCAGTTGTTCCTCACGTGGGCAGGGAGAGCCCCTGGCTGAATTCAGCTCTATAATCAGATGTTTGTAATTCTTTATCACTATTATCACTCTCCTGGGCTGTTATAAGGCTTTCACATCATTCTTTTATGTTGCTGCTGTTTGCTGTGTTCTGTGTAAACCTCCAGCAGAAATATTCAGGAGGGAACATGGATATATCTGAGGGGCACCAGCTCATCCCCTTTGCAGCTTTGATAGCTGTTGGTCTTTCATGACAGAGTTTTCACAGGTTTGTCTCTTGCATCTTCTCTTTGCACATTCCTTTAGCTAACCTGCCTTTTCCTGATCGTAGGCTACAATTGAAATGACAGGATTTTGTCCTTTGGAAGTTTAAAATTGAATATGAGTGCTTTAACAGCCCTGAACTGATTTTCTTACCTGCTGCTCTCATTTTGATTACTGTTAAAATGCCTCAGGCCAACTCTAAAACATCATAAAGATGAAATAAGGAGAGAGGTGTATTTGTATTTTTCAAGGAGCAGTTAAAAGCATTCCTTTTATACACCATGTGGCTAAAGCTTACAGCTACCACAAATGAGGCAGCTAGAAAAGCCTTTTCACAGGGAGAAGCTGGAAGAAATTTGAGAGACTGAAAACCTAACAAAGGCTGAAACAAATACATGGTCTGTCAGTGGAGACTTCTGCTGAATTCACGAGAGAATGCTTATGGGAGGGGAAAAAAATCAATTTACTTCATCAGTCTTTCAGAGCTTGCCTTATTATTATTAAAGATTTATGTCTGAAAAATTTTTTTTTCTCACAATTGAGATTTTTTTTTGTTAATCCCACAGTCATGTTAAAGTCTCCCTAAGAGGATAGAGTACCACAGCTGTAGTTATAAGCTCATTATGCAAAAGCATAAAGGTTTACTTTTATTATTCATTTTAATATATATGTAAAATAATTTAAAAGTGAGATGGAAGTTAAATTCTCAGTCCATTTTTTCTGAAATAACTTGACTTAATATTTTGTATTAATTTTTATCTTTAATGAAATTTTTTGCTCATTGAATGTTACTCTTGGTGTCCATTTTGCAATTCCCCTGAAAACTTCATGCCTTTCTCGTCCATATTCACTTTTTCTATTTTTTTTTTTTTTCTGGCCTATTTTCTTTCAATTTTTTCTTTCCTCTTTCTCCAGCCCTAGATCTTAAAATTCTCACCAGTTAATGGCTGAGTGCCTTCCCCTTTTGCTATTCCATTGTTGCTGTTTGCCCAGCTGGACAAGAGCTCCCATCCCTTTGCTGTCCCCAGCTGCTGACACTGGGGCTGCTGTGGGATGGAAAACATTCCAAATGTGCATTTGCTGCACAACCAGCCAGCCTCAAAGGTGATGAATGGCTCAGGAGAAAATTCTTATTTAAAGGAGAAATAGATTCTTTTACATACTTGATATTTGGACAAGTAAAATGTGAGCACAGTAAGGCACATTCCAAGCAAGTGTTTCCAGGCCAGCCTGTCAAAGCTGGGAGAAGATCTTCCTTCCTGGCTCTCAGGAAATGCAAAGTGCAGCTTCCCCTGGCACTTGGTACAAAACTGGCTTTAAGCTGCCTTTGCTGTTGATTTTGGGATAACTTGGTTGCAGGTTAATTTGCAGGCATAAGTCACTGGAGGCTGAAACCTATTTTAATTTGCACTCCAGGCTGGTACAGCAACTAAGAAATCACCACAGGTGAGACATTTGTTTGTAACTGTGAGGAGGGAGGATGGTATAGAGTTTGTGCTATAGGTTCTCTCTCTACTGTTAGGAGAATATTATTTAGAGTAGGATAAATGACTTTTAATGTGTCGACAATGTGAAGATAATTTTTATTTTTCCTTGATGAGTGAGCTGAATTAGCACACAACACCACAGTTATTGGCAAGGGGTTTGTACTGTCCATTAATGCCTTAGCTCTGTTGTGTTCTGGTTTTGAGGGATTGTTTTGGGGAGTGCAAATACAGTCAATTTACCATCCTGTGAAGTTCTGCAAGGTCACTTCATGCTGATCTGCCTTGTGTGACTGTGTGGGAACTGGTGTCTCCTCCCAGAAGGGACATAGGACTTACAGGAGGTGGGCAGTGGAGCAAGTGCCATGTTCTGTGTATTTCATTTGTTCCAAGTTGTCTCTGTTCCTTTTGCTGTTCTAAGAACATTTGGGGGTGTCAGTAATTGTGCCATCACAGGCTTTGGGGGTTAGCTCATTATTCTTGGCAGCACATGGTTTTGCAAGACTGAAGCTGTAGGAAATTACCAGCTGCTACTTGTAGGTAGCCTGAATTCCTTCTGCCATGCTGTTCTTCAGTTATATAATGCAGCAAACAAAAACATCCCCACCGTCTTCACAGGAGCTGGTGTGTGTCTTACCTTGGCTCTGCTGACATGTTTTACCCTTGGGGGGAAGCAAAAAAGGAAAAAAAAATGGTAATATCCTTGGAGAAGTTTTACAAAGTGATTTATTTCTCAAGACTCATAGGAGCTGAAAGCTTGGAGTATTACTTTTTCTCTTTTTTTAACCTTTAAGAGTCAGTAGGGCAGAAGTGTAATTAAATTGTTTAATTCAATTGCTTTTCAGGAGAAATGAGATTGACTATTGCTGACTTCATGGGAAATCATTGAATCTTGCCATTGTGATTTAAATAAAGCACAGTTGTATTTAAAATGCAGTTAGACTTGAGCAACATACTGCTTTTCTTTTCTTTTTTTACCAATAGCCCTGTTTGTGGTAAAGGTGCCATTTTTTTTCACATGAGAGAAGATTATATGGCTTATCTTTCATGTCAAAGCTTGATAAAGAAGGTCACATCATTTCTCTGCCTTTCTCTCCCCAGTCTGAGGTCTCACCCATCCTGTGGGACACTAGCCTGTGGCCTCAGAATGTGGGGCTGGTTTCCCTGGTTCCTGTCTCAGTGGCACTTCAGTTCCTGCATGTTGTGCTTTGGATCCTGAGCAGAAGTGTAGCACTCATTTTCTACATGACAGAATTCAGATAGAATGTCCAGAGCTTTCTGCATTCTGTCATAATCTGAAGAGTGGAACAATGGCTTTGATGACAGAAGAGTCACCACCAGCTCCAAAGTGTCCATTGAAAGGACATAACTATTAGGGAATATTTTGTTCCTTCCACTTTTAAAAATAAGAGTTATGTGGGGTTTCTCTCATTCATCCAAACCCTACAAGCTTTCATATTATCTCTACAGCAAAGTTGACTGTTGTGTTCAAAGATGGTTCAGCAGAAAGCATTTAACTTGAATTATTGTTGTTTTATTTTAGGTGTAACAATGAAAACGAATGGTGCCAGATCCATGAAAATATCATCCGCAAGTCCAGCACCAAATACACAGCCCCCAGCTCCAACTATGGTAAATACCTCCTTGTGCTTGCTTGTCAGAGCAACAGCTGAACTTCTCCTGTAGGAAACAGCTGGTTATCCCTAGCAGAGAAATTCACTGAGATGTGAGGTTTTCCTTTCAGAGCTAATGACAGATAAATGGGGAAAGTAAATCCTGTCTTATCTGTTTACCTCATGTAATGATGTCTGTAGTTGCTAATTCAGAGATATCACTGCTCTCCCATTCCAAATGAAGCAGCTGATAGGATACAGTTCAGCTTCATTACAGCCAGTTCTGCATTCATTACCAAGTGCCTGAATCATGGTGATGTCCAAATACTGAATTTGTCTTAATTTTGCTTGTTTGCATAGTGAGACACTGTAGTGGAATATGCAGTGCACACTCCCATAGAAGAGATTAAGCACAACAATAAGTAAATAAAACATTTTGCAGGTTTGGAATTTTGCTGTGTAAAGCTGGTTTCATTCCCTGCTGCTCCTCCTGTTACAGATAAAGTTATCCACTGGTTATCATTAAAAGATCTTCCTAAATTCTTTATCACTTTGAAAACTTGAGCAACATGTCTGAACTTTCAAATTTGCTCCGGTCCTTTTACACTGGAATTTTTAAAATTTATTTTCATTAGTTTGTTTTTAATAGCAAACAAGGATATAAAATGAACAAGTTTTCCTGGAAGTGGCAAAAATAGTCAAGGGTGATTTCTAATGAACATGTGTTTCTTGTGTGCTGTGAAACCTTCTGTACACAACAGACACCCTCATACATGGTATTCAAAGGGTTTGGATTTTTTCCATGGTTTCAGAGCCTGTATTTTCCCTGCAGTGCTCTCCTGCCTACCCAGCTGGGCAGTTGCAAGTCCATGTCTTGGCAGCTTTTGAGTATATACATGCTGACTGTCCAGCTGGCTGGTTGGCCTCCCTTTTCCTTCATTTCAAGGCTTTATGCTCATTTTTTTCATCCCAGCTCCCAGTATTCATTAAATGTATACAATCTTCATGTAATCTGGGTATCTTCTTCCTTGCCAAATTTGACTGAAGCCAAACAGCAGGCTTGAAAATAATTTCAAGGGGAGAAGGCAGGAAGTGGGTGGGAGGTACACGACACTCCTGGTTTTGTTTCCCTGGTAACTTGTCTGAGAAAATGGTGACTAAATATTGGTCACAAAGCCCAGATATTGAGCTTAGGAAAGAGCAGGACTTTGAATGGCTCATGCAAAAATGTTCATCCAAGGCAGGGTTTGGTTTGGTGTGTGTTGTTCTGGGTGGCGAACAGAGAGGACAGAAAGAACTCTTGACCAAGTGCCACTGAAGGAGATAAAGAATGTGGAAAATTGCTCTGTGCAGGTAATTCTCATGGATATGTGGAGCTGGTAGTGTGTGCTCAGCAGGTGAGACTGGGCTTGAATGGCTGAGCTCAGTCCTGGTATTTTTTTTACGATAATGCTGGACTTCAAATTTTAGCAGTACACTCTCCTATGTTGTAAATTAAAAGCAAGTAGAGAAAACAGCTGGACTGAGATTAAATGTGTAATTATTCCTAGTCCAGCTGCTCAGATGATAGACTGAACAGCAGAGCTGGTTGCTGAAGTCCCTTTGGCCAGTTGGCACTCCTGAAACAGGTTGAGGAACTGCTGGGAATTTCATGAAAATCATCATCCCTCTATGAAACAGTTAAAGAAATTAGTGGAACAGATACACTTCGAGATTTAAGTTTTTTTCATGGTATAAAGCAGGATTAAAGGCACTTTAGAGATGTTCCAGAGCTTTGTGTGATTGGTGATCCCTCAGACAGAGGTGGCATTGCTCATACGTGTGTCGTAACCTGCTGCATGTGAGGAATAGAAATAATGGAAGTACTTTCTGTAGCCTGGGACGTGTTTGCAAAATTGAGTATTCTGATTTTTAGTTGTATTTTAATATAATTCTGTGTTCTTAACTGATCCCTTATAACAGTTTTGTTTCCTCCATTTCAATTTTCAGTTACTCCAAGGGAGAAAAGAACTCTCTTTATATATTGTATTAAGTTAACTGTGGAGCAAAACATTAGTTGACCTGCATGCTTTGTACACACAGAATCTAATTCTTGGGTCAGAAACAATGAACCTCTTTGGTTTTTTCCCAGGACTTATAATATCTCTTCAGCTTCTTCGTGGTGACATGGAGCAGATCCGAAGGGAAAACCCCATGATCTTTAACAGAGGTGTTTCTGTCACCAGGAAGCTGGGATTCCCTGATGTTATAATGCCAGGTAAACACAGCAGCTCCAAGCTGAAAATATTGGTCATTCTTTTCTCATACTCTCCCAATCAAGTGCAGCTGGGATGGGCACTTTACTTGAGTGAGATTTGTAACAGAGTTGTGTTATTTATCAGTAAATGCCAGATTTGGGGAGGCAAATGCTGAAGCACTGTCAGGAGCAGACACTTCAGTGATAGAAGGTGTTAAAATCACGTCAATAGAAGGGGATCTGGAAAGATTGCTCTGATATTCCCCACAACCCCTGCCAGTTAATATCCCTCTTGTACACTCAGCATAGAGATGTTTCTTTTTAAATGCATGAAATGTCTTCTTTCCAACAATCCAGATCCTGGAAAAAATGAGTTTCCACTTTGCAACTTCGATGGTTTTGAGTTTGTGTGATCCTTTTGTAATGAGAAGCAGAGAAGGTGCAGACCTGGTTGAATTTTCCCTCTGGCCTCACAGAGCAGCTGGTCCATGCAATGTCTTGGCTGCAGCCCTGCTGTGCTTCCTCTGCTCCTCACCTCTGGAGCAGCAGCTGGAGATGCTTCTTGGCTTGGCAGCCCCAGCACAGCCAAGAGTTCATTTAGAGAAGAACCTAGAATGTAGGCAGTCATGCAACCACATAAAACCTGGTGTTACAGTGGCCTGACTTTTGCAGTGTGGTAAGAAATGGGTTTGCTAATTAGTAGCATTTGAACTCTTACTTCATTGCTGTGATGAGCAAGCCCAAGGATGACTTTACAGACATGGGAGATTTGGTGAAAGCATAATGGAAAAAGCATCAGATTTTATTACTCAAAAGGCTCCAGTGAGACATCAGTACCAGAAGTAGTTGTAGCCTTGTTATGGAAGCTCTTCAGAAACCAATAAAATAGGGAGTAGGTGGGAAGCATTTCTAGAAACTAAAGAGTCAAAGGATTTAGAACAACATGTGTGTATTTACTAATAAGCTTGAAAGTGGTGGTAACAGAGCAGCAGAGAATGTGGGCTGTAAAGCCAATTTTAAGTTTTGGTTCTTAGTGACCTTATAGCAGTCCCAGGCATAACCTAAAGCAATCAAATAGGGGAAAGATGAATTATTGCAGGCTGATGTACAGACACAGCAGCTGCAAGCTGATCTGCTGTAATTGAGATCACAGCTGGGTGTGTCACATTTACACACCTGTGCAAGGGAATTGATTCTCCTGCAAGAACTGCTTGATCCTCCATTTCTGTGGATAAAGCTCTACCTCAGGTGCTTCAGGCCACTGAAGCTGAAGGAACAGCTTCGTGTCCTCAGTGTTCCCCTGAGTAATTGTTTTTTTTCTGGGCCCTGGCCCCTCTGCAGAGTGCACAGTGTGTACATGAGAGATGCTGCTTTGGGCAAGGCTTTGGGCCAGGGCTTGAGCAAACAGGTCAGCAGTGCTCACAGAAAAAGTACTCCTGCCCTAAGCTTTTAGAATTCTCTGTTCATTGCAGCTAATCCAAATTCCCAGATTCTCTTTGTGAGGACCATGGTTCTTTTTGGAGAAGACACTGGGCTTTTAGGATGATAACCTCTTTGGAATTGGATTCATATACATTTATATATATACACATATATATATATATATTTATGCTCAAAATGCTGATTGATAGAAGCAAATGTATGAAAGGATCACCATTCTGCTATTAAATGCTTCCTGCCTCTCTAGAGGATCTGGGCACAGAACTTGTCCTTGGTTCCAGGTGTGCTACAAGAGATTTTCATGTATGGAGTTTAGATGCAGAGCTTTAGGCATTGTAAGAATAATTGTGAGGAAAGGCAGTTTGTACATGTCTGTAAACACCAAGTAAGAAAAGCAAAGCAGTTGAGGAAGTGTGAATGAACTTTCACTGTAGTTATAAATGAGGACACTGCCAGAGTAGAGAGGAGCTGTGAAGAGGGGCATAGTCATGAATGGGGCTCCAAACAAAGGCTTTCACTATCTTGGGTGTTCCCCAGAATAATGAAATCTCTGAGAAATGGGGAGATTGAAATGTAATGGAACTCCACTGATGCAGCAAACAGTGCTCAGTCTAATTACTAATCAGGGTTTTTTTGGAAATCAAAGTATGTTTAACATACTCAAGTGACAGCAGATATTTCCTTGTTGTTTGCTTTTAAAACAACAGATCCAGTTTGGGTTGGAATTTCCGACATCCAGGATAGAACATTTGGGTTGTGTTACCTTTCAGGTGGATTAGCCCAGCTGCATGAACAAGGAATGTCTACCAATTGACTTTGTGCTTATGTTTCTACAGCCAGGCTCAAACATTCTTCCTTAGCTTCATGAGTATTGTCTAAAGTTAAAAAATAATTCACTGGGGACACACATGACCAAAAAAAAGAAACAAAAACCCCCAGCGAAAGACTGAAGCCTGTCATGCACATTAGCAGTTCTCAGCCATGTCTGCTGCTTTAATAGTCTTTGTCAAACCAGCTCTTCCTTGCTTTGCTTCAGAACTGTTTGTCATTAAACACAGGGTTTCCTCTTCAAGAAAACAGCACGGAAAGTTCATGGCTTGTATTTTGCAAGTGGATACAGATTTTTCAGGACAGTGTGGTTTAAATGTTTTTTATTAATAAAGGCTATGTCACCTGGTACTTTAAAAAAAAGCAGTGATCATTCTGCCGAACCAAGAAATCTATTTTTAAGACAGTAAATAGCTCTAGCATTTAAACTTAATTTTTTTGTCACAGGTTTGAACATTTTCATTTTCTTTTTTAACAGGAAATCCTCTTACATATGCACGTCTTAACTATTAAAATTTTGTAGCTGTGTCTCATTACTTTTTGTTTTCTAAACTGTAGCATTAGCTCCCTGTATCAAGCCCTCTTTTTCTGTCCCTCAGATAGGAGCAACATCAGTGGTAGCTGGTCATCATTAAGAAACAAAGTGAAACTGTTCTTTAAGGGTTTGTATCTTGCATGGTTATGCAGAACAAGCTTAATATTGTACAAAACAACCCTTCCTGCCTTCTTTTGTAAAGATAAAATGTTCTTTGTTTCCTGCTGTGTTGTGATCTGACAAGAGCATCATAAAGACTTCAGTTATCTTTTTTGGCAAAATCAGAGGGGATTCGGTCAAACCAGCCTCCTGAAGAAGTTGTGGTGGGGTTTTGTTCATTTGTGGTTTGTGGTTTTTTTATTCCTTTTCTAAATTGCTCCTGGGTTTAAGGCCATGCATCTGATCCTGCCAATTTTACCTTTCCCAGAGCTGAGAGCAGTGAGGCCTGTGCTGCTCCTTGGGGATTGCAGCAGGGCTTTGTGCAGAAATCTGTTGCACAGGCTTGGTGTTTGTCAGTCCCCCAAGGACATCCTTCCCCTTGCCCATGTGCTGATAAGTATCCTGTCTTTTCCTTTGATCCTCTGATGAAAAGTGCATGCTTCATCTCCAACTCGTGAGTGATGTTTCTTTCTCTTTTTTCTCTCTCCTTGTCTTAATTTCCTGGCTTCTCTCCTGCTCCTTTCCCTTTATTCTCTCCCTTTTGTTTCTGATGCAGAGATGAAGATTGTTGGGTGTAAGTTTCTGCTTTTCTGTGTAATGTCTGCTTTTTGCTTGCTTTTTTTCCATTTTCATGTCTTCCATGGAATGTTGGGATTGATAAAGACAGCGAATCATAACATCACAGGGAAACTTTGGTAACAGGGAGGGGGAGGCTTTGTCTCTCTTCATACCACAGGGTTTCAGGCAAATTTAGTAACTGTGACAGGTGAATCAGTAAGAAACAGGTGAGAAACATCTCAGCATCTGTTCAGTCAGTGAGCACAAAGTCATGGCAGAAATGCATTGAGGAAAGGACATGGTAAAATCCATCAGCCATTCTCAGAACGTTCATGGCAAGAGTGTTAATGAGACCAAAAGACATAATTATGTAATAATTATCACCAAAAAGTGTCTACAGGGAGAATAAAAAGTAATATTGTCATAAATAAACTTGTGGAAATGGAAAGTTGGAGGAGGCAAAAAGCATTAAAAAACAACTTCCTACTACTGAAAGGCAACTATTCCAGGGAAGTCATTGCATCTAAAAAGGGCATTGTATAAATTCTTTTCTATACATAGAAGTCAAACAATGGGTAGCAAATAACCTAATAAGTGTTGCTTGTCCCTTTTCTTTGAAACAATTGTGTTCTTCTCAGTGAAAGCTGGAGAAGCACACGGAGTTAAACTTGCATAATGTTCTCTTTAGAGAAAAAAAAAAGCTAATTTAATTTGCCATAGAGGCAGCAGATAAAAGCTTTGTTTCCCTTGTTGCTGTGATATTGCTCACAATTATGTTAATAGTTGCTCACTAACTATTTCAAGAATATAGGCCTTAAAAAACCCCTGCTGCCTGGCTGGTGAAGGGGCAGAGAAAGGAGCTGCTGGAATGGATGGAATGTGATCCCCAGAGTGTGGGGCTGTGCCAGGAATGCAGTGGGAATATGGAGGGGCTTCACAGGGCTGTCAGAGGGGATGGCACTGAAAGGCAGGGAAGATCTCACAGTGGGAGGATGAGACTGGGAACACATCCTGAGGGGCAGCCAGAAAGCTGGACAGGGGTGCTGGAGACCCTTCCCACTGACCCTTGGCCAGTTTGTCCTTGTCCCTTTGGTTTGGAGGAGTGATGGGCACAAAGCTGCTCCTCACTGTGCTGAAGTCCCTGCCCTTCACAGGTGTGTTTGCTCTGGAGGCAGCTGCACCTGCAGGTGAGGGTGCAGCTGTGCTGTTTGAGATCAGGGACCCATCACTGGCCCCTTCCAAAGAAGCAGCTTCCTGGGAAGAGCCATCCAGAGAGGGGATGTCCAGGGTGATGTGAGAGTCTCAGCCAGGAAGCAGAGCAGTTCCCCTGCAAGGAGCTCAAACAAATACAGCCAGAACGTGGGATAACACTGCACATGGACAGAAATCCTCCACACTTTATGCTCTGCTTCAAAGCTTTTCCTTGCTGGCCCGAGTCCTCATTTTGAGCTTCTGTAACTGGGCTCAGGTCAGTGGGGTGATGCTGATTGGCTCTGGTTTGTCATTTACAGATGGGACATACATGCACAGGTTTGGGTTTTCCTCAGAAGCCATTGTGGAAGAACCTCTGATTATCTTTCTTGCTCATTCACTCTTCTGTGAAATGCCACTATTTTTGAAGAGGTGCCAAACCCAGGGGTGATAGAGAGTCCAGCAGACAGTGCATCACAGTGTGGGGCCTTAAGTGAATAGGACCAGCTCAGCAATTTGATAAAAATAGACCTAAACACTAATATTCTGATTTTTTTTTTGCCTTGGCAGCCTAAATTGTAGAAGACAAAACTTTCACCTTAAAAAATCCAATATTCTCTGGATAAATAGCTATTTTACTTAGTTGAAACTAGACCCACACACACAGACTTCTGGAAGCTGCCACTTCTCCCCAGCTTGCAGGGATATATTACATGTCCACAAAGTCACAGGCTCAGAAAAAGAAGTTGTTGAAATTGAGTGATCACAAATTTGTGTCTTTTTCCTGCAGAAACTTCTGTGAATTATGTACCCTTTTTTGACATAGTATTCCTCTGCACAAAACAGGAACCATTCCTGTCCTCAGTGTCCAATATCTTTAGGATCCCTGAATAAAAGGTGTTTGATTGAATGCAGACAGTTCCTGTAAATTGTTACTCTTTTGCAGTACAAGTAACTGGTCAGTCTTCCAGTGGAAAACCTACACACCCTGTCAGGATAAACTCCCATTTCTTCTGCTGGAGACTAGACAGGGAGTGGCTGTTGGACTGCTTCAGGTTATTATGTCTTGAAAATGATAAATAACTATTTGGAAGTCTTCCAGTACATTCCTTTATACTGCAAATGCAAAATCAATATTTGGCTCATGTAGCCTTTTCCACCACTCCTTTTTGCCCCCATTACCATTAAAATAGTTTCAGGTCAATACAAGTGAACCCTCCCCAAGCTATAATTTATGATTTATAATTTAAACAACTGTATGTTGGACATTGAGCCTCGTAAGTAGGTTAAAACAGACAAACGAAAGAAATCCCCAATAAAGTGAAGGGAATTGATAAAGGAAGAGCCCCATAACACATCAGAAAACTATTTTTTGATATTATCATGGAAAATACTGTCTTTCAAGGCATTTGATGTGGAATTTATGTCAGTAACCGTATGTATAAAAAGTGCATGGATTATGCTAAAAAGAAGTTTACGTTTGTTTTTAACTGGAAAACTGTTGTAGAGAGATGAGCTTTGAAACAAATCCCATTCTGAAAACTCTCTCTGAGGTTTTCAGTTCATCCTTGACAGCCATCCAGCACAGAGACCTCAGCTTAAAATGACATCAGCAGGCTTTGCTCTATAAATACCCGTGGCCCACTGGCCTTGTAGCACTTTTTATTCCTGTTCTGATGATGGGAGGCCGCAGCTCACCCAGTGTTTGCTCTGTGCTGCTGCTTGGGAAGGGCCTGCATGCCCAGCCCCACGTGGGGCTGAGCTTTGTCTCTGGCCCTGCACACTCAGAGCAGAGATTGCAATAAACTGCTCTGTGCTCAAGCATTTGTTCTGGGTTCTGTGCTGCCCACCGGGGTATCAGAGCTCAAATCCCTCAAAACCACAAGCAAATGCAGAAAAACCAAAGGCTTGTGAGGCTTCAGGTCAACTGATATGTTAGGAAAAAGAGATTGCTCCTTGTAGGAAGGTGATTTCCACCAAAATAATCACCCTACCTGATGGTTAAATGCTTATTGTCTTTGCTAGATACATTTACTTCCTATTTTTACTGTATGTAGCGACCTTTTGTATTTTTTGAAGATCCAATAGACTATTTTTACAAGAGAAGATGCACTATTATATTTCACTGTAATACTTTTTTCCCATCTTTTTCCTTAATTTTTATGCAAATTCACTGGTTTTAAGATCCCTCTACACCCCACCCCAAAGGCATTTTCTTTTTAATTAGTGGAGTAATATCCCTCCTGTTAAGCTTAATAGAAGATAAAATGCTATATATAACCAAATGCTGCCTTTAATTTAGGCTGGAAAATTATTTGCTATCTGACATTGGACTTTGTGTAGCCAGACTGCCTTCCAGAAAAGAGGTCATAAGTAGAGAGCTCCAAAATGCTAATTATAGTGAGTACAATTAATTTCTATTAAGATTTACAGCATACAAATTGAAACTTTTTTCCTAATTGTGCAAACCGCTGAGAAAAAGGGATGGAGTCTGTTAAGCAGGAGGATTTTCAAAACAAAAGGCCCAACTGAAACCATATTTTGTGATGAATTTTGTATTTCCTTGATATCCCTAGATAGAGGTATCTCAGCTTGATTTTGAAAAGATAATTTTCTCTATTGTGGATTGTTGCATTTGATGCTGTGCTTTGATAAGCCAAACCAGATCCAATATCCCAGGCCTTTCACCAGGCTCTTGCTGTCATCTTTTCCCTGTTGATGCCCCCTGGCAGCCCAGCCTCTGGCTGGGAGGTGTTCCCAGCACTGACCCTGCAGGAGGGAGGCTCCTGCACAGAGGAGCAGTTCTGCACACACATTCCCATTCACAGAGTTCCTGGTGGGAAGCACTGCCTGGCAGCCACAGAGCTGGATTTTCCATGCTGAGAGAGTTGTGCTTATCTCCAGAAATAAAACTGAAAGCAAAGGCAGGACTGAGCTTCTATTGTTTGTCCCTACAGTAGACTAAGGAACAAGTTCTGTAAGGTTTTAGACTTCAGGAAGAATTTGAAGTGCTGCTTTGAGGGGCACAAAAGGATGTCCCTCAGTGCCTGAAAGCAAATGCTTCCTTATTTCATTGTGCTTCTGTTTAATACAGATTTAACTGCATCAGTTTCTCCAAGTGGAAGAAGTCAGACATTGAAGGAGTCTCTGCTTTGTTCCATTACTTTGTTAGTGTCTTGAGGCTGATTAACAAAATACTTGCTCTGAAAGGGTTTAATTTTTTGGTTTGGTTTGGGGGTTTTTTGTTATATTTTATATTGCTCTTTAGTTTGTTTGCCTTTCTGGCAAGTAGATAAAAAGAAGTGTTAAGTGTGAACCATGATAAAATGGTGACAGTAACTAAATCTTACAGAAAAATAGGTGTTACCTGCTGTCCTTTTGGTGTAGGCCTTGGAATTGAGTTTGAAAGCAGTTTCCCAAATCAGATTCTAAAATAAAACCAAACCAAGTGAGCTAGAGTCTGTGAAATTCAGGATAACAAGATGCTGAGACCTAAGCATTTCTATTTCTGAATATAGTAATTTGGTCTGAAAGCTCCTGAAAATGACGTAGTGAGAAGCTGGCAAGTGTCCATACTGCCTGCTTTCATATAGCCATGCATATGGATACCAGAGGCCAGCCAGAAATCTAGCAAAAATTACATTTATAATTCCTTCCTAATCCGTCTGACCTGAACTGTGATCAGGTTCCATAAAAGGCTGCTTTTATTTTGTTGTTATGATAAAAGGAAATTATGAAAATATATAGAAAATGCTTGAAAGGCTAGCTGAACATAATGTTATTCTGATCGTCACAGAAATACTTATTTTTCATAAAATATATTGGGAACAGGAAGTCTGCAGCTGAGGATGTTGTCAGGCTCAGCCTGACACTTCCAGCTCAGCTAACGGGGCACAGTATAGCAGTAAGAGGCTTTTTTCCCTTCCCCACTTACATAATTAAAACCAGTATTGATTCTGAGTTCACATTATTAAAGGCATTACTAACAATGGTCTGATTTTATGCACTGATATTAAACTGTTCATCCTTATTAACAATTAACTTGCTGCTTGGAATGATTTGGGCATCAGCCATCGTCTTGCAGAGCACAGAGAACGGTTTGCAGAGTGGAGCTGGGACAGCCCCCGGTGTCCCTGTGGAGTTTAAGGCTGTGGCTCCGCTCTGTCCCCACAGGTGACATCCGCAATGACCTGTACCTGACCCTGGAGAAGGGGGACTTTGAAAGGGGTGGCAAAAGTGTGCAGAAGAACATCGAGGTGACCATGTACGTGCTCTATGCCGATGGAGAAATCCTCAAGGTAAGTGCTCCTTTCCCCGAGAGCCTCAGGGTCTCCCTGCAGGGACACATCCTCTTCTTCCAGAGTCTGATGCAAGGGAAGAGCTAAAATAAAACTGGCTTTCCCTTTTATTTTATTGAGACGTTTGTAAGCTCTATATTATGGTCAGTTATAAATCTGTAAGGATTTGGAACACTTCCCTTATATGGGGATAGAAGACTTGGAGAAAATACTCATAAACTGAAAAGCCTGTGTGATTTCCAAATGTGATGTCAGTGGCTAAACTAAAAAAATTTAGAGTAACTGTAATCAGAACTAAGGAGTATAGGCATATCTAAAATTAAATAATGTGTGTCATACAACACGATGAAATGTGATTCCAAGGGAGATTTCTAAATCTGAGTTGTTGGGTTACAGTACTGAACGTAGTTCTGGAAAATAGCTTTGCATAAAATTTCACCCTGGGTTGGCTCCATTCCAGCTGGGGATTGTTTATGTTTCCTGTTTTACCTCCTCTGTTCTTTTAGTTTTATTGAAAGAAGGAGGTGGATGGGAAGTTGTGAGTATAGAGAAGTAAACAGGAAGTATTTCAGCATGAGCAGCTATCAGAAATAACTTCCCCCTACCTTTTCTTTTAGTTCTGCTGCAATAAAATGGGCTTTGTAGCCATTACTGTGGAGAACCTAATCATCTAAAAGTGTGTACCAAATGCATTGCCACAATCTTCTGGTTTTAATTGAAAGGAGAACTTTCATTGCTACAATTGCTTGTGGTTTCATTAAATCTTGTAGGGCAGTCATTTGTGCTCAGAGCTTCTGCAGGAAGATCAGATTCCTTTTCTGCCTAAGCTTTTCAAACTGAGTGGCAAAGTTTTCATCATCAGTCGATTTCAGTCTGCCGAGGGCAAAGTCCCTCAAACTGCAATATCAGCATCTTCAAATGCTAATGTACACAATGGTGCCTAATGATTACATACAAAAGCCAGATAATTTCTAGACAGGATCAGTCTTAACTTCAGGGATTTTGGTTGGAATGGTCACTCACAGATGAAGTTGGTTTTTCATTCTCTTTGCCTGTTACTACTACTGTAAAGTATACTGGGGCTTTACATGGGAGAGTGGGACAGGCATGGCACAAACACTGTAAAGGATGGTCAGCCCTATTTAAAAAAAATCAGGTGAACAGATTGTCCTGAGAAGCTATGGCTGCCCCATCCCTGGAAGTGCTCAAGTCCAGGTTGGATGGAACTCTGAGCAACCTGGTCTGGTGGAAGCTGTCCCTGCCCATGGCAGGGGGTTGGAACAAGATGAGCTTTAAAGTCCTTTCCAACCAAAACCATTCTAAGATTTGCCATAAAGGAGAGACTTTACATATAAAGGATCTTTGTGGGGTTTTAAAATTTAGGCCACATATTTGAAAGAAACTCTCTGTCCCAGTTTTTATGGTATTACTCCTCTGTATGGTTGCAGTCAAAGCAGCAAAGACACTTGGTTTGTGTCTGGGATATCTTTGGTTCCTGGTATTTCATGATGCCTGTGAATGTGGGCAGAACACTGAGAGTTCATTGACCCTGGAGCACTGCTGTTCCTGGTTGGAATCCTGGTTGCTGTTCCTGGTTGGAATCCTGGTTGCTGTTCCTGGTTGGAATCCTGGTTGCTGTTCCTGGTTGGAATCCTGGTTGCTGTTCCTGGTTGCTGTTCCTGGCTGGAATACCCTCCACCATTCCTGCCCCATGGCCTTTCTGGAGCAGAGCTGCCAGCAGAGACACTGTTACAGAGTTACACAGGACAGGGGGAAATGGCCAGAGTTTTCATCTGATAGTAGAGTAAAATCCTTAAACTTGTCCCAACCAGCAGCACAATCCAAATCTGAACTGTGCCTTTATGAAGCCTTTAGCAGAACCATGCACAGCATTAATGAGAATTTTCTCAGCTCCTCATTGCTGCTGAGTGTATCTTGATCCAGAAATAGTCCTATTGAAAGGAGTGAAATTACCTCCAAAATGTAATGCAGTTCAAAATGAAAATGAGTATTTCCTTCTCAAAATGGTCATACTCAATTGTTAGTATATTTCAATATAGTCTGAAAAATTTAAAAAAAAAAAAATCCTTTGACACATTTCTCACTTCTTTCTTCTTTCTGTTCCAGTAGCAGGAATAGCCTATGAATTGCAAGGCACACCTTTAACAAGGGAAATTTCCTGATCATTTTTCTAGTTTGGCTTCCCTGCCTCTGCCCTCTAATTCCCCTGCATATTTGAATCTCAGGGTCACCAGGTGTCCGGATATTAGTCTGACGTTTGTATTTTGCAGATCACAATTTAGAATTAAAGATTTACCAGTCTGCCCTCCTCAGACTATAGGTTGTAGTATAGCTGCATGGGAACTAAGTTAACAACCAGAAGGAGAGACTGCTGATTTATTTGAAGTTCATAGCATGAAACTGCATTCAAAGACTGGCCATTTGTTAGCCAGAGCAGGTGGCTTCTTGATGGGACAAAAAAAGCTCACATTAAAATTTGAATTTTTACTGTACCTTGTAGAGAAAATAGAAATACTGTTTTGTTTGCTCCTAAGAGCCTAATGCAGAATGAGGTTCTGGAATTGCTGTGTTGAAGCCCAACCATTTACTCTTGCTACAGAATAGAACTGGGATCTTACAGGTGTTCTGGGCTGCAGTACTGGCACTGCTCTCTACTCACCTGTTGTTTTCTGCAACACTTAGTTCTTGCTGCTGTATTAAAAAAATGTGGGGTTGTGGCTCGTCCCGTGTGGTTGCTGAGGATTATTTGAGAGGACTGTGTTGTGTGAGTTCAGCCTTCAGTCACTCAGTTTGGATCAGAGCCTTGCAGTGAGTTCCTGTCGGTGTAGGCTGTCCTTGCGTTGAATCCCAGAATTCCAGAGAGCATTTCTTCCCTTTTGGGCTCCTTCACAAACTCTTAACTTTCTCAAAGCCAGCAGATTATTGCCAGAGGTTGAAATAACTGGGTCTGGTTAATGGGATGTTCTCGACTGGGCAGTCAGATGGTTACAGATTAAAAAAATCAACATTTCTGGTATTTTCTTGGGTTAGAATTTGTAGATGCCTTGGGGAAATGACCAGTAGCAGTTCTTGTCATCATACTGTTCCATGAGGGGTTTTTATATCAGAATTTCTATTACACGTGTTATTCTTGGTCTGCTTAGCTTGTTTCTTCCTGGATTCATTATCCTTGGATGTGCTAAAAGTGAAGAATCTCCAAGCTGTCTTTTTTTCTGCTTGGTTTTATGAGATGTTGTATCCCCTGAATCTCTTTGTAAGTGCTGGGTCTAGAGCATGGGTTAGTGATCATATATATCAAAAAATGTGCTTCCTGCTCCATGTCTTCATCACAAAGGACCTTTTACTGTCCTTATTTCAGGACTTCAATATTTATCCTATTTTCCTTCATTGTATTTTAAAACTTTTTTTATTTTCTGAACAATATCAGTTCATGTTTTTCTTCATCTGTATTTTTGTGAAGGCATAGATTGGGCAAGATCTCTGAGTTCGTTATATCTGAAGGCAGAAATTTAGATCCAATTATGTTTTTAGGCGATGAGTATTACATAGAAATTCTTTCTTACCACTGAGGAAGTAACTTGACTAGAATTTTCTGGGATACTTGGTGAGGCTGGGTAGTTGTAGTTTTGAAAGATGAACATTTGTAAAGAGCTTGGAAAGGTCAGTTATCACTTCTGAACTGAGATACTGAAGCACAGGTCTGGTTAAAGGATCTTTTCACAGAAGGCTAATATTACAAATGATGGTCCTATTATGTCCTATTTTTTGGACTCAGTTTTATATATTTGGACTTAGGTGTTTATTGTATCTACTCAGTACTTGATGGAAAACTTGGCTTAAATAATAAGCTACTGGGATTCATCCAGTATACAGGTCTCTTTGACCCAAAACAAAGTTTCAAGGTCTCCTAAAAAATTTCACATTTCATTGTGTCTGAATTTCTGCGTCTACAGAGAGCCATGAGTCATAGGAAGGTCATCACTGGGTATAAAATGGCTGACGGGTGGTGGTGTGATGTGTTTAATGCTGGACTCTTTCTTTTGGTGGCAGGACTGCATCAGCCTGGGCTCGGGCGAGCCGAGCAGGAGCGCCTACCACTCCTTCGTGCTGTACCACAACAACAGCCCGCGCTGGGGGGAGATCATCAAGCTGCCCATCCCCATCGACCGCTTCCGCGGCTCCCACCTGCGCTTCGAGTTCCGCCACTGCTCCAGTGAGTGCCCCCCGGCCAGGCCAAAGCCGACAGCCCCCGGCTCCTTCCACTGCCACTTGAATCTGGATGGGGCTGGCGCTGGGAGCAAAGCAGGAGAGACAGGCCAGCCTGAAATCCAGTGGAGGGGCACTGCTAAGCAGCCTTTTGCTGAATTTATCAAACGGCGCACTAAAAACATGGTGAACGATGGGTGCAGGGCAAAGCACTTTGTAGATGTTTGTCCCTGCTGTTCTTTTGTTGTGTTTTGCTGTAGAATGTTTTCTTTGCAGGATAAACAGTTTAGATTTTGCTATGTTTGGCATGTCTGTGTTTGATTTGAAGCTTGTCAGTCCCTTACACATAACTAGAAAAAAGAAATTAGAATTAGAAAAGTTGTTTGTTCTGTAAGCTGCTTGTTTTCTTTTAGGCATGTGGAGAAGTTGGTGAGTAATCTTGTATATATTGACAGACCGGGTATGCAACAAATACAATTCCTTCTTTCTATCTCTTGCTGCAGCAAAAGACAAGGGAGAAAAGAAGCTCTTTGGTTTTGCATTCACCCCATTGATGAGAGATGATGGCACGACCTTGTCGGATGATATCCATGAGCTTTATGTTTATAAGGTACCAGTTCTCTGCAGACTTTTCACTGCTCCTCTCTACTTCATTACTTAAATGAGTAATTTAAGTATTGAATTATTATCCATCTCCCCCTTATTAAAAGTGTGTGAAGAACAGATTAATACTAGTTTCAAAATGTTATACATTCAAAATCACATGGTTTGGATAGAGCCTTCTATTCTAGGTGCAGCTCACCTTTTCCATCCTGATGGTGATGATTTATCTGCTATTAATCCCATCCATTTTGACTTCAAACACACTGGTGTTCATGAGCATTCAGCACTTCTACCAGCCTAAGGCATTGCTCTGTGCCTTTGTAAGATGACATTGTGCTGGATTCAAATGCCTCATGCTGCAGTGCCACGGTTTGGCAACCCTGCAGCAAGAGATTTGGGCTTTGGGGTTTTTCCTTCCTGCTGATTCACTTGGGTTTATTTGCTCAGTACAATTTTCAGGCAGCAGCACCAAGTTTACATCTGAAAGATCTGGTGAGTTCTAACGAGGCAGTGGTTGGAGATCACTCTGTAGAGCTGGGTCTGTTCTGGGCGTGCTCAGGCCCCCAAGCACAGCTTTTCCTTAGCAGTGTTGGTGTGCACCCACAAAAATCCCATCACAGGCACTGTTGGGGCACTGCTGACAGGCTGTGGGCGTGTGGGATGAGATGGACAAGGTACAACTCCATCCCCTGTGCTGTCCCTGCAGTGTGATGAGAACAGCACGTTCAACAACCACGCGCTGTACCTGGGGCTGCCCTGCTGCAAGGAGGATTACAACGGCTGCCCCAACATCCCCTCCAGCCTCATCTTCCAGCGCAGCACCAAAGAGACCTTCTCAGTCTCCACACAGCTCTCTTCTACCAAACTGACCCAGAATGGTGAGTTGCTGATCCCTCAGAACTGCCCAAGGCAGCAGGAATTAGGAAAGAGAGAAAAAAAAATTCACTTTTAGCACTTCTACACAATCCAGAGTTTGTTTTGCTTGCCTTTTACAGAGTGGCTAAGTAAATAAGATTTTTTTACAGCAACGTCCCTAAAGCACGAGCAGACAGGAGTGGATTGTCCACAGTGCAATGTCAAGTCACACAGGGAAAAATGCAGCCTTTACTCTTTTCAAAGCACTTTACCATTCCTCCGTTCCTTTCTTCGTTAGCAGTATTGACTCGCTCCATATTATGTGTGTATATATATAAAAAAAAAAATATATATATATATGTCATTTCCCAAGAAGTGTGGACTGCATCAAGAGGTGAAGTGCAATGTGATGAATCTCTGGTGGGTCTGGGGTTGCCATTCTTCCTCTGTGTGTGGTTCTAGCTCTTCCTCCCTCTCTCTGCAGTGGATCTGCTTGCCCTGCTCAAATGGAAAGCTTACCCAGATCGAGTGATGGATATTCTGGGAAGACTGAGACATGTCAGTGGCGAGGAGATTGTTAAGGTACTACATGAAATTACAGCCTTTGGATGTATCTGTGATAGGCAGTGAGTTCAGACCTGCAGGCCACTTCTGAAGGCTCCCTCTTACTGTGCTTTTTGATTGACACTGTGAACTTCCACCCTGTGTGAATTGGAATTTTATTATGACGTGAAACTGGAACGGAAGATACACTTGAGAAATTAGTGCACAGTCAGTCTGTGGGATCAAACCAGAGCTAATCCTCAGTCAAATTCTCTCAGCCACATGTGCTGGGTCCTCAGCACCAGTGGTTCCAGTCTGCAGTCCCACACAGCTGCTGGTGCAGACACAGACCCTGGCAGGGGCTCTCTGGTGCATCCAGCCAGCAGTGCACCAGTCTTTTGTCTGCCAGCTCATCATTTCACCAGGTTTTGTAGCCACTGTTGCTCTATGTGATAATATTGTGTGGCCTGAGCTTCCTTAGGGCCCGGGAACTTCCAGCTGCCTTTGAATACTTGTGGTCTCAGCAAAACAAAGTGCATTCCAGATATGCCTCTGATAATCTTAGGTGTGCTGGGAATTCTCTAGGATTTATGTCTATAAATCTGAAAGTAAAAGCTGATTTCTAACACAAAAAAACAAGAAGAAGAAACTGAAGATAAATCCTATCAATGAGTAGTTTATCATTAAAGTCACCTCACGGTAACTCATTTGAGCATTGCCATATCTGGAATGTTACTCTTAGTGATAATTTGGTAACAGTAACAGGGGACCACAAATCCCATTTATATTGGAATTCTTCAAGAATGTCATGTTCTGTACACTTTGTTTGTAGGGCAGTACAAATACCTGGTTTTTATAGAGAAAGAAAAAGAAAGATATGGATTGAATTATTTCATGGGGATAAGTAATTGATTCTCCCCATAAATCAGCTGTCATTTGGCACTGGGATATGAAGAACAGAATGTAATAATTCAGAAAAAAAGACATTTTATAATTTCAGAGACTTCATAAATTGTTATAATTTATTTCTTGTTGTCCACATCAGAAATTTCAGTAGAGTAGATTAAAAAATCATGAGAGAATTTGCAGTTAATGATCTCCAGCACTCTCCTTCACACTCATCCTTTTGGAGACTGTGCTTTCAGAAGGAAAATCACTGAACTGTCAGTGCTCAACAAGCTGTGGAGTTAAGGGTGAAAGAAGCAATTGACAACATGTAACTTGCCCCAATTAATGCTTGTTAGAAAAGCTTTATCTTCTGTCATTTAATAAAAATGTCAATATTAAACATAATTTAATGTACTGCCCAGCCTCAGATTTGATGCTGAACAGTACCTGAGGCTCCAGTGATTTGACCATGAGAGCGAGTTGTTTTGCCACTGGTGTCAGGCAGCACTTCCAGTCAGCTTAAAGTGAGAGGAACACTCAGTCAAAATTAAAAATCAGGTATATAGTACATATTTCTTATTTTTTGGTTTTCTGTCATTTTTGTTTGAAAATATTCATTGCAGAATAAAGAGAAAAATTTTTCTTAGTAAAATCAAATTAAAATCTGTCACATCATACGTGTGACCTGAAGTGATTCATCCTTGGCAGGTGTTTCACAATGATATTAATATGTATGAACTAATTAAAGCAGGGGAAAAATAACCTTTTGAATACAATTTAAGTTTAAATTCTTTGTTCATGTCATTTTAGTTCCTACAAGATATTCTGGACACGTTGTTTGTAGTTTTGGATGACAACACAGAGAAGTATGGTCTGTTGGTCTTTCAGTCTCTGGTAAGCTGCTGGATTGTTATTTATCTCATGCTCAGTGGGTTTTAAGTTTCTTATGATCATGTTGCTAGTATTGTGCTTCTGTCAAATCCGAAATACTCAGCTGGATCCAGCAGTGCTTTCTGTAGTGATCTGGGGTGAGGAGGGCAGGCTGACCTCAGCACATCCAGGGGCAGCAGTATTTGCTCTCCTGTGGGAGAAGCAACCAGTAAGGCCTGGTAACACAACTGGACTGCTTAAAGCAGCTCATGTATTTGAATGCTCCTTACCTTGGGTCACTTGTTTGTAGACACCTGGCAGCAATGTGCAATTCCTTGAGTTGGGTTCCCTTCTTATCCATGTCCCCAGGTGTTCATCATCAACCTGCTCCGTGACAGCAAGTACTTCCACTTCCGCCCCGTGATGGACACCTACATCCAGAAGCACTTTGCAGGAGCTCTGGCTTACAAGTAGGTCTTGTGTTCCTCCCTTTGAGAGGTGGCATCACCAAGCTTGGGAATGGTGGCACCATCAGGATCACAACCTTCCTGGCAGCAGTGTCTCCAAAAGTAGAGTTCCTCACCTGGAAGTTTTCCAGCACAGCTGTAGGGCAAAGCTGCCGAGTGTCACCGGTGGCTGAGCGTGGTTGGGCATTTCTCTTGCCCTTCTGGACTGAAGAGACACTCAGGAACCACTCATTATCAGTCTGTAGTCTATACAAATGAGCCACCAAGAGCATATGCATTCCTTGTCTTAAGGATGGTGGGATACACAACCTGTGTGAAAGCTTAGAGAACTAATTGTAACTTCTAAAGCAGACAGGTATTCACATAAGATGTTCTGTTTGCTTACAATTTAATTTCAGTAGATCAGAAATGTAAATTTCACTGTCACTTTGAAGATTCTGCCTTATTTTCTGGTATTCGAAAGAGTCTTGCATCAGAGAATGAGAGAGACTTTTTGAAAGCAGTAAAGTTACCCTTCAGGCTGTTGGTTTTTCTTTCTTTTAGACCTGCTTTTGTATATCTGAGTATATTCTATCTTTGGCCACAGTAAACTATAAAAAACAACTAATAATTTCTTTTGATTCTTTTAAGCAATTCACATCTTTCTGTAATTAAAATAAATATAAAAATTACTCTATCAATGTCAGGTAAAAACCCATAAATATACAACACTGGAAGGCATAGTCATGTTCAGAGGGTAAAAAGGTGTTCTGCTTTGTGTTAATTAGCACCTCTTGCAGACAAAACAAATATTTTTTGGTAGTCTGATGTCTGAAATAAAACATGGGTTTAATTCAGCTTTGTAAGTTAGTCCAGATGGTCTCGTGTACTTAGCAAAATAGATGCAGGTATTTTCTTTGTGATCTCAGTTTCTAAAAGCTTCTTACTGAGATGAGAGCTGGGATTTCTTATTAAAACAAATGTATATTTTGGTCTTAGAACCATGCCTTTATCAAAGCTATCTCTCTAATAACATCTTTTTTATATTCTCTTAGTGCTCCTCATGGTCCAAGTCAATTACAGAGAAGAAATCATTTTCTGGTTTTGAAACTTAAATAAATGTAAACACTATGTAAATTCAGTATCACGGACAGCTGTAACTGACCACTGAAATAAAGTGAAATGAGACTGGTTTAGAGATCTCTCCCTAAAACCAAAATGTCTGATGCCTGTCCAAACTGGTGCTGAAGGTTGCTCTTCACTGCCTGTTCCCTCAGGGAGCTGATCCGGTGTCTGAAGTGGTACATGGACCGCTCGGCCGAGCTCGTGCGCCAGGACCACATCCAGGAGGCAATGAGAGTAGGTATCCAACGGGAGCACTGGTGTCTGTTCTCTGGGACCACAGGAGGGCTGAGGAAGCTGAAAATGGAATCAAGGGGAGTGTGGCACTGGTTTCCTGTAATTGTTTAACCAGATTTTTTTATATATAGCCACAATTTTAGTTTTAGGGGGAGATTCATTCTTATGCTGAAAAAACGGAAATAATTAAGTCCCCTTAAGCCCTTTTGCAACCCTATGGAGAACTTAAGTGGGACTTGCATCCATGGCTAGTGCATAAATAGTCCATTGATGTGGGCTACACCTTGCCCTCCAAGCAGCAATAGTTTTGAGTGTATCAGGCAGGGGTGCTGTGGATCAAAGTTGCACTCTTCATTTCTGGCTGTGACACAGCTCCATTGTACCACATGTTGAAGTCCTGGGGTATTTTAAGCAGCTAATAAATGAGTCTTTAACTGGATGGAAATCCTCAGAAGTAGCACAGGACCTGACCTATGGTTCTGGGATGGGAGCATGATGTCCCAGGGAGGCACAGCTGTGAGAAACACCAGGAATGTTTTGGTGCTATTACAGACAAACTGGAGAATAAATACAGTATTCATTTTACCATGTGTAATAGTAAGCCTGGAAGTCAGTGTGTCAAGTGCATAAATACAAGATGCCAACATTCGCAGAAGATATTTTCCTTTGAGTGAATGCCCACCTGCACCTTCTGCCTCCAAGGGGACTGGTGTCCTAACACCTGAGTCTGGGTACCTGGAGAACTGGAAGCAGTGGCAGTGATCAGCACTTGGATTTTTCACTTGTCAGTACAAATAGGTGAAACCTCTTCCAGGTGAAGGACACTGCCAGTGCCATCCTCTCACTTGCCAGATGCCCTGCTAGGATCCTATTTGGATAATACAAAGGCATTACACCAGTGCTTGCTTTGTCTTTGTAGATATTGATGTGCTTAGAAACATCTTTGGAATTTTCAACCACAGATTCATATGGAATGGTAAAAATAGGGCAAAGATGCCTTTTCAAGGAGTTAGCAACTTTCTCTTTCTTTTTTTTTTCCATCCTTATCCTTCCTTTTTTTTTAATTGCAAAAAAAGCTATTAAAGTTATGAGATGAGAGGAAGATCTCCAGCTGGAATGACTTCGAGGAGGTTTTCTTGCCTCTCAAACCACTCATTAGTGCATTTTGCAGTGCAGCAAATAGAGATGTAGGATATTGTCCCTATGTGATCTGCATTTGTTGAACCTCATAGCAGTCCTGTTTGGAAGCAGTAATGACAGGAATGCTGGAATGTCTTTCAGCAGCTGGGGTTAGGGAAGTCAGTCTGTGAATATGGTTCGTTGTCTCAGCCTCTGAGGCAGCTCTTGGCTTACTGGGGCTCTCAGGGGCTGGCCTGGAACGTGGCTATTCCCTCTGTGAGGGAGGTCAGTTTGCAGACCTGACAGCCCAGGCCTTTCCAAGCACAGGAATTAAAATTACCAGCAGAGTTTGTGTAGACCTGACAGCACATCCTCTGCCACCCACACTGCTGTCACATCTTATTCAGACAGTTGCCTTTGCAGGTATCTCTTGCAGGCCCAAATCCAGGTCTTTATCTTCTCCTATTACAGGGAAGTGATTGATTTCCTTCTTTGTTTCCAGATTTTATTTCAGGCATTTGGAGCAAGTTTGTACCAAAGACATTATCAATGCTAATGTGTCATTACTAGTACCAGATTCTACTGTTGGGGATTTCTGTGGTCTTTGATGTGTTCACCACACTCCTTGCATTAGCAGTTCTTTGACTGAGAAAACAGGATAGCTCTGTATCCCCTTTTCCCTGAATTATCTGTTCAGTGTAGTGCCCTAAAGCTGGTGCTGAAATACTCTGCACTCTCACAGCTCCTGGCTGCTCATGTACATTCATGATGGACATGCAGATGTCTCATAGGATTCTGATTTCCAACCCTAGCATTAGCAAAGAGAGTTCTAGAGGATTTCTAAAATTTCTTACCTCCCTCAAGACGGCTCTTAATTCTCAAAACCTCCTGTGCAACTTGGAGGAGTTATAGCTGAAAGGACATTTCTACCTAGAACACAGCATCATGCTCCTTTATTGTGCCCTATAAAAAGCTCCACAAAAGCTGCATCCAGGAACAGCTGCCTGTGCCTCCCAGGGGACTTCTGTAACCAAGTGTCCATGAGTGGCTCCACAGCCAGATTTACTGTCCCTGAGGAAATGAAGAACTAAGGAACTGTGTCGAGGAAATGCCCTTCCAGCTTCAGTTACCTTCCAGCAGAACTATAGGTGGGTTTTGCCTAGATTAGGGAACCAACAGCAAGGGCTTTTCTCCCTCAGGAGGTTTTCCCTGAGTCTTCCCTGCTGGTCACAGGCCAGAGGTGCTCACCTGTTGCATGAACATGCACACAGACTGTGGTTGTAAGGGACCTACTTTAATTTGACTGATCTTTTATGTCATGCCAAACATCACTGAAAGCTGGGATTTTATCTCAGTGCACTTTTATGTCTTTAGGCACAAATACACATCATATTTGTGATGCTGTAGGTAGCAAGAGCCAGAGTTAGTCCTGGTGCTGATTTGTGCTACCAAGACTTGCTTTGTGTTTTCAGCATCCCAGCCACACATGCAAACACTGGGAACTCTGGTTCACTGCCTGTGCAGGCTCATTGTCTGTGCTAAGGAAGTGCAGTGTTCTGAGCCCTGCTATCTCACCTTCCACAGGGAATTATGGAGGTTCACACCCAAATGCTCTGATTCCCTGCAGAATGTAATCCTCACGCTGAAGTTAGGAGCCTTCAGATGAGAATTGTGGTTGTGTGTGCTGAAGCCCTAGAGCAGCTCCTACGAGCACTGCACGTGCTGGGTGTGGTGTTGGCACAGGGATGCCAGCCTTGGAGAGCTGGGAATGCTCTGGGAACCAACTGGCCTTTGCCTGGGAGCGAGCCGGGAACGCAGCTGCTGCTTCCTGATGCAGTTCTTTGGTGTAAGGAAGCTTGGCTGGGAGATGGTTTAGTACAGAAATATAAATAATAACTGCTGAATTACCAAAGTTGCCATAATTTCTGGGGGGGAAAAAGGCTATAAGAGTCAATGGCATTTTGAAATGCATGATGGCTTTATGAGGAATTTCACATCCCCATTCTATATCCTTAAAGCTGTGGCATTCTAAAACTTAAAACACAGCATTGCATACTTGTGCATATTGTGTGGTGGTTCAGTGAGGGACTCTTATGGGTGCAAAAATATCTCCTGGGAGCAAAATTTGTATATGAATTAACTTCCAGTTTCCCAGCATTGAGTTGAGACAAGAATATTTTCCATGGAATACAGTGAAATATTACTAAGGTTTCTGTACAGCCTATGATTGCTGAATCTCCAGCCTGTTGTTTTCCTGTGCTGGGTTTTGAGGATATCATCAAAACATGATTTATGTCTTCCCTCAGTCCTTCTTTGGTGGTGAATCCTATTCAGCACTAAGGGAAGGAGTGATGTCCCTGATATTTGGTACATTCTGGCATTGTCAGTTGTGCACATCCAGTGTCAAGGTGTGTGAAGTGTCACCTTGCTGGGCTGGTGTCTCAGAACTGTTGATAGGGCTGTTACTTGTTACAGCTACTCAGAACAATGTGTTTTCTTCATGGTCACTGCTGCCAAATCAATGCAGTTCTAAATAATGCCATTTGCAATATTTTGAAAGAAAACAGAACAGCTTCTTCAGACACTTCAGTGTGCCAAGTCATGAGAAAACAAGAAGTTTCTTACCTTGACCAAAATTTTCCTCAAATTATGTAACTCAGATTTGTCTCTTTGATGTAAATGCATACTTTTTCTGTTAGTGGGACATGCAAGTAACAAAGATTATTGGTTGAGAATGGGTACTTGCCTAAGAGTAGCTCTTCCTCAACTGAATTATATAACTTATAAAACCTGTTTTTCATTCTCCTTTCTAAAGCTCAAGAATTTAATTATGCATGTAGAGTCTTTCCTGGTTCTCTTTAAAGCTCCTTTATTTTTCTTTCTCTCTTTTTCTCTGTCTTTATCTCCTTCCTCTCTTGCTCCTTAAGGCCTTGGAATATCTTTTCAAGTTCATTGTCCAATCTCGGATCCTTTACTCCAGAGCTACTTGTGGAATGGAGGAGGAGCAGTTCCGCTCCAGCATCCAGGAGCTTTTCCAGTCCATCAGATTTGTGCTCAGCTTGGACAGCAGGAGCTCTGAGACTCTCATCTTCACACAGGTTTGCTATTTCCTACCCTCCCACTGGCAAACCACAAGGCAGCTGCAGGGGTAGGAGGTGTGGGTACATGGGGGTTAAATGCAGGTCAGTGGAGTTTTCCCCTCTGACAAGCTGGTGATGCTGGAAAACAAGACAGCCACTAATGGCATTAGACAGTAACTTTGCACAGGTGAGCTGGACTGGGGGCACTCTAGGAGGAAGAGACTTCTCACATGAGCATGCAATTTTTGCTGTTTGCAAAAGTAAACTGCATGTTCAAGTCTCTCTCATTCCTATGTCTTATGGTTGGCTGTTGCAACAAAGCAGACGGGACTCAGTTTCTTCATGCAGGAGAAGCCTGTCCTTCATTCACACAGTTCATGTTTGTGGAGATTTCAGAAGGCACTGTGTTAAACCTAATTGGTCAGCAATGCACTGGCACTCAGTTTATTGGTGGGTAAATGGCTAGGGTGTACATCTGTCAAATCTCTCTATATTTGGTTAGTTTACATAATTTCTTCANTATGGTTGGCTGTTGCAACAAAGCAGACGGGACTCAGTTTCTTCATGCAGGAGAAGCCTGTCCTTCATTCACACAGTTCATGTTTGTGGAGATTTCAGAAGGCACTGTGTTAAACCTAATTGGTCAGCAATGCACTGGCACTCAGTTTATTGGTGGGTAAATGGCTAGGGTGTACATCTGTCAAATCTCTCTATATTTGGTTAGTTTACATAATTTCTTCACTGAATCTCATGGGACAGGTTTCTTGTTTAGAACAGGTGCAAATGGTTTTACCAGAATAGCTTGTTGTGTTAACTGCTTTCATTCTTATGATTTTTCACATGGGAAGTTAGCTAGCTGCACTTAGAAGAAGTAACAGGCCAGCTGGTAATTTAGCAGAGCAAGGCCTGATTTTATAAGGCCTTTCTTTTATAATATCTCTATTTTTATGCAACAGTTGGCCTCAAGAATTTCTAAATCCTTCATTATAGTACTTCAAATCAATACTTACAGCCACAGCAGCATCACAGTGAGAAGTTCAACTGATGTATTTGCAGTCAGATAAACAATTGCAGCATGTGCTAAAATTACAGTCAGAATCACTTGCAGCCTGACCACAAACTTGTTGTGATGCCCATACTCATATTTAATGCAGCATTAAGTATGGCCCAGGGGACTTCATGAAGATTCCATGTGGGCTGAAGACAATACTCCAAGTGAGTAAGGATGCTGCTGAGTTTTGGGTTCAGTTTTAAAGACCACTGTACTGCATTACATACTCCTGCATTTAAATTTTAAATGTCAAACATGCTGCTTTATGCCTCTGCTCAGAGAATGTCAGAATAGTGCACCCAGAGCTCCCTGGAAACGTGAAGGTGGTTTGTAATCACTAATGCAGAATTACAGATGTTTGGAACACCTGCTGTATTTTGCCAAAGAAGCAGCTGCTGTGAATGTTGCAGCCAAGCAGTGGCTCTGCTGGTTCAGGAAGCTGCTAGTGGAGTGATCTCTTTCTTAAGGAGCTGCTCTGAAAGATTTGAGAACAGCTGCTCTAATGTTTTATTTAATCACCTATTAGTGGGTATAATAAGATGAGCCAGGAACAAGAGAAATCAGTGCACAGAATTTTGCAGACAAAGTGATGGTGAATGGAAGCAGTGTCTGCTAAATGTTTTCCAGTTGTGTTGGTCCCAAATACAGAGGGAGAGTCACTTGGAGGATGGGGGATTTTCCCTTTTTCTCTTTGTTTCTCTTTTTAATTTTTTTTCCTCCTTTCTCTCACTGTGGTATTTCTTACTTTGGACTTTAGTAATTTGTTAAGCCTGTCCTTGTTGAATCTTTGAAAAGTTTACTTTTTGTTTCCCCCTTGCCACTGTGTTGCCCCCTGATCCCATTGCCCCGTAGGCCCCCCAGCCTGGAGGGCAGGCGAGCGGAGCCGGGACAGGTGCCCCACAAAAATGTGGGGGCACAACAAGGCCGACATTTAACTCTGTAAGTAATGATCCCCAGGACTGCTCAAGTGTTTCATTGTGGATGTTCCCAGTTAATCTCTTTTCCCTACCCCTGCACTCTTTTCCTGCATATAAACTAGAGTTTGATGTTTATGTGGCCAGTACTTTAAAACTTGGAGATGTGGAATATTTCAGTTATTCATGGACTAGTTTAGGGCATCCACACACCAAAAAGACAGTACTGAAGGTGTACACAAGATTATATAAGTCAAATTGTTCAGGGGAGCCAAGCATTTGTTTCTTATTTGATTATTAGTTCTGGAAATCTGGACAATTGTTAAATACCCACAGAAATGTTCGAGGCCCTGGCAAACATAATTTCCCTCACACTTGTCCCCTTCTCTAGGATATTTGAGAGATCTCAGTTTTTCCAGCAATGAGAGTAAAACTGATTTCCTTCCTCCCAGGCAATTAGTTTGCCATGATTAATGTTCCAGCATATTTTAGGATGTTGTGCAATAATGGGACCCTTCAAGGAACTGTTGAAATGATGTCGCCTCAGGACAGCTCCAAATCTTCCTGAAGAGATCCCATGCCTACCCCTGGATTGCTAGGGGTTATACAGAAATCCTTCTGCTTTATAAGTAACAGAAAGTTCAGGAAAATTCCTGTAAGGATTTGTTGGGTCAGTCTTGTAATTTCACTTGTATTATCCCAAAGATAAAGACAGTGCCTGGGTTTGTGGCTGTTCCTGCCTTCCAAGAGTACCAGGAGCTAGTGAAACGATTTATACTTATTTATTTTGTTACTACATTGTAGGTATGCAGGAACAAATAGGTGACAACACCCAGGAGGCCTTGTAGGGGTTTGTGTAATCTGAGTTGATTGTAACAAAATGAGATTCTGAGAGAACACTAGTGGAAGAAGGAGGTAAATTTATATTCAGAATATTTTAATGAGCTCTACCGTGTTAGTTGTAAAAATAACTTGATTTTCCTCAAATACTATTAAAAAGATTTCACTGTTGAAGGAAAAAAGACTTGGCAAAGAAGGAGGCTGGGATTATATGGATTAGGAGAGTCATGTCAGTATGGAAGAGATAAAGAAATGTTTATGCAATGAGAAAACCAAAAAATCTCTGAGGAAAAGGAAATACTGACAGTGGTGAGACTCTGGAAGGACAAAGCTGAACAGAGATCTGCAGTGAAGTCTGGTAAATCTGAACTTGTGCAGGACATCACTGAGGGGGTTTGTGTGGAGAGCTGCAGAGAAGGGAGGAGGGAATGGCAGGAAGGGAAGAGTGGAGGTGAGGCTGGTTCAAGAAAGCAACCATCTAGGAATTTAAATAGTTATAACGAGGAAGCAGGTGTGGAGCTTGGGTAGGATGTAGAGGAAGGGAAGAATTTTAAAACATTAGAGGTGGTGACAGTTGTTTGATAGGACATGAAGTGTGCAGAACTTGAGCATAGGGTGATGCATGGAATTTTCTACTCTTCTGAAAAAATTAATTGAAGAATAGGAAATAAGACATGAAGAGGTTTTTGTTGCTATTGTGCTGACACCATTTCTGCACTTTAAGAAGCACTTTAAAGGATAGCTCCAGCTTACTGGAAATATCTGTTACTGCAAGAATCACATGCACACTCGCATGATGTGATGCCTCTTTCACGTGGACTGACACCCCACCCCTGCTGCAGAAATCCTGAAATGTCACATGGCAGAGCTGGTTAAAGGTCTGTCAGCAGGTTCTTCAGAATATTTTCTGAAGACTTTTAACTGTCTTAGGTAGTTGCTTAGTACAAACAATTGGTATAGAACTCTCCAATCAGAAGCAAGTGTTGTATTAACAGAAAAAAGTAAATCAACAAAAATGGACTATCTTCTGTTCTCTGATATCTCTTTTTTTCCTGTTTTATAAGCTGTATCCTAAAAAACAGCTTTTTGAAGCTGTATCTTTGTGCAACTTACCCTAAGATTCCCAACTGCAGCAGCACTTGGTTTTTCTATGCTACATGTGACTTGTTCACTCTGAGCTCCAGGCAGCACAAACCACGGCCACCAGCCGTGGCACGGTCCGTAGCAGCCTTGTGCAGACCCTTCGTTCAGTGTTGCTGTTGTTCCCACCTCACTGCACCGAGCTGCAGGTCGGGAACTGGGGTGCTGAGCTCCTGCTGTACCCCCAGGCTGCCCTGCTGAACTCGTTCCCTGCCATCTTTGACGAGCTGCTGCAGATGTTCACGGTGCAGGAGGTGGCGGAGTTCGTGCGGGGCACGCTGGGCAGCATGCCCAGCACAGTGCACATCGGCCAGTCCATGGACGTGGTGAAGCTCCAGTCCATCGCCCGCACGGTCGACAGCCGCCTCTTCTCCTTCTCAGGTGAGCCGGGGCTCAGGCCTGCTGCTCAGGGAAGGCAGCAACACCGTGGGTGCTTTTGCAGTGGCTTTGTTGCTAATAATTCCCTGCTGAATGCCAGTAGTGTTGGTAATTACTTCTCTTGGCAGCATCACTGAGAAAGGTATTCATTCTCTCGGTTGGAGCAGGGTGCCAACATTGTGGGTTTGATCCCTCTTTTCCCAAGGGCTTTCACTTCAGAGTTGGATTCCACGATCCTTGTGTGTCCCAACTCAGAATATTCTCTAACTCTGTTAACTCTGTTCAACACAAATACTTTACAAGTTTCACTATGGTAGGAAATGTTTATAAATCCATCATAGATAAACTGTAGTTACTAAAGGTTGATAAACATATATTAAAAAATTAAGCCAATTATTAAAACTGCCAAATCTCACTTTACACTTTAGATTGCTCTTATCATGGACAGGAAGAAAACCTCCTTTCCAGCCAGCTTATGCCTGAGAAACAGGGGGGATGGTCGTGTGAGAAACCCACCACATTCCTTTAAAGTATCTTTAATCTTTACGTTGTAACTTTGGTATTTCTTTAGCTCAACACTTTAGTAACTCTTTAATTCTTAAAATTTTACTTAAATATACTTATATTATTGCTTACATATACTTTAAAAACAGAATTTTAAAAAATCTTTAAGAGCTCAGTGGAAAATGGGTGAAGATTGTGAGTGTATGTCATACATAAAGTGAGTGTATGTCATACATACAATGTATGTAATTTCTTTCTGAGTGAAAGAAAATATGAAGGTAAAGTGGAAGATAGAAAGCTCCATTGGGTTTCTCTTTCCTATAGTGAGGACCTCAGGTTAGTGCACTTAAATTACTGTACTCACTACAAGGTGAGAATGATAACACCACAGAATTTTTTTGGAACCATCCATTGTAATTGTTTGTAAATATTTTTTTTCCTTACATTTGAAACCGTTTTCCTTCATTCAGAGTCCCGGCGCATCCTGCTGCCTGTAGTCCTTCACCACATTCACCTTCACCTACGACAGCAGAAGGAGCTGCTTATCTGCTCTGGGATCCTCAGTAGTATCTTCTCCATAATCAAGACCAGTTCTTTGGTAAATCTGCTTCTTGATTTTAATGTTTTATTTGCACCACTGATTTAGTAAGATGAGGAGTGAGACATTTTTATAGGTTAATACAGGTTTTTCAAAGAACCTTTTAAAAACAAGATTGTGCTGTCAGCAGGAGAACATCTGAAATGAGGGTCTGGTTCTGTGTGTGACTCAGAGCATCCTGATTACACAGTGTGCTTGCTGCTAGGAGGGGGGAATGGCATACACCCTCACCAGCTTTGACACTGTTTAATTTTCTTCATGCAAGCCCAGAACTTAGATGTCAGTGGAGTTTAAAAGTTCTACACAGCTCAAGGACTCATAGTTCTGCAAGAGACAGTAACTAGCACTTTGTGGTTCACATTAAAAGAATACTCTAAAATTATCCAACCGATGAAATCCCACTTACTTCTGGAAATTGCTGCTGAGTTTCAACACCCAGCTTTGATGGTCATAATACTCTGATCTCAAATGGTAACTAGATCATGTAAAGCAATGCTCACAAAGAGGGGGTGGTGAAGTTTCCCCACCTGACTAAAGTAGGAAGTTCATGGTGCTAAATATAATTCATAGCAATGTGTATTTCTGATTACAAGTCATGGTTCTGTGTGAAAGGAATGAGATGAAAGGTATCATGGAAATAAGCTAAAATTATACTGCCATGGAGTAAAAGTTTCTGAACATAATCTGCTCCTGTTGTGTTCTAGACCTTTGATTATAGACTAACCTTTATGGCTGTGACCCTGAATGTTTCCATCAGAGACTGTCAAGGTAACACACACACACACTGACAGAACAACAGGATCTGGTACCAATGAGGAATTTGATTGTACTTCTGTGAGCCTGTTATGATCTCTGTCCCAGCGAGCCTGTGGTATGGCTGACTCAGCAGAACTGTCTTCACCTGTCCCATCTCTCCAGTTTCTAACTGTCTGTTTGCTCACCACTTGCTGTAGGAGGGAGATGTCGTGGAGGAGGTTGAGATGATGGTGGAGAGCCTCCTGGACGTGCTGTTACAAACTCTGCTCACAATCATGAGTAAATCGCAGTCTCAGGAGGCGGTAAGAGGGCAGCGCTGCCCGCAGTGCACAGCAGAAATCACTGTTAGTAACTAACAATCAGTTTCTATTTCCTGCTTCTCTAACCTCTGGTTCAGTCCCTCACCACCACTGGCACCTCATCATCATCTCTGCTGCATGAATGCCCAGGGCTTTGTCTCTTTCCCTTAATAAGCCACAAACCCATTCCTTCCTCCCTGCACTAGTGAGGGCTGCAGGAAGCAGTGGAGCTCAGGAAGCTTGAGTGGATTTCTAGATTATTTTCTTGTTTGTCTTTGCAGCTGTAATTGAGAATTATTCCTTAAGACTGGAGGTACTGGGGAGCTGCCTGGGGCTTCACCCCTAAGGTTTAGGGTACCACAAAGGGCTGTATTGAGTGTCAGGCTGTGATCCCCAAAACTGAGGATATGACAGTGCTCTGTGGTTAAATCCCTTTGCTTAACACCCTGGAGAGCTTCTGCCCGTGGTCACTGATTATTTCATGCAAATGAAATGCAACATACTTTTTCAAAAGAAATTAAGAGATGCTAAGTCAAGTGAGCTGTTGAGCTTGGTGGGAGAAGCCACCACTACCCAGGCTGCCAGCCTTAGCCACAGGGAAGAAATTTTTCTTTGACATGCAGTGGATGAGAAGAAAAAGAATAGAATTTTGCTGTTCAGTCTTCTTCTTTCCTGGATTTCTGCCCTTTTCTATTCTAGCCTATTTTAGCCTATTTTTGTTTGTCAGAGTCTCTAATGCAGCTTTTTAACAATGTAGGATGTTAAGCTGCTGTTCAGAGCATCTTTTTTTTGACTTGTTTTTTAGCAAATGGCTGAAACCTCAGCTGTGCTGCTGGGGGCAAATGTGCACTGAGGTGCACTTCTCACACAAGAGGGAAAGTTGGATCTTTTCTTGTTAACTCAGATAACGAGATGATCTTTGATACAGAAAAAAGGCAGTGGCTTGCAAATGTCCAGTAATATCTGAGTTTCCTTTTACTGCTGCCATTTGACTTCCCGCTGTTTACCACATGCCAGCCCACACAGAAGAGCACATCTTTCTTCCTAGTGAAGTTCAGCCCTGGAAAGTTTATTGCAACAACCTGTGTCAAAGCTTCTGGGTAGAGGCTTGAGCCATTTAGAAAAACCATAAAATGGAAGGCACAGCCCCTTGTATTAGCTCCTCAATTTACATTTCACAGCACAGTGATATATTGGTTCATATTAGATGGCTTCGATTTGTGCATTTCCCAAATTAGTTTCTCTTGCAGAAAAAAAGAGTGTTGTGCAAGGGACTGGCAGTCAACAGACCCAGTCCTGATGTTTTTGGCACCACTTTGCTTGTTCTCTTGGACAGATTGCTTAACTTCTCTGTGCTTTGCTTTCAGATTTGTAAAATGGGGGAGTTCCTCTTTGGAAAACACTTTGGGATGCTGTGGTAACTGGTTAGGGTGCATCTGCTTTGCAGAATTACAGAAATGTAATTGTAGCTCATGTAGGCTTACCCAGACTGTGCTCAGGAAATCTGACTGCAGATCTGTCAGTACTGGAGCTTTGACAGCACAGAACTTGGTGAACACTAATGAGCCATATATTTACAAGCTTCCAGACACCTTCTGTAACCCAGCCTGATCCCAAGCTGTCACTGCTTTACTGGTCAGAGTCACTTAGTTCAAATAATTGCTGGTCTATTGGCATGAGCTGCAGTCACACCTCTGACAAAAACTGTGTCTTAAGTACCTGAAAAAGGTATTGTCAAAACCTGCATGCTTGGAGGGCAATTTGTTAATGTCTGTATTAATAATTCTAAATTATTTCTGATTAGACTTCGATTAAAAGACCTTTAAAACTGGCATCTGTGGAGGAGCCTCCTGGAGGTGTATCCCTGTATTAACAGTAACTCAGGAACTGTTAACCTGCAGTACTTTCAATACCTGTGCATGTCAGCTGTCCCCTCATAGGCATCGGGGCCATTTCAGACCCCTCCCTTTCTACCTTCCCCCGGGTTAAGCTTTGTATCGAAGAAATTTCAGATGGTCTGAATGAAAGAGTTTCTCATTTGGTCAACAGGGAGAATATGTCTCCTGCCTTTTATCTTTGCTTCGTCAGATGTCAGACACTCACTTCCAGCACTTACTGGACAACTTCCAAAGCAAGGATGAACTGAAGGTACAAAAGGATGTGATGTTTGTAGGGTGATTCCTTCAGAATGGGAGAGCAGAGGGGAATCCCTCCAGCATCACTTGCCCTGTTAATCATTCCCATCCACTGGCACTCTGTTCAGGGACCTTCCTTTCACTTTTACAATCATTGATGTAGTGTTGCAAAAACACACTTAGGACCACAGGGCACTGAATTATCTTTATAACAGCAAATAAAGTCCCAGAATAGATGTTGTTGGACATAAAGGATATTGTAATTGTTACATATAAAACACAGGCAGAGGAACAGGGGTTTTTTAATCCTGTGAATGTAAAGTCAGTTGTTATATAGCATTTTGCTACATGTTCAGTATGCACTGGAGCTTTCTTACAAAGGGTATTGATTTTATGCCAGAAGGGAATTTCAAGCCTTTTGGGGGTTACAAATCTCTCTAGCAGATGAAATCTTTTTTGGGAAAGCTGTAACTTGACCACTCCACTTGCTGCATGCTTCTTTGTGAACATCAGCTTAAATTATGGCTCTCCAGGAACAGCAGGGGTTGGTGAGGGGCACAGACCTCTGACATTTTGAAATGGCACATCTCACATCTCAAACTAGCACAACTTCTTAACTCAGCTTCGATGGGGAAGAGGAGTATTTCCAGCAACAGCCTGCTTAAAAGGCAGACTAATCCCATAAATACAGACAAGCTTTTATATAGAAGGATTTGGTTTAGCATGGCACTCAAATATGCACAATAAGAACAATGTAATGTGTCAGGAACTTCTGTTACCTTAATAAATGAAATATAGAACAGTGAGAAGTCCTTTCTGGATAGACTTTAGCTTTTAAATATTTTGTGTGCATATAGAGAAGCTGAATAAATCACGGAGATGAATTTGTGATGATAAAATTCTTATCTTTAGGTTGCAGGGTTCAGTGTATCTCAGGCTGATAGTTATCTGAGATTGCTGCCTTTCTGGTAACTTTCAAATTACTCACAGAAAAATGATTTGGTAAATTAATTCATAATAAATTCTAATAGATATTTTAGAAGCCATCTAAACTATAGTTCTTATGTCAGACTTGTGGAAAGGTCATTGAACTAAAATTTGTCTTTATTCCCAAAGGAACTGTTGTATCTCTGATAATCTGAGTATATGTTCCAAGAATACCACAAAGGCTGAAGATTTTATATATTACTCTATTTTCCCATCAAATATGGCTGTTATAATATTTCCAATCATTTTTCTGGCATGGAAAAGCATTTTATTCACTTACCACTGTTACACTTTGGGCAAAATGAGGCCGAAAGTCAAGGAGCTTCTAATGCTATTACTCTGAGCTCAGTTGCACCAAGATATTAATCACACCCTCAATTAAGGCATAATGGTAGTATGGTTTTGAAGAATCCCTGCTCTGCCAACTTCTCTGCTATTTTGATTTTGTCTGGAAGGAAAACAAAACAACAAAATCATAGTTTGCAAGGCCAACAACTCGTCACATTTGGTCTTTGCTGTTGTTCTGTACAGACATGGAGGTGCAGGTAGTCAAAAACCAGAAATGTCTTCAGGTTTGGGGATTTTTTTGGAAAGCAAACACTCAACTGAATGTGTCTAAGAGCTCTTTTCTGCTGTGTGTTGCCAGAAATGGGGTTTTCTGTTACTATTTTAGAAAGCCTGTGTAGGAGTTTTATTGGGCTTGGGGCTTGGGCTTGTGGTTAGATCTCAAATTGTGACGTAAGTCCAAAGAATATAAGACAGATAAATTAATAAATTAATAAAATGAGTGCATAAAAAAGTGATTATGAGTCCAGTATATTTGAAAATAGCTGCAAATTGACACTGGAACTCTGGGTGATAATATGAGAAGTCAGATACAATTATGCACATAGGGAAGATTTTAATCTCCCTGTAGAAGTGAAGATTTTAAGGAAGCTGGAAGTTGTATATTAGATGAAAACAAAAGGAATAGAGCTGTATTCCATTGTATGTTGCTTCCATGTTTCCAGGTGAATGGCCTTGCAACACAAAGCTCAAGTAGAGCACACTTAGCTTAATTGTCTTTCTTACAGTCAAGAAAATAGATTCACCTGCAACTGCTGCTGATTTTTACTTATTTTTCCCTGTGTGACAGGAGTTCCTCCTGAAAATTTTCTGTGTGTTTCGGAACCTGATGAAGATGAGTGTCTTTCCTCGAGACTGGATGGTGATGAGGTTGCTCACCAGCAAGTAAGCAGAGGAGCAGATATGAAGTGTTGCCATTCTGTGGCAGTTAAAGCCTGGGGGCAGTGTTTTCCTCAGACTGAGATGTGAGGATCAAGACAGGAATTCTGGAGTGCTCGTCCTCATTCTGCTGTTGTAACACTCTGGACCCAGCCTGTGTTCGTGGGTTTGTTGAACCCCACCAGTATTCTCAGAGCCAGGAGTTAAAAGCAGAGCTGAAGGAGCTGCCCTGAGGATGAGGGGCCGAGGCACCCAGCAGCTCCAGCACACAGGGCAAGCCCAGCTGCCCACACCAAGGGATGTTTATGAGCCTGTCCCTCCCTTGTCAGGGAATCCCTGCATTGAACATCTGTTTTTTCCCACGAACATCCTCCTTAGCCAAGCAAGGAGAGGCTCTCGGGTATTTTGGAAAAGGGGGAGCAGACCCCAGTCATGACACCAAAGCATTTCAGAGAGTTCCTTCTCAATTCAGTTGTCATCTGCCATTTTAATGCTCCATTTTATCTCAGTTTCTTGCTTCTGCTGGGTTAAGTACTGTGCTCTTTGGATCAGCAGCAGTGTTGAACACAGGGTGGCTGGAATTATTCACTAGTTCCCTTAGCTAAAATACCTGTGGAATTCCCACTGACTGAATGACAGCTGGAGCATTCCCACTCTGAGGAAACACCATGGAAATGCTCCTGAAGGCTGCCTGCTCAGCTGAGCTGAATGCTCTGCGAGTCCACCCTGCTAATGAGAAGTGAAAGAAGTGGATTTCAGTAATTCAAGTGTAAAGATTCAGTGAAGTTCTGTAAGAAAAACGAAATCCACCTGAAACAGTATAAATTACAGATGCTGCAGGTTCCCTTGGGCACCTGTTCCCTTGGGCATAATTTGTCACAAAGCCTTAGACTGACAGTTACGTTTAGCAGTGCTACTGGAGTATTGCTTGCATGTGCATCAGAGATGTGCTCTTCTTTTGATACTACTGTTGCCTTAATCTACATGCCATTTATTTATTGCTGTATCTATCATGTGCCTTAATTGCCTTTCACTAAGGTGTATGTAGCCACCAACAAAAAAAAAAACCACAGAATCAAAAATTGGCAAAATACTCACAAATATCTCGAGTTGAATGAGAGTGAGATAAAGGACCATTGTATAGACAAGAACAAGGACAGCTCAAACTTTTTGAGTTACTCTCTGGGGAAAAAAAACCTTTCTGCTTAGAACAGGAGGAAAAGGAGTGTATTATTCCATTTCCCTGGAGGTCATATGGCCCAGCCATGCAAAACAGACAGGATTTTAAATGCTCCTGTGTAAATTCTAGAAGTTACAATAGTAGTGAAAGTTCATAATCTTGTATTAATTAGTACAAATTATTCATTAAAGCATAGAACAGTGACTTCCGCGTAAATATCACACAGATTACTCAAAGAATGCACTTCTCTGTACCTGCAGTAAAACCAGCACCACCAACCACTGTAATATGTTGTATTCCAGATTCAAATGTTCTCTTTTTGTTTTCTTTTCTTTGTTTTTGGCTGCAGTATCATAGTTACAACAGTCCAGTACTTGTCTTCTGCCTTGCATAAGAATTTCACAGAAACGGACTTCGATTTTAAAGTAAGAATTGATTGAGAAAATATTCTGACATCTTTTCAAACCAGCAGTAACAAAGGAACAGGAGCTGCCCTCTGCATTAGCTGATGATATTTGCAGCATTTATTAGAGTGTCTGTCAGGAAGATGACCTAACTGATAAGGGACAGGAATGAAATCTGCTGTGGAGTTGATGGGAAGTAGAACAGATACAGTGTGAGATCAAATCAGGAGAATTGAGTCCCTCATAAAGGAAACAAGTAATTCCATAAGCCTGGGGCTAATGGAGCGTGCTGTCTTCCAGACTGATGGATAATGCAGTGTAAACTCAGGCAGTGCTTTTCCTGAAGCTGGGGCATTCATGAACTTCCTCTCCCAGAGGTCTCTGGCTGATGACAGAAAACCTGGAGGAGCACAATCCTAGGGAGTGTTGTCCCTGTGTGTGATGTAGCTGGAGATGGGCAGCAAGTTCAGTGTCAGTAAGGAAGAGCTGCCAGACATGCACCTAGGGACAAGTGCACACACCAAGCTGGCAAAAACCCCATCTCTTTGGCAAAACACACCAAATTATGAGGGTCTCATTCAGGATATAATTTGATCTCTGGAGAATCTTAACAGATAAAATCTGTTCAACCTACAGAAAAACAACTTAAAAGTTTTCTGATGTCACCAGGTTTATTCATTCTTGAACTCTGGTGCAGAGAGGAAAATGCAGTTGCAATGCTTTTGTGGAGGTTTGAATTTCAATTCCTATCAGGGCTTAAATAATCCATTTGTGCCCTGAAGAGTTAATTTGTATCTCCATAGTAAGAGACATATTGATGAAGTTACCCCTTGATAACAAAAAGTAGTCTATGTCTTTCTCCACTTCTTTAAAACTTACTCTTGGAGTGTAATGTTATAAAATTCCTTTGCTTATCACAGGTGTGGAACTCTTATTTCAGCCTGGCAGTTTTGTTTATAAACCAGCCAAGTCTCCAACTAGAAAATGCCACACCACCTAAGAGGAAGAAGATTCTGGATAAGTAAGGATATGTTTTGTTGGGTTTCCACCTCAAAAAAGAGTCTTATTTTCCTACCATAAGTCTCTGTGATTTATTATGAAACCTGGGCTGTGGAAATACTTGGGAAATGAATAACTAGATACAATACAATACAGCAATCAGTGATTAGTAAATTTGTTTGATATTCTTACATTGACATAAATGTGAATTGAATTTTTTTTAACCATTTGATTATTTTTTCACATCACTGCCTTGCAAGTCTGTGTTCCCTGGGCAGCTGTGTCTCTGTTCTCTCGCAGGTATGGTGATATGAGAGTGATGATGGCCTATGAGCTCTTCAGCATGTGGCAGAACCTGGGTAAGCCTCTCCCTCTCTCACTTAACAACCAAAGCCAAAGGAAAACCCCATTTCTGCCAGATCTTTTAATTTTTTTTAATGTTTTGTGGCATCACAGAATCCTTTGTTTCACATAAGAGAAACACTTCTCCTACCAAAACTCTCTTCTGCACTGTAGTCTAGAGGAAAATAACAAAATGTTTGCTGATAGAGATCACAAATACAAGGATATGAGAAGGGGTGAATCACTAAGAGAGCAAAGGAGTGACACAAGTCAGATTGGCTTGACACAGGCCACTTAGTAATGTGGCTGCAAAATATTCACCAACCCAAACACAAAAATTTGATGTGTAGGAATATAGGTAGGAGTTGCTATTCAAAGAAACAAAGGCAAACAAATGTAGCATGCTGATAATCAGCTAAAGGGGAGCTGCCTGTAAAATGCTATGAGTAAAGGAGATTTTGTAATCTTTGAGAAAATATGTAGGAATCTGGAGTAAGAGAAGAGGGACCATATTACTGTCACAGTGTTTTCCCTAAGTGCACTTGATTCTAGATTACCCAGTCCTGCTTTCTGCAGCTAAAAGAAACAACAAAACACAAAAAAAAATATGGACCCAAGGCAAGCTGGACAAAGTTCAGACAACAGTCAGGAAGACTACGGGAGCAAGAAAACTGAATAAAGCCTGTACAACTAAAATGATACAGCCAGAACTGGTCACAGTTCAAATGATCTGTGTGGAGAATAGAAGGCCCTCCAAGGTAACAGAGATCCAGTACCCAGAAAAACAAACTGGACAAACTCAAGTGAGAAGCAAGAAGCCAGTTTTAGATGTGTAGATGCAGACATTTATCACTGCATGCTGCTCCAGATCAGGCTTTGTTGAGCTCTCTCTGCAACAGTGCAGTAGTGTGGCTCAGAAGAGATTGTCAGCAAAGTGCCTCAGGTCCCTTCTGGAGAAGATTCACTTGGTCCCAGTCAAGGGCATTTAGGAAATCGAGACAGCAGTGGGGACCAAGAGGTCTGTAGTTCCTTGGAGTCTAAACATGCTCTATTAAGTACTGTATTTCTCACCAGCCCTTTCAAAATCTCCATGAATTAGAAGTACCCCTGGCCTCTTTTCCCCCAGTTAGTATGTTTTAGTTCAGTTACTTTTGACAGTTTGAATTCCTTTGCAAGTAAAATGCACTGACAATTTTTGCTGAAGGCTTTCACGGTGAAATTAAAAATGCTCTTAGAGACTTTGCAAGAAATGGTGTAAAGCAATACTGATTTTTCATTCCTTTTCAGGAAAAGAATGTTTGCTTTTGTAATGCTCATGCTTACTACTGTGTAAATGTCATTATTGCATTCCCTGTTTTCTCAGTGACAGATAGCAAAGGCTTTTATTTAATTACAATTGTTTTGTGTTGTACAGGTGAGCACAAGATTCACTTTATTCCGGGAATGATTGGTCCCTTTCTGGGTGTTACACTTGTTCCACAACCAGAAGTCCGGAATATCATGATCCCAATCTTCCATGACATGATGGACTGGGAGCAGAGAAAGAATGGCAACTTCAAACAGGTGAGAGCACTTCCCAAGCTCTCCCTCTCTTGCTCTCTCTGTCTGCAGTGTCCAGCTGGAAGCAAGGAGTTTGTTTATCTGTTTCTGACTGTGAAGATGTCATGTAAATATATGTAAAATAGAAAATTCAAAACCTAATTCACGAGACCCCAAGATTGTTTAACCAGTGCAAACTGCATTTCCCATGAACATGGGGAAGAGGAGGGATGTGCTCAGCACATCACAGATGGGGAAAAGAATTTTCTAAGTGCTGGGCTGTCACTGCTGCCAGTGGTTTCACTTAGATTATTAGTCAGCCATTAAATGGGTCAGACTGAGAACCAAAAATGGGGATGTAAAGATTTAGCCAGTCTTTGTGAAAACAGTGCTCTCTGCTTCTCTGTCTTCAATTTGCAGCTAGGAAGTGTTATTGTATAATTAAATCATTATACCATGCCTTGAAACAGACTTTGTAGCTGTTTTTATTTTCAGAAATTGCAGCAGCTCTCTGGGAAGGGTTAAGTCCAACAAGAGCTCTGCAGTTTCTACCTGCTGTGAGCTCTGATTGCAAATCAGGGAGAGAAATCTTCATCATCCTGTTTCCCAGTCGTGGTCAGAGAATTGCTGAGATTTCCCACTGCAGGCCAGATCCCTGAAGTGCAGAGCATTGCTAATGAAAGATGGGTTTGGTCTGGCTCCTCAGACGACAGTGTTTCATTGTCATTGTGCTGGGGCAATACTGGGGGCCAGTATATGCAGAGAAGTGCTCTGAAGGAGTAAATCACCATTAAATTATCATAATTCATGTGATTAGTTATTTGCACAGTCATTAAAATGCCAGATCTAATCTATCATTCTGGGAGAAGAGCAGACCTTTCCCATAACCTGATCTGTGTGGAAAACTGTTTCCAGGAGCTTGTTTTTCTTCCTCTTCAACTCAGTGACTGCTACACTTGTTATTATTTACTATTATTATTATTGCAATAGCATTTGATCATAGTCCTCTTTCCACTTGTTTTAGCATAACAATAGAACAGTCTTTCTCTGGAATTTACAGTAATAAGCACCTACAGTCACCTTCGAGTTTCTGGGCCTATTTACATTTTCTGTATCAAGATGAACTCTTCATAATCTTCATTTAATTTTTATACTCACTGATGTATTTTAAACTACAGCTCCAACAATATTTCTTAAATTACCTGTGGAGCAAATTTCCACTCTGTTTTATGAAGCATGTATTGTAACTTTCTAAGGTTAAAGATGAAATAATCATCTGTATTAGTGATTAAATAAATAGTTAAATACCCCAAGAGGTAATAAACCTCATTAACATTATCTGCTGGAACCAGGGAGTTATTTGCTTTCCAGTATAATGCTGGATAGCTGGACACAGGCATTACTGATTTCTGTTGTCACTGTAGATCACAAAGGGATTTTTTTCATTCTGAGCTTCTCTTCACCTTTTGAGTATTCAGTAGTTTGTCAGAAAATATAAAAACCCTGAAAATTCATTTTCAAGCCCTTTTTTAATTTTCTTCAGTAGTTCATGTTTTAACAAGGTTGTTTCTTCAACAAGGCTGGATAACAATACAGTCTGACTCAGGGATGAAATCAGGTCTCCCTTTAATGATTTCAGCAGCAAGAGCACCAAGTCCTTTTGTGTGCCACTGATTTGTTTTTCCTTCCCATCTTTACTTCCTTTGCAATTTGGCAGCTGAAAAATATAGGGAAGCTCAAACTTTGCTTGTCTTTAAATAAAAGTAAGCCATATTTCTGCAAATAGTTTCAGCCTTTAGGAGCCTCTGTCTTCACTAGTAGTGAAACTGTCTTCTGCCAGATTTCTGACTACATGAAATTGTTTTTCTTTAATGTTACATACGTTGATTTCTGCACTTGAATTAATTTTATGAGAATATCTGATATCACACTTGATATTTAGGTGAATGAATATGTATCCAAAATCTTTTTAAGAGAAATGATGCTGCTGTGGTCCTTTATATAAGTGAAAGAAAAATATAATCATAGAGAGGCTTAAAAAGTGGGGTTTAATGAAGAAATTCTAATATAATGATGCCTGGGTGCTTGCAAATTAATTACACCAGCAGAACCAGCAGAGCAGAGCAGTGGGGCTCTGTTATATATATGTGATATCCTGTTGTGGTTCAGGATCCAGTTCACCTGAGGTACTGTGCAAGTGTCTGAGTGATGGATTTGGTCGCTTCTCCCTGCAGGTGGAAGCCGAGCTGATCGATAAGCTGGACAGCCTGGTGTCCGAAGGAAAAGGTGATGAGAACTACAGGGAACTCTTCAGCCTGCTGTAAGCTTTGCCAGTTCATGCTCCTCGTGTTGTGCAGGGCCTTTGGAAGAGTTGCACTGATCTGGGCAGCCACAGATCTTTGGGGAGGGCAGGAAAGGGCTTCCTGGCAGCTTTCCATGGAATGGCTCAGCCAAGTAGTGCTGAAAGTAATATAGGGACCTAAATTCTTCTTTGTCTTCTCTCTGTGACATCTAATAAAAGGCTGCACAGGTTATCATCCTCCTATCAAAAATTAATTTGCTGGAGGAGCCAGGGCCCTTCATTTTCCAAAGCAGTGAGTGAGATCCTGGTCTCAGGACTGTTTAGAGAGACACTGCACTATCTACAGAGTCAGGCCTTGTTAGCGCCAAGGAGATTTTCCTCAACATTTTCCTTTCTTTCCTCCTATTTTTGAAGGCCATGTTTTGGTTGGCCCAACAGTTGTCAGTTGCTTCTTCCAGAGTCCATTGTGATACTTCCTTTCACACCAACAATCTGTACTCAGAAGGATAAACTTGAAGATTTTTTGTCTGACTTTACACTTCACTACCTTTGATTACTGATCTGTCTCCAAATTTCATTTTGAGTGTTCCTAGTTCATTTCAGAAGGAATTATTTTGAACTCTTGACAGTCCAGAGCAGTTAACCAAAAATTTTTAATATGCCAGTGAGCCAGAGAGATCATTAGCAGAATTTTAGCCATATATTCCAATTTTACATGGCCCCCAATAGCACACTGGCTGTTTGAGGCATAAACCTTTGTTTTGCTGGGACCAATAATCCTACTTCTGAATGTGCACATTCATTCATTTCAAGCTAGATAAGCCTGCCCATCCCATGTGCTTATCCTCAGGAAGTATGGAAATGTATTCAGTTTGGATTTGTGTATATTCAGCCTTGGGAAGTCTTGGATCTTAAGTGTGCAGATAAAGTAAGTCTATTTCAGGGATAAAGGAAAGGAAATATCTATTCTTTTTTTTATTCACATGGCAAGAGGAATAGTGTGCCTTTGCTCCAGATGAAGACATTCATTGCCTGAAATTTTGAGAATTCAAGGGCTGTAGCTTTTTACTCATTTTTAGATGATAGTGATTGGATGCATTACCAAGAAACACAGCCTGGAATTCCAGCAACCAGTTAGTTTATATTTGCCACCGAGTTGTCTGAGGAAAAATATGAAGAAACAATTTGAGGAAAAAATTCCACAAATTGGTAAATACAGCGTGAAAAAAACAGTTGGCCCTAAATTCTACTGTCTCAACTATACTGCTGAAAAGGGAATTGGCTCCCTCAGCTGCAAATCATCCCAGTACTTAAGAGTTTACCTCTTTGGAGGATGTGACAGTCAACAGAATTTCTTTCCTAGAAATGGCAAATTCTTTGACTGGAAATCCAGTTTCAGGGAAACTGGCATGTAAATTTCTTTCTTCACTTTTTAAAAACAATGTTCACTGTTCTCTTTCCAGCCTTCTCCCTTCACAACTGTGTGACATGGCTGCTCTCTGTACTGTCTATGTTAGGCAGGAGCAGGTTGCTTTTATTTCCAGTTTAAATACAATGTGATTCAAGGTTGGTTGCTGATTAGAGATGAAAATTTATGGAGGGATGAGCAAAGAAGAAATATTTGCAGTAGGTTTGGAGTTCTTTTCAGTTTCTGACTGCTGCTAGCAGTATTTAAGCTGCAGGTAATAATGTGGGAATCAAGTATTGCCATGAGTGTTGCTCTTTTTCATATCAGTTAAATGGCAGTGTGAGGATATTTTCCCTTCTCCTGTCAATTCTGTAATTTCCTTGTCTTTACTTCATGCTGCCTGGAGTAGAACCCAACTCTTTGGGCCTTATCCCAGGTAAGATGCGAATTCTTTTGGAATTTGTTTTATGAGGGAGGAACCAAGTTGTCAGTATCAGTCTGCATGCACTGCACCATTTCCCTGGAATCCTCACCTGCTGTCTCTGCATCCCCAAACAGTTTGCTGGAGAAGATTGAGCAGGAAACTTGGCGGGAGACTGGAATCTCGTTTGTCACATCCGTCACTCGTCTCATGGAGCGTCTGCTCGACTACAGGTATCTGGCACCAGCAGTAACGTGTTCCAAGCATAAGAACTTTGTCAAGACACCAAATTCCTCCAGGGGATATTTGTATTGACTGTCAAGCTGCACACATGCAAACCAAGGCATCACTGCTGGGTTCTGAGCAAACATCCCAGATTCTCATCTCATTCTTGTGTTCTCATTCCTGATAGTTTTGTACTGAGGTTTATTCAGGTTGCTAAAACAGTAATTCCTTCTATCACTGAAATGATCTCACCTAATTCAGCAAAATAGATGTTAAATGCAAGAGTGAGCCCCAAAGCCTCATTGAACCAAGGTGTGTTGAATGCCTCATCCAGGCCTGCAGAGCTGGAGAGCTTCCCTCTGGGAACTCTGACACATCAGCTGGTGGCTCATGAGCAAGATTTCACTATAAATTCAGCAGCCTTCGTTTAGTTTTAAACTGAAGTTTGCAGGACTGTTGTGTCAATGCAGCTGAGCTTTGACTTACTTAGAAGGAAATATTTTAACTTTAGATTTATATATACACACACAGTCAGAGGGGTTTTTTTTTAATAGTAGACAATTTGAACCTATATAGAACTGCCCCAGATATTTCTATCTTTAGCCTACTGACAAGAGTTCAAATAGTTTTTTCTTCTGCTGCTGCTCATTAGAGGTGAAACCCTCTGACTAGGCTGGGTGTTCTGCAGTCCCAAATCCTTTTTTGTGCTTTTTAGTTTGCTCTTTTTGTTATCCCTACCACCATGATCCAAATTTTTTCCTGGCAACAACTGCTCTACAACTACTGTGCACAACCAGGTATTGGAGACATGTTTAAAGGGAATGCAGGGGAGCTGCTTGGGGGTTTTTGTGGGGGCAGGGTGGGGGGTGTCATATGCTTTTGGTTTCTGTTTTTTGTTTTTTAATGATGAACAGCTGCCAGCAAGGCAGCTTTGACACACAGATACACGTTTCCATGCTTAATGGAGAAACACATACCAGTTTTTAATTGATTTTCAATCTACAGGTGATTTGTCATTCCCAGAACAGAGAACTGGAATGTGGCATTGGAATTTGGAAATACACAGGCATTTCTTAGAGTCCAGCTGCCAGTCAGTAGCTGTAATAGTTCTCAAGATGGTTTGCTGTGTCACTGCTTTAAAAATTTAGTCTCTTGTACTGTTTGAATAGAAATAATTCCTAAAATATTCCAGGAACCAAAGATAAATTTTGCCATTTAACTTACCTGTGCAAAAGTTAAAAATCTAGTCTAAATCCCTCGGGTTGTGTCCTTGTGTGCCACACCACACTGCATTTATGGAAGCCAACCCTTTGACTAGCACTAAATGTTTCCATCTGGATAAGTAAGAGTTTTTTACTTTTACAGTAGATCTTGCATTCAGATTATTTTTGACCACTGTTGTCTGATTTTTGTTCAGATTCTTGTAAGAAATGAAGGAACAGTCATTTCAGGTGCTTGTTCGCAGATGCAAACTTGTAAGGGGACACTCAATTCTCACATCATCTAAGCCCTAATATGGAAATTTTTCTTAGAGGAACTTCATAAAATTAAGTATATGATTACCTGTTGTTTGTCATCCAGGGAAACTCTGGAAGATAAGATAGCTTCAATTTTAAAAGGACCGTTTTTGCAGATATTTGTTTCAACATTGCTCTGCTTTCCTAGGGATTGTATGAAAGGAGATGAAACAGAAAACAAGAAGATCGGCTGCACTGTTAACCTTATGGTAAAGATGTTTCCTTTATCTCTTTGTGATACTGTGCAATCTTGTTGAAACTGGGATGGGAAAGGCTGGCATAGGAATCTGTGTCAGGCAAGTGTAGCTTCAGAATCCAAGCACTGGGATGACAGAAGAGGATGATGAGGATTGTGAAGATCCTCTGGAGGCCTCTGGCCTGACTCGCTGCTTTAAGCAGGGCCAGGTAGGTCAGGCTCCTCAGGGCTGTGTCCAGCTGAGTTCTGTGTATCCCTGTGACACAGGTTCCACAACCCCTCTCACCTCTTCTTTCAGCTTTTGACTACCTTCATTTTGAAAAAAAAAAAAAAAAGATGCGATGATAAAATTAGTGGGTTAGATCAGTGTGAATGTGAAAAGAATTATTACTTTTCTTTCCCATTAAGAATGTGTTCTCTTTTCAATAACTTTGCACATCCACAGATGCTGCCGAGTGCTTGAATAAGGGAGAGTCTCAAGAGTAACAACTGTTTTTTCTTTCACAGAATTTCTACAAATCTGAAATTAACAAGGAGGAGATGTACATCCGATATATCCACAAGCTTTGTGACATGCACCTGCAGGCTGAGAACTACACAGGTGAGGGGGACATTCCATGGAGTCTGCTTGAACTCCTCATGGCATTTTTTAACTCTCCCCATGTTACATAATATCTGGCTCATCCTTTTGGAAAGAATTTGCATGAATCAGTTATGGCAGTTGGGAAGGAAGAAGCTGAGGCCCAGCTCCTTTCCTCAAGTTAAATACTGTCTGTTTATGCCTGCACAGCCACATGATTACACTTCATTACACTTCAGATTTTACATTATAGTGTTCTTTGAAGAAGATGGATTAAAAAAAAAAATCACAACAGTGGAATGAAATTTAGAGGAAGATTAGCAAAACCACCATTATATTATCACTTGTCATATTTCCTCACCTTGCAGTGCTGAGGGAGCACTTGGAACGTGTATGGATTCTAATGCTGCACTGTCCAAACTCTCTTTACAGCTGCAGGCCCCAAACCTAGTTACAGATCTGAAATCTGACTGTGCATTTAAATCAAGTAGCTGGTAAAAAGGAACTTGACAGATTTGTAACTAAAAATTGTGTGCTGCTATTTTAATGGTCCTCTAAGAGTTGAGATTTTTTTTGTAAACTATAAATCAGAAATCGCAGACTGTGTCAGAAGCAGGTCTGTGACCTTTCAGTATTGGCTGTGTTTATTTGCTGTCATTGATTCAGTGTTCCATAATTGCCTTTCCTACAGAGGCTGCATTCACTTTGCTTTTGTACTGTGAGTTGCTTCAGTGGGAGGACAGACCTCTGAGAGAGTTCCTGCATTACCCATCTCAGTCAGAGTGGCAACGTAAGGAAGGTCTGTGCCGTAAGATTATCCATTACTTCAACAAAGGGAAGGTATGCCAACTTCTTCTCTCTTCCAGCAGCTTCCTTCCCTTTTCCTGACTTAGGGCTTGCAAGCCATCATCTCAGTTCAGTAGTCTGGAAGTAAATTTGTATCAGAAGGGTTTATAACATGACAAATTGGTTCTCTGGACAAAAATACAGATGAGAAAAGGTATTTCATTATGTATGGCATTCGGAATGGGTTAGGGAGGCCAACAGGACAAACACCAGAACATTTTTAAACCTTTAAACCAAGCCTTGGATCAGCTGATGTGGCAGAGTGCCAGTTCCTCAGCTTTTGGGGTGCAGGACTGCATTTTGTAGCTGTCTATGCAAACTGCTGTGCTATGACTCACTTGAGAACTTGTTTTGTGCTTAATCTACACATGGAAATGGCAGGCAAATGCTATAGGGGTCTCCTTATTGAAAAATATTTAAGTCCTTTCAGTGTCACTTATTTTAAAGTGATTTTCAATTAAAATGCAATTCCATCCACTGCACAAGAAGAAAATCAATCCATTTCAATTTCATATATTGAGTATGGGTTTTCTACAGTTAATTATATTTTTTTTTTCAATTACTGCAGAAGTAGATGTTTTAGTCCCTTGTGTCATGGTGTTTTGGGAACATTTCAGAGGTGAACCTTAAAAGTGACATCATATGTTGGAGTATTTTCAAATTTTTTCTTTCTCTAGGAAAATTCCTACAGCTTATGCTTTTGGGAGATAACATCTGTATGTGTGCCTCAGGGTTGATTTTGCCCATGATGGCAATGACAGTGGCATTAAATACAAATGTGAGTTGGTTCTTATGGGGCTGCCATTCCAGATGATTCATTCCTAGTCCTGGTAATAGGAGTTGCATATAGCAGAAACATTTTCTACAGAACCTGCAAATGGAAGTCAGATTCCTGTGTGAAGGAAGAAATGGCCCATTTATGAGGAAGTGATCAAGATTTTTTTTGTGTGCGTCTGCCAGAGTTGCTCTTTTGTGATAACACTGCATATGGTTCTGTCATTTCAGAAAATTTCAGGGGTTTTCAGACTGCACTTAAAAACAAATAACTGGCTTGTGCAAATACTGCAGTACTGTACTGTCTGACTAGACAAAGATGATAGAGGCACTATGGAAAGCAAGTGAGCCTTTATTTTTGACAACAACAGGGAATCCATACACACAGTGAAGTAGAGTAAAAATTGACTGATGTAATTAGGCTATAAAAGGCCTAACAGATTATAGAGTGTTAACCTCTTGAGGTTTTCTCCCCACTGGATGTTTTTGGAGTTACTTGATTTGTGTTTTAATCCTCCTTTATTACAAATGGTAGCTGAATGATTAAATAATCCACTTAAGCAGTGTGTATGTCACTTAGACTATGGAAGTGAAAGATGCTGAGAAGCCAAATCCTCCTTTTCAGCACTCTTGCTGTGTGACAGGGAGCAGCTGAGGGAATGGAAGAAACCTGCTTCCCTCTACTTGTGTCTGACAGCTTCTTTCTGTCATTACCCTGAGATGGTCCCTTCTCAGGTTCTGCAGAGCAGGATTTGTTGTTGTCCTTCAGTTGCATTTCCAGAGTTCCATTTTTCATGCTGCTCCTGGCCTCTTCCACCAAGTAAGGGTGTCAAGGCAGAGTGTAAAGGCTGTAAAAATGCTGCATTTGTTTATAGGAAAATTTTCTCAGGATAGGAATGGGAGGAAAACTGGCCACAAGGGTGTCTTGTGACATGCCAGTAGCACAGCCTGTGGCAGGCCTGGGATGCTGCAGTGGGTGTAGAACTGACTCCCACCCTCAGCAGCATCAGCAGCAGCCCTGTGCTGGGAAGGAACATGGTGTTCCAAAGCCCTTTTAGCCTTCACTGGTCATGTGCCCCTTCCTACTGATTTCTGCTATGTTGTGAATTGCTTTGTGGTTCAGCTGGCAGTGTGTGTGAGTACATAACTTAAATTGAAGATATTTTTAACCCTCAGTTACAATTTTGACTGTTAAAACTCAAAAGTTCTCTAGTTGAAGACATCTGTGAATGGAACAGTTTGAACCCAACTGATCATGTTTCTGCACAGCAATAGCTTGAAAACTACAGAACCCTTTTCTGTCCAGTTCACTGCTTGATTTATTAACTGACAATTCTGAGCAGCTCCCACCGTGGCATTGCAGGGTCTGTTCTCCTTAGTGCAGCCAAGTGTGCACAGAGACCCAAAGCAGTGTTCCCAAAGCACTTAGCTTTTGATCATGTGCTCCATACCCAACACTTGAAATCATTTCTCTTGTGTACCCTCATGGGAATCATTTCCAAAAGAACTCTGCACATTGGGATGTGAGTAGGTAAAGGCTAAATAGATAAATTCAGATTGTCTCTACCTGTGCCCCTTTGTGTGCAGTCAGCTGAGAGTTGCTGGTGCCATAGGAGACAGCTGCAATAAATGCCCTATGAATGTGGCTTTCAAGTAATACACAACATGCAAACACATCAGAGGTCAGCAAAACAGAAAACACTAATGAGGAAAATTACCAGTGGAGACATCAAGAAGTTATTTGAAGAGGGAAGTGACACTTGCATGTCACATGGAATTACATATTAATTATCTGTACTGTGAAGATGTTACTTGTTAGCATCACAGATTTTAAAACTGAAGCTCCAGTGACTTGGATATCCATTCATTCCTTTTCCTTTCAAATATCTACAGACCATTTTCTCTTTAGGAATTACCTGTATATTGTTTTTCTTCACTTCTCTGTCTTGTGTCTGCAGAATACTCAGGTAGCACAGTGGAATTTCTTGGTGTGGAAACTGAAACAGAGAGAGAGCCTGAGTTAGGATGACAGGAATGGTATCAAGGTACATGTAGAAGAGGTAGTATATAGAGAAATCAGGTGTGGTTACATGTTGTTAATTTAACTGACATCAGAAAAGGAGCATGAAAAGGTTACATCCTTCAGATCACCTGGAGGGAAAACAGCCAGTGAGCTTTCTGCTTCTGTCCAGAAGACAGATTAGAGTTAGGTAGGCTTTAGTCACAGCATCCCATTTGGAAGTAAGACTGCTCGCACTCTCTGGGGGAAAAAGCACCATTAATTCCTGGCTAGATGTTTTAGAGGTGAACATAGATCAGCTGAGGACTGAAAATCTATGTTTAGTATCTCTGTAAAGAATGTGCTGCAACCATAAAAAATGCACTGGTGTTTGAGTTTGCAAATACAAACACTTAACTGACTATGGTTGATCTCAGTTCAGTGGATCAGTTTGTGTGTCATGGATTTTGACAACCCACAGCAAAAATCCTGTTAATTTGAGATCACAAATACCTCACTAATATCCAAAGTAGTAAAGAAACTGGTCTTTCAGTTCCTTTCCTATTGTATCTATTGCTTTGATCTAAACAAATCTCAGGCCTCCCATTCTCCCAAACTACAAATACTATCAGAGTATTCAAATTGATTCTGGTACAATATTTTATTTAGGAAGTTTTTATTGAAGTTTTTGTAATTAACTGAAGCTAAAGAGCTGTAGTAAGGAAGTGGAACTAAGGAGAGAACAGACACTACAAATGTGGGCTTAAAGGGAAACACTGTAAACTGCCTCATAAATTAAGTCAAACAGTGTAGAGATTCACTTTTTTATGTGAAGGGACATGTAACCAGAAAAAAAAGTTTCCATATTAAGTGCTAATATTTTATATCATTGCTATTAATGACTTTTACCAAGAATTTACAGTATTGCTATTAATATTCTTAAAACTTAAGGTGATAGTCTAACTCACACATTAATTTTGTTTTCACTACAGCAGGGTCCCATGTAAAACAACTGGCAAATTAGCCCAGTAATGCATAATAAAACTTAATCCAGTAAAGGTTCAGCTGAGACCTTGGTGTTCTAAATCCTTTACCATAAGCATGGTAAGAAACAGCCACTCCCCCAAAAGGCTTCCAGTGTGTGCAGATAAAAGGTAATGGGAGAGATATCAGTGTAAAACTAGCTCTCCAAAAAGCCACTTGAGGTAACAGGAGAGTCTCTCAGTGTGGGTGTGCCCAAAGTGGGTCTCTGTCCCTCCTGACCTCTGGGATGATGAATATGGTGTGCTAGGAGAGATTAATTGTGTGGGATTGGGAGCTGAAGAAATGAATGTGGCTTTCTGAATATGAATATTGAGTCACTGCAGTAATGCAGGTCAGTTCTGAGGATGTTTTGTGTATTGGAGTGTTCCCACTGCCTGACAGTTTGTGCTTTCAGTGGGAAGGAGCAGCCTGGGAAGGGGAGCACTTTGCTGGGGAGCCAAACCCTAACTCTGTACTCCAGGGAGTTGTAGTGCAGGAAGCAAAGGAGCTGTTGGGGGTGGGTTGAAGGGGTGTCTAGCACAAAGAAAAATTGTTAGTTTTATTATCTTTCTCCAGATAAGTTCCCAGTCTCATAAATGAACTGTCAGAACAAGCAGTATGTGTGTGTAATTTCCACGGAACATATGCCTCCGTTCCCATCTTTTAGAAGGAACTGATCTGCTATTTAATGGAAATGGTTTCACCGCATTGCATTTTCACATCTAATCTCTGCCATTTCATACCAAATGAATTCCCAGAAGTGTTTCCATATTGCTCTCAGCTGAGCTGGCAGTAGCATTGTGTTTGCTGTGAGTGTGATTTGCTTTGGCCCCGCAGAGCTGGGAGTTCGGCATCCCGCTGTGCCGAGAACTGGCCATCCAGTACGAGAGCCTCTATGATTACCAGAGCCTCAGCTGGATCCGGGTAAGTGCCAGCACTTTCTCTCCTTGCAGACTCTTACATCATTTCCCAGAGCATTGTGCTCTCCTGTCAGAGCATTCTGAATTTAAAAAATAATCACATTCCTTATAGAGCTCCATGCATTCACTCTGACTCCTTGCCATTGAGTCATACTGATGACTTTGTAGGTCCACTGAAATAATTCCAAGTCTGGTAGCAGTAAAATCCCATGAGTATATGAAGACAACACACACACACACACACACACAGAGACACACACGAGCTGGGCTTGCTATTGCAATGGCATATTTACATATATCTGTGCATAAAATATCCTATATTTTAATACCTATTTCATTTTAATTCCAAAAGAATCAAGGACAGCTTCTGCCTCAGTGAGGTAAGATGAACAAGAGAGAGAGAATGAAGAAGACAAATATTTATGGCATTCTTATCAGTTTGCAGGGATCTGGCCCTCTGGTACAACCAAGCACGTAATGAAATCAGGGCACATATGCAGCATCATGCTTGAATCAGAAAAAGCTGAAGTTCCTGTTGTTATTTAAAACTTTCTGAATGTGAAAATAGCTCATCTCCTCCTGTCCCCTGGGGCAGCATACATGTATCCAAATATGAGATTTATGCCGCATGGATATACACAGTGGTTGAAATTCTTTCTAAAAAGTCCAGTTTATTTTTATCTGAAGACACCTGCTTAACAAGGTCTGATAAACTGCACTTCTGAAGAACTTGTTTTCTCCAAAGTGGCCCCAAAGAAAGCACATGATGAACTTGGCTGTGCATGTCTGTGCCATTCACATCACCACCACATTCCTTGATGCTTCCTGCAATGACTTTGGGACCTTCTACTTTCTGGAAAAGGAGTTAATGTTTGTGGGAACTGAGCACAAACCAGGATGCAATATTGCAAGTTAGGGTTCCTTGCAGTGGAAGCAATGGTGTCAAACTGGTTCTTCTCCTTGAAGAGCCCCCTTTTGCTACAGTGGAATTCCTGTGAGCCTTTCAACTGAGGTTCAGTTTGCCAAAGGGTCTGGAAATCCCACTCCTGATCTTTGTTGGCTCAATGCCACAAAACTAGTTATTGAAACTAGAAAAGAGTCCTTTTCCTCTTTCCAACCACCTTCTTCTTCCATGTTAAACCTTCTGGTGCACAGAGCTGTAGAAGATTTAATTTTGTTTTATCCTTTTTCATGCCCCTCAACTCAATTAAGGCAAACCCAATTAGATGTAATTTTCCAGGCAGTGGTATGGATTTTGATCTGTAGGAGAGAATAGGACACTGTGAGCCAGGCAACGCGGATCTTAATGGAGCTTTGCCATTAATTCTGCAATGCAAAGAAAATTACATGCAAGACCTGGTTAATTTAAAATAAGATAAACCAGGAAAAATTCATATGTCATCTTCCAAAATGTAAAATGAGTATGGTCATATTCTAGTCTGTTCTGCCATGTAGAGTGGTTTAATTAATAATTTTTATCTTTAACAGAATTTTGGTCTTTTCATAAAAAATTGTGGGGGTAAAAGAGTAATGTGGTATTTTAATGAGCCTTGAGATGTTAATGTTTTAAGTGCAGCTTTAAGGGTCTGATAGCAGCTATCTCTTTCCTCCACAGAAAATGGAAGCTACCTATTATGACAATATCATGGAACAGCAGCGCTTAGAACCGGAGTTTTTCAGAGTTGGTTTTTATGGTCGAAAATTCCCATTTTTCCTGCGGGTAAGCCAAACTTAAACAGGATGTGACAAAGTGACCAGGCTCAGAGTAGCTGTAAAGGCTTTGTATTTTTGTTTTGGAGAGATGATGTCTACTATTCAGCATATTTTTTTATGCCTGCACAAATAAAAACAGTTTTCTGGCTGAACTGAAGGACACAGTGCACTGGGAATGTTCTTGGGAACAGAGATCAGAAATTTGACTCACGCCACTGTGAGTTTTTGATGATCTGCAGATGCAGCACAAATTGCCTCTATATTAAGCAAAATGCTGTATTGCAGCAATGTTGGGTCATTACAACTAATTTTCATCATCTCAAATTATCACACTTTAAAAAAAGTCTCACTTGACAGAATTCAAATCCCAGCCTGATGACTCTTTGCTATGTGCAAGTGAAAATTTCCTCTCTTCAACAAAAAGCCAAACAACTTCCTTGGACACGTCCTCACTTGGAACTCATTGTCTGCTGGTGTACCCATCCATTTAAAAAGTGAAATTTTCTTCTTTTCCTAATGAGGAAGCAAACTTTAAATGGGTATTTGTTTATACAATGTTTTGTTGCTAGTTTGGAGCAAGGAAGGAATATAATCTGACAAGTGCTCCAAGAGCTGCCCGCAAATTGATGGGGAATGCCATGTGTCCTAATGTGACAGGACAAGGTAACTGGAAGCTTTCAAGGACTGGAGGTGCATGGTTTGTGTTTTCTTTGAAGGAATGGTTTGACAAGAGGTGGCACCAATCAAAGTACCCAGGATGAAGCCATACAAAGCCAAGTCATTTTGAGAGCTGCCCTCTTACACTGCCCTCTGATTAAAAAGTTGTTTGTTGTTGTTTTTTACAAGGATTTCAACATTGGGGTTTAATTATAGTCTTTTAATGGAAACACAGGCAGGGGTAAGAAAGGCAAGTTGAAATTAATCGAGGAGAAGAAATACCAGTGGATAAAGGGTGGTGGTTTCATGTTATTTGAAGGTGAACAGTGCCAGAATCAGAGAATCACAGAATCATTTAGGTTGGAAAAGACTTCCAAGATCATCGATCCAACCTTTGACCAGTCACCACCTTGTCAACCAGACCATGGCACCAAGTGCTCCATCCAGTTGTTTCTTGAACACTTCCAGGGATGGTGACTTCATCCCCCCCCTGGGCAGCCCCTTCCAATGCCTGACAGTCCTTTCCACAAAGAAATTCTTCCTGACGTCCAGCCTGAACGTTCCCTGGTGCAGCTTGAGGCAGTTTCTTCTCCTCCTGTCCCTTGTTCCCTGGGAGTAGAGCCTGATGCCCACCTGGCTACCACTTCCTGTCAGGGAGCTGTAGAGGGTGAGAAGGTCCCCCCCGAGGCTCCTTTAGAATGCAGCAGCCTGAAGCAGTGTGTAGAACACCCCTGCAGAGGAATCCAAAGAAAGGACAGGTGCTGCAGTGTGAACCCAGAGCTGCCCTTGCATGAAGATCTCCAGAGAAAACTGACAATTCCTGTTTTTTACATCTAACAACAAATATTTCAGCGAGTGACAACACAGTCATCATGGCACACAAGTGTTCCTAACATCTGAAGTACTGTCAGTGACTCGAGCTTATCTTTTTATCCTGTGGCTCCTCACTTTTACTTGGGATCCTGCATGGCCGAGGTGTTCGACACTGCTTGAGCTTCCTGTGCTCAGCCCTGACTCTTTGCAAAGTGCTGTAACAAAGTGGATCCTTGGCTGGAGACATTACCAGTGAACACGAGCGTACATAATTATAATCCTTGTTAATTCTGCAATTATATTTGGTAGCAGTACTTCTGATAGCAGATTACTAATGTAGCAATCTCATTAAAAGTCATCCTCCTCCTTTCTCTCCCTAATGATCCATACAGCACACACATTGTGGAGCACAGACTAAGCCCATTAGCAGTCACATCAGCATGGATCACACTGTAAAGAGATTGGAAGCAGCTATTCTAGAGAAGAAAAAGATTTACATGGATTTAAAATCTTCAAATGGATATGGGAGTGATTCAGAGTGATCAAGTAACTCCAAGCCCTTTTCTCATGTATTTTTCTATTGCTGTATAGCTTAAGACAGAAAATAACCACTTCTTTCTACATCTTTGATTTTTGAAGGCCCTTTGTCTAGAAAAGTAATTGTTCATGTTTCTCTGAATTCTGCATCTACTTCTAGCCTTCCTACATAAGCAAATTTAAATTAAAACTGTCCATATCTTCATCTACCAGAAGTTCAAGTAAGGCCTGACAAGCCATGTTTTGACATCCTGTGTTGGCATCTGTCTGAAGTCTTATTAAATTTAGCTTTGAGGTGTTTTCAGGGCATTATTTTTAGAATCACAATAACTTTATTTATAGGCTTACAGTATTCTAGATTGCTGCAATCAAAAGCTAAAACAGAGACTGCAGTAAGTGTTATGAAGAGATCCACCTTCAAACATGGGCTCACTCCAAATTTAATAATAGCTGCAAAGTTCGAGCATTAGAGACTGAACTGTCAAGATTCATCATGTGATTCTTCTCCCAGTCCATTGGCTGCTGTGGCTGATGCATACAAAGTGACACATGTCACAGCCAGAACATGAGATCCTTTCCATAAAGTTGAAATGCAAAGCCAAAGATAACTGAACTCCTTGGCTGTGTTTTATGATTTGGTTTTGCTGCTTTCCCTTCGATTTTGCTACCAAGATCAAGAACTGCTTGGCCACATCCCTTTTCCAGAGCAATTAAAAACACATTCACATTGAATATACTGCAGCTTCTAAATGCAAGAAATAAAAGGCTGTTCTTGTTTATCGAATTTTTTAACTGTTTTATGAAGGTGAAAACCCTCCCTGTTCTTTTAGTTATTATGTGTATGAGAGTTTAAACTACCAAAATTAGAGAATTTGCCTGCTTTGATTGGTCTTGCACCAGGAGATATTAACACTGATGAAAATCATGGTTTGTGAGGGTTAAGACACTGGAATACAATCTTCCTGACACTGAAGAATTTAGAAGTCCTGTATCGTGCTGTTTGGAGTTAGAGATGGCTCAAAAAGCATCCAAGAACTCTGCACAAGTGGTTTAATGCCTCGAGAGTCATATCTAAATGCAGCTTTCCATTATTAGCAGAAATGAAATTTTGTTCATCAAGAGGAAAGTGCTTTTAGGGCCGAAGGGGAATTTGTTAAGTGCCCACTGAGAATTCTTGGTAAAGCTTTTCTGTATTACTGTACTATGGACAGGGGAGTTCCTGAGCATGTATTGTTCATCATGATCAGGGCTAGGTTGTATGGCTGTGGTAATACAGCAGTGATTAAACAGTGATTTTTGTGAATAGTTTGTTGCAACTTCTGTCTAAGGAGAACTGATAAAATGATAAACATGTGTCTCCCTCTGTTCTATCAGATCCTCAGGACTTTTATCCATCTGGTGTAAATTGTATTTGACAGCAGCTTTCCTAGCATAGAACAGCCAAGCTGGTGACTTAAGTTTTAGTTGATACGTTCCAGTATAGTCCAAGTAAAAATAGTGCCTTTTCTGAAAAGCAGGTAAGAAGGGACCACAAGACTGAATGCTGGGTGTGCCTGAACCACAGGCATTGTGCTATTCCGAGATCAGTGGAATAGTTGCCTCATTCATCACTCTTCTTCATGAAATATGTTGTAAAGAAAAAGGAAGGGATAAAATACATCTACTCTCACATTAGCATATTGCCACTGTTACTTATCTTCGGTTTTGAAGTAACATTTAAAGTGAGGTAGAAGTCAATAGAATTTAACTTACTTTTAAGGACACTAATTATGCTTGTGCTTCTTGCAGAACAAAGAATATGTGTGTCGGGGCCACGACTATGAGAGGTTGGAGGCCTTCCAACAGAGGATGCTGAGTGAGTTCCCCCAAGCCATTGCAATGCAGCACCCAAACCACCCCGATGACTCCATATTGCAGTGTGATGCCCAGTGTATCCTTCTGTGAAAGGGCAAACTCTCCCTGGAGCTGGGGCAGAGCACAGAGGTAGAGCTGGATATGGACAAAACCAAACCCTGTCTGCAGCAGACAATAACTGCTTTGTTATGGGACGTGGTGTTGGAGAGAGTGGTGACTTCTTATTCGGGGAGTAATGCAGGTCATGTTCCATGTAGAAGGGAAAGGGCTGTGCTCGGTCATATCCATGTTTTAATGCTTTACCAACAGCACTGGCATCACACACAGTATTCCTGATACCTTCTCTTGGCCAATATTTTGTTGGGAACAGATACTAGTTCTAAAGCACTGTTTTCCATTCTGCTTAATTTTTTACATCAGTATTTTACTTTTTTGCAATTTCCCTTTCTTTAAAACTGCTGAACCTTTTTATACCCAAGTCTTTGAATCTCCTTCTTCTCACTGGTCAGCTGTACTGGGATTTGGTACACCCAGTACAATGCTTAGTGCATTTAAGAACTGAACCACATGACATTTAAGGGGACTGCAGGGACTTCGGAGAACTTAGTCATGGAACCCGCACTGTTTGGCTTCTGAGAGAACAGCATGGATTCTGTGCGGGATTTGAACCCTAAGGGCACTGTCAGCAACATAGATAAAGCTTTCTTTGACTGCACAATTCCCAGATTTACAGATCTATGCAGTGACTCCCATCCCAGACAATATAGACGTGCTGCAAATGGACCGTGTCCCTGATCGCATCAAGAGCTTTTACCGTGTCAACAACATCCGCAAGTTCCGCTACGACAGACCCTTCCACAAGGGCCCCAAGGACAAGGAGAACGAATTCAAGGTAGAAGTAGCAAAGAAGTAATGTTTAAGTGTTCATCTCTTCAAGGTGAATACTGTCTCGTTACTTTACGCTGATAGAGCCTTTCAGGTAATCCTGATTTGATAGCCAAAGATACTAGAGTAACTCAAGTAACAGCTTAAGTCCATGGTCTGATTGAATACTGTTGAGTTCCGACCTGCTTAAAGCATTTTCCAGTTTAAAGGTGAGTTATTTTAGTGCCAGGAAACACGGTTTGTTTGGCTGGACTTTTTTTTATTACTGACACATAAGTCTACAATGTCTTTTTGGCCCCCGTGATACAACTGGTGATGGGTCAAGTTTTAAAAATTAATAGAAATGTTGAATGTGTTGTTTCAAGCATACTGAATTCCTGGTTTGTTGTTTAAGTGACTTTCAGGAGGATCATCCACAGAATTAATGCTCAGGAGGTTAATGCATTCTTTTCTGAGCCTTGCGCCCTTTGCACTTGTAGTAAGAGTACAGAGGATGTGGTTGTGATTCATTGTTCCTCACAGCCTCAATTACTCCTTGCAGAGCTTGTGGATTGAACGCACCACTCTGACCCTGACTCACAGTTTGCCTGGGATCTCTCGCTGGTTTGAAGTGGAGAGGAGAGAACTGGTAACATTCATAATTCCTGTAATTGGGGGTTGAAATGATGAGTTACTGAGGACATGGGATAGGCAGCTTAAAACTCGTTGGGCTGAAATCTTGAAGTTTAAAATTGTGTTTACCAAGGATTAAATACATCCTTTTTCTACCACTTCATCTAAATAATTGCTGAATGTAACCAGGGGAATTATGCTAGCTGATAGTATAAGAGAGACAGTGCCAAAAGGATGGAATAATTGCACTGCTGCCATGTCTTCAGTATATAGAAAGATATCTATTATTGCAACCGAGTGACCTGAAATCCAGCACTGCCAACACTGGAGTTTGTTAATGTAGCTAATTTTCTACAAAGCAGTAAAAGCAAAGGGAGCTCACTGAACAATCCTGGAGTACCATTTTATTACAAGGAAGATAATAAATCTCAGTGAAGTGTCCACGGAATTAAAGTATATTTTATTGCGTTTGAGGTTGAAGTAAGTCCTTTGGAAAATGCCATTCAAGTGGTTGAGAACAAAAACCAGGAGCTGAGGACACTGATAAGCCAGTACCAGCATAAACAAATGCATGGCAACATTAATCTTCTCAGCATGTGTCTGAACGGAGTGATTGATGCCGCCGTTAACGGGGGAATTGCGCGGTACCAGGAGGTGAGCTGGGCTCTGCTTCCCATTGAGTATCACCCTTCTTCAGTTTTATTTGCATTTCTGTTTCAATGACAGTATGGCTTAATAAGATAAGAAATTCTCATGTGCATTATCTAAAGATTGGGTTACACCCCCTACTTGGTTATTCTGCATCAGTGTTTACATAGCCACATGCAAGGAGGCGGCTCCAGGGGTGGAGCCGGGATCTCACATGGAAATAGGTACAGTAGCAGCAGGGTTTCTCAGAGATGACACTTGGCTTACCTGGAAATCCTCCCTTGGCAGTGAAGCAGCTTTTTTAATACTGCTTACATTATAAGTTCATTTTGCAATAGAGGCTGTGGGACTGGTGGTAACTGATTAGGTGTGGAATCAGGAAAAACCACTAATTCATGCTATTGAACCATTATCTTTGCTGATGGGCTAATTTTAGACTCACTGTAGAACTAAAATGATGTTGAATACAATATGTTGTCCAGCATAATCTCTGGCAAGCTGTTACTTAAACTGAGCATTGCAAAAGGTAGGTTTAGGGTAAAACACTGAAAAATTGCAGCAGTGGTGCAGGGGTGTGGGATATGGCTTTGCAACAGAGCCATGGAGACAACGCTCTTCAGGCGTTACATTAGTTGCCAGTTTACTCACTAAATTCCTTTAGCTTTAGGCAGTTATGTGAAGGAAACGATAAAATTCAAATAACTGGAAGATACAAGGCTTAGTGCTATTGCTCATCACTGTCACAGGGGAAAACTTGGTCAGAGTCATGATTCAACAGAATTATTTCAGCTGCCAAGACCATTTTCTCTGCATCCCAGAATGCTAAAAAACACTAAAATTAAGATCTGCTGCTATCTTAATATATTTCATTTTCCTAAGATTTTTGGACCTTTTCCTTTCATCCTTTGACTCCAAGTTACGATGAAACACCTTCCGGTAAGCAAAAGACACTTTTTCTTTCCTTTTCCTGCAGGCCTTTTTTGATAAGGATTATATCACAAAGCACCCTGGAGACGCAGAGAAGATCACCCAGCTCAAGGAACTCATGCAGGAACAGGTACTATTTTTCAGGTGCAGAACATTGCTACATTGTCTGGATTCATCAGCAGTCAGTCTAAACATCAGATCCAACTGATTTGGTCAGAAGCAAAGATTTTTAGTACAGGAGATCTGAATACATTCAAACCAAAAACAAGAGGGAGGTGGGCAAGGAGATTAAGACAAGTCACTCACCTTATAGGATGTGAGGTGAAGCTCAGCTGAAAGTACATTAATTTTGTTTTCTACATTTATTATCCAACAGACATCTTGCTGCATTTCAAGCCTGCCATTCATTTTTGGCATTTTGAACTATGTCCTCCTAGCAAATTTCAAAGATAATTGGAGGTAGGACAGGTCAGGCTTGAGATTAAAGAGGCAGAGGCACATATGAAAACTTAATGCCTATTTATATTATCTGCAGTTTTATTAATCCATAGTGTCTCCTTGAAACATCTTGGTAGATAAAGCTGCGGGATGCTTTGATGGGAATAAAATCAGATAATCACATCCCTCTTAACTGAAAGTTTGGCAAGATACACCCCATTAAACAATGTGCCCAAATCTGAATAGAGCTACTAGGCCTTGTTCTTCAACAAATCACTGAATTGCATTTCAGATTCCCCATCTGTAAAATAATGCTTATCTCCCTTCAATCCTCAGGAGATGTTTGTGAAGATTAATTAGTTATTGTTTGTACAGACTTTGGATCATGTAGGGAATTACATACATCTTAAGCCTCCTATCTTTGCTATTTTCTTTCATCTGAGACCTTACATAATCTCATTCAATCATTAATATTATATGTTTGACCTTTGAAAAAGTGACCTTTAGAAGTAACTAATGAGGAACAGGAGGAGTGACTGCAAGTACCACACTGCTGCTGTTCATCTCAATTATCAGAAACTCCTTTTAGAAGTCTCTGCTGGCAGCTCAGACCCCGTCCCTGGCACTGGGAGGAGGAGTTTTTGTCGGAGGGCATTATCTGTGTGAGGGCATAATGCTGTTCACTCTGCAGAGAGAATCTAGCTGGTATTTTTTTGCAGTTATCTCCTAAGAAAAGCAATGCAACGTGACACAAATGTACTTGTCTCACACTTAAATACTTGTTGGAGTAGTATGAACTTCCCAGGACTCCAGGGCTCGCTTAATTACCAGCAGTCTTATAATGGACAGTGGCATATTCCTTGCACATTGCCAGAACTGCAGGACACACTTCTATTCTCTCTCCTAGACACAATTTATTTGGGTTTCTGATGTTGCATTTTCTTTTTCACAGGTACATGTCCTAGGAGTGGGTCTGGCAGTCCATGAGAAATTTGTACACCCCGAAATGCGTCCCCTGCATAAGAAACTGATAGATCAGTTCCAGATGATGCGATCCAGTCTGTACCATGTAAGCCAATAGTTGCTTTTCCATTCTTGAATTATAGGATTAAACATCTGTCAGTTGCAGTAAAGTTCACAGAAGAACCAGGCTGATACAGCATTGAACCTACTGGACTGCCAAATTACGAAAGGAATTCTTGATTTTTGTGCAAGGCAGTTGTAGAAGATATGCTAACTTGGCCTTTCAGCAAGAATTGTTAGTATTTGTATGTTCTTTGTTGTATGACAGAGCACTTGTAAAGCTTAATTTTCAGTTGCTATCTCACATAGCAGAAAGTTATGTAAGACAGAGGAAGATTAACAGGAGGTGTTGGATGTTCACTTTAAAAGAAGTGCCATAACTGGAAGCAGCATGAATGAAGAAAACTTGCAGTTTTCCATGACTGACTTAGCTGAAGTGTGTTTGCTCTGCAGGAGTTACCTGGTTTGGATAAGCTGAGCCCAGCCTGTTCTGGCTCCAGCACCCCCCGCAGCAACGTGCTGGTGTCCCACGGCCCCATGAGCCCAGAGAGCATCAAGCTGGTGCATCGACACAGGTAACCCCCTCTTCTTCCCAGAGATCCAGGGGTCCTGCATGCTGTTCCACCAAGGCTCCAGGATCTAAGGAGTGCTTAGCAGTACTGCAGGAGGAGCAGCATGAGTTTAGGCAGAAGTGCCTTTTGTCTTCATTCAGTGCTAATTATTGAAGTTGGAGAATTGGAGTAAGAAAGTTGAGAAATCCAACTTGCAGCAAATGCTGAACACCTCCAGGTGTGACTCCATCACTTTACTTACTGTAGAGGCAGAAAACCAAATCTGCCACTCAGTTCTCCAGACTCAATCTGACTTTGAAGGTCTCAACCTTTCCTACTTCTGTTACACCAACAGCAAATAACTGGGTCCTTATCTACCATTAAATGAAAATTGTATGGCTTGTTTTAGAACCCAACTCTATATGTACCCATTTTGAAGGATCAAAATTGTTAACATCATTATTTTTATAATTCTGACCAAATCAGAAGCCAAATACAAAAAAGGCTGCCATGGTGTTTTGATCAGTACATCAAAAAATGACCCTATGGTGCTTTTTCAAACTGCATGCCTATATATTAAATCTGAGATAATGACAGAGGATAAAAATTGGGACTATAAGGACAAAAGAGTGTTTTTTATATCCAGCCAACATTGCTTATTTGAAAATGCTAATTGCTCTTCTGTGTTTATTTTTCTTTTTGGGTTTTATTTTAGCTGGTTTTAAAGGCTGGCATAAAAGCTGTGGAAAGGTGGCCCATGAATCTAGGATGGTGACATTCTTTATGTTATTAAAACTGAGTAGCTTATACTGCTCCCATGGCTTAGCAGTTGACAAACAGTGTCTGGGTGATAACATTTTTTTTTTCCTCAAAATTCCTCACTTTGTAAAGGCTTTTTTAGTTTTTAGGACAAACTAGGGAAATGTTGTAGAGTACAATGTATTTGTGTGTGTGGTTCAGAGTGACAGAGAAAAGTTCATTCCCTGAGGGAGATCAGGATGCAGCCTGCACACCAGCTGGGCTGTATTAATTTACTGTCAGCCACAAATTTGCCTTCAACTGTAATGCTGAGGCCCCAGTGCATGTAAGAAGGAAAACTGGATTTTGACCTGTGTGTCTTGTGCTTGGATTCCTTTGGAATGTTTTTTTTAAGCTGCTCCCACTCAGCATTAAAAATGTGAGTGGTTTCAGTGTGTTCTGTTATAAACAAAACAAATATGCACCCAAGGTCATGATGTGACATTCCCCTGGGTCGGGGTTCTGAAATTCAACATCTATGTACTATTCTGTTTTACCTGTAATCTTCTTATCACTTCTTTCATATTCACCCACATTTATGGATTTGTTTGAGCTTATTTGGCCTTTTCAAAAGTGTTTGACATCTTGAAGTGACCTAAAGCAGCAGGTAACTGCAGATACTTACTAGTTTGGAAAAAAATCAGGCTTCACAAGCAGGTTTAAAAAATAATTATGCCCTTGCTCTGGTTTTTTTCCAGCCCACTGAACATGCTTGGTTCAGTCCGACACTCCTCATCCTCTCTGTCATCGCACACCTCCAGTGAAACAGGGAACCTGGTTATCCTGACAGACAGTTCTGTGGGGGAGACTGCTGAGGATATGTACCACATGCAGGTACAGCTCCAGCACAGCCCGGAGCGGTGGCTGGGAACAGCATGGAACACGTTCCAGAGGGTTTTGCTCAGGAGCAATACACTTTACCTGTGCACATGCTTGGATCTGTGATTTTTTTTTCAAAGAACTGAACAGATAGAATCTAACATTGTTCAAGAAATATGACAGTAACTCACTAGATTAACTTCAGGAAGAAATCTCCTGTGTTTGTACAGTGACTGTGGTACTGCAGTCCAAGGTCACCTTGCTGCTTTCAGAAAGTGAGATTTTTGTCCCATTTTGTTTACCTGCTCTGTTGAACGTGTGCAGTTAGTGTTGCTCTTGGTTTGGGGAGGTGGAACAAGTCCCACAGTGCTGAGTGCAGGTTAACAGTGGCCTGCACTGAAGCTGGGCAGAGGCTGCCCTGGCTCATCTGAGACAGGTAAATCCCTGCAGCACTGATGCACTCTCGGGTCTCTCTCAATGGTTTCTCTGCCTTCTGCAGCTTGTTTACCCTAAGCCCAGGTACCAATGCTCAGTCACCAATGTCTCTGTTTTATCCTCATCCCAGGCTAGTCCTTCCACCTCCAGCCTGAGCTCCACTCACTCGGCACCATCCCAGATGATTAACTCTGCCCCTTCCAGTGCTCGAGGTAAGCATGGACAGGCTCTGATGGGGGGGGCACCTGCAGGTGTTCCCTAAACCTGGCAACCTTGCTGACTTACAGGTGAAACACCACCTACACTGACATGTAACACTGTTTCTCTTTTGGACATGTAAATACCTCTTCAATACTTATTCTTTCAAATGGTTTAATTCTCCATTTAAGCGTTTTTTCATCCGTATTTCAAATGTATCTCTAATACATGCTGGTTTCAGGCAGTTGAATTTCATAATGATTTCCATTGTTCCACCACAAAATCGTGGCAGGCAGTCTAGAGGAAAACAAGAATAGTCCTCAGTATAGTACTTAAAAGAGAGATCATGAAGACAAAGGCAAAGAAATAATTTTACAAGCTTAAAGAAATTGTGACAAAAAAGGACTTGAGGCAGTTTAGCAGAAACATATGTATACAAAAGTAGATGTATAGGATGAATGTTGAAAGATATGAATTTTAAATAATGGAGATAAAGAAGGGCTTCCCTGCTGGGAAATTCTTGAAGAAAGGAAAAATATAAAAGCAGACTCTGGGGGTAGTCATATTGTCTTTGTGTTACAGTAGCTGGTCTTGATATTGCTAATTATTTTGTTCCCTAGCTGAAGCAAAACCACTTCGTGTGATCTCCTGACTTTCATAACTTCTCTTCAAGGTTTTGGGTTTTTTCCTCTCATTTTGGATTCTCAGTTGCAGGTTCAACACCTCTTTTCACAGGTATCTGAAGAAGGAGTCTGGGACATAGTTAGAGGCTGATATTTAAATCTTACCCCTTTTTCCATATAGGGGAATTCTGTGTTCTCCTGATGGAGAGGAAATATGGAGAAGAGCCCTTTCTCTCACCCAGTCTTGGGACTTTTTTCCTCCATCTGCCAGTAAAATCCTAATTGACTGGCTGTTGTTATGACACAGATACAGTAAGGTGATTTAATTGAGGGATCAGATGGAGAAGAAAGGTGAGAAGTAAACATCTTCAAATAAAGGCAAATAGCTGCACCAATTACCAAGGGCTGGAAGGAAAATCATGACAAACAGTAACCAGGTGAAACTGGAATAACAGGAAAGGGAAGATGGAACTGAGGAGAGGGCTATCATGTCAGGAAGACGTCCCTAAGTGGATGTGCCTCAGCTGGCATGTGAATCTTTGGGGGGATCTGAAGGGTTTGGTGCTGTACTGTTCCACGCTGTTTTCCACTTTAGAAGTCCAGTGACAGACTGTGACAGGCTGTGACAGTCTTTCTGAGCCTGATGACTGCACAGCATCACCAGCTTCCCTCTTTACGGTATTATTCACTGTTGCTTAGAAACCATCGTGATGAATGCTCCAAAGGGCCTGGGCTGCTGGGTGAGCCAACAGCACCTCCCAGAGATGGGACCCAGACAGATTTCAAATGGGAAACAGTAAGAGAAGTAATGAGTTTGAAAAATATTTATATCGCCTGTGATACAACATTTCTTCTCTGCTGTTCTGTTCACTTTTAAATTAGGTGAGCACAGCATTCAGACATTACCCACTCATGGGATTTCACTTAAGGTCCCAGATGCAATCTGTGTTTCCCAGTGTGCCAGTCACTGTTCTGGTTATTACAACACTTCTGATGGAAATGGAGCTGTTCGTAATGAGAAAAAGCCCTTACACTTAAATTCCACTGTGGTAATGCAGCTGTGTTCTTCTCCTTGGTGATTCTTCCTTTTGCTTTGGCTTTTAACTGGGTGAATTTGATGCTTGTGAAAATGAGACCAGTGATCACTGGCTGGAGCAAGGTACTTCACAGACATGACATGTGCAGCTCTGCCAATGCACCTCTATCCTTTTTTTTTTTCTTTTTTTTGGTATTTATTTATATTCTTTTTAATTTAGCGCTGGTGAAAGGTGCTGGATTGACACCACTGGAGGCTGAAGCCCTCTATTTGCCCACAGAGCAGATACAGCATGGGCGGCAGCTGTGCAAGTTCCCCCACGCTGCCCCCACCCATGTGCCTCATCTCTGTCCTGGAGGGACCACCTCTAGAGGTGAGAGGATAGTTCAGTCTCCATGACCCATCCAACCCTTGGCCTTTCTGCTGAGACTGCCGACAAAGCTACGAGAGTCACAATGCTGCAGCTGAACACTTGTCAGATGGGAAGTGGACAAAGGCCAACAATTCATTTCATAAAGGCCACCTAAATTTATCAACTTAACATCTTTGTCACCTGTGGCTTTAACCTGAGCACGGTTGTGTAAGATTTCTAGGGTTTAGCCTGATTTTTAAATGCTTCTCTCATTTATTCAAGTGATAATGCAGGTACTTCTCTGTTTTACTGCAGAGTCCTTTCCTGAGGAGATGGGTATCTTTATAAGAAATTAGTTCCATCAGTGACCAAAGGAAGCCATGGCCTTTTGTATTAAGAATCCAGCAGGAATTTAAATTGTCCTCCACTTCCAAAAAATTAACCTTTTATGGATCTTTAAAATAGCAACACAGATGATTATTTGGCTTGTCCAAAGACAATAACTAAGCTATTAATCTAAAAAGAATTTTTAAAGCATAGTCATCAGAAAAGTTGATTAATGATTTTATCACTGAACTGCAGATTAAGGCATCAAATTTACACTAGTTATAATATACACAGGTTACAGCAGAAGTCTTAGATAGAAGTGAACTCAGAATACTGCAAGAATTTGCTATTTCTGTGCTAACAATAGAAATTAATAGTTACTCATTATTACAAGTATGTATCTCTCAGTTTTCACCTGGCTTGACCCTTGAGTAGTTTCTTCCCTGTCAGGGAAGCACCACTGTTGTTGTATAAAAGGTCAGTAAGAAATTCAGTTCAGTTTGGCTTCATTTGAGGTGGCTCATGAGGCACTGCTGAACTTTACTGCAGTTAAAAGATTACAAAAGCCAGGGTTCAGAAAGCAAGAAACTGTAACTCAAAAAGGCCCGGAAAGAGCTAGGAGTGAGTTAGGATTTGTCAGTAATTTAAATTAAAATACAGTTAGGACTCCTCCAATGCACTCAAAAAGCAATTCCCACATGACACTTGACTGGCCTCTAAAGGCATCTCTACTGCTTCCTCAGCACTGCCCCTCATTAAGGTGTAGAAAATGAGTCCTGGTGTCTTACTCAGCACTTTGCAAGAATACATGTACTTACATTAAAACTTCCTTTTTAAATAAAAAAAATTACTACTTGGTGCAGGAGCAAACTTTTCATAACCATAATAAAAATTATGAACAAGAAGAAGAGATTCAATGAGTTTGGAGTTTACATTAATGTTCAGTTTATTCCTTAAAACTAATACTTGTCACAAATGGATTCATTTTATAATTAAAAAAAGCAAAACTATCTCTGGCTTTAGCACAGGTTTTCCTTTCTCATTAGCAAGTACGTACAGTGCTGCACACATCAAGTACACCAAGCTACATGCTAAAGCAGTAAGCCCCAGCACATGCTGCAGCTTTTTACTATGGGCACTGGCTGCTCTGGAAGCTTTAAAAGCTTTTTTTGACTTTGCTGTTTAAGTTTTGCCAGTCCCTGAAAGAAGCTGCAGTTACTGTGCTCTCTATCTGTCCAAAGCATCAATACTTAAATTTTGTTTGCAGACTGGACACTTGGCATAATCTGTTACCATTTTTATAGCTATAGTTAATGACAAATTTAGGGTACCAGTTTTTTAAACTACACTCTCTCTGCCTGCACATGTGGGATTTTTCAGGTCCTGCAGTCCAAGGTCTTTTGAAGCTGTAATCCCATATAAACTGAAAGCAGGTAGAGGTAGTTTGCATCTTTGATATAAAAGAGCAAGGATGACAAGATAAATAAAAAGGGGAAAGTTTGCAGTGAAGGTTGTGCTGTGCTGTAGTTCTGGGCACACCTAAAAGTTCAGCATCTTAACATTTGTCCTGCAGAACAGGACTACCTGTGACCTGTGAGGATAAGACTCAGCACAAAGCGTTAACACTGTGTTCTCCAAGCTGATGTTGTACATAAAAGCAAAGAATGTCGTCTAACTATGTTTCTGTTCTGTGTCTGGGGAGAAAATGAGTTCGGGACTAGAATGCAGATACTCTGCCACTGTTCATGTCAGAGTGGGAGTGTAGATTAATCTGGCATAATAGAAATGTTGCAATTGTAGGACTTTATCCTGCATTCTGCTGGACACATTGTTCCTTCCACTGTGTGCTGAATATTAGTCCCCAAAACTGCATGTTTGCTTTTGCTGGGGTAAAAGCTGCATCAGCCAGCACCAATGCCTTTGCTCATATGTTGGAGTGCTGTGCAGGTAATGTGTGTGGTTGTGGAAGTTTGCCAGAGGGGGCATGTATTCCCCAAAAGCCGGCATGGCTCTGTAATGCGCTGTGTGCTGCCATCTGTTCAGTGCGTGTTTGTGACGCAATCAAACAATCAGTGCAAATTACAGCTCACTTCAGCAGCTTCACAACATCAATTCCTGCCTAATATTGTGCATCCCAAGGGTTGCGTGTATCAGTAGTGTCAGACTTTAGGAAGTCACTAATGCCAATCATTCTTCTGGCAAATCCACTGTCAGCTGTTGCACATCAGAAGGCGCATTGTTATGTGGCACTCATCTTGAAGGACATGAGTCCCAAGTAATTCCACCTTCCAGGAAGCTGTTACATGAAATACCCCAATATCTTAAATGACAACTATGCAGATAACTAATAAATAGATAAATCAAACTTATTATTCCTATTACAAAACTCTAAGCATTGGTAAATGTCTGGTGTCATCAAAGGGCTCAGTACAGCAACTCAGTAGTAATCATCATTACAGCAGCATTGTAAGCAAAGTGCCTCTCACATTTATAAAATATGCTATTTATTATTGGGGTTGGTTTGCTTTAACAAGAGGATGCTGACTAAGATGGCACCAATTAAATGGCAACGCTTATCTCTAACCAGAACCAAGGAATGAAGTCTTTTCCCATAGATTTCTGCTTTAACTGAATGGTGTATCTCAAGCTTTTATCCCTTTCTCCCACATTCAGTCCTAAAATGCACAATTTTATGGCATTTCTGTAACTCTACAATACTTTATGGGGCAAGGGAGCATTAAGCACAGCCACAGCTGATTCCACACAGATGCCTACTTTTTTTTATGTTTGAAAGGAAGCACTTTGCAACATACAACTAGGGACACACACATCTTACACTCCCTATGTGGTATGTCCTTAATTGTATTCAACAAGCCGGTTCTTACTCCATCCTCGAGCTATGCACCCACCAACAGTCAGCTGCTTAGTGGGCTCGGCACCATGTCTCCTTGAGTCCCGTGAGCTCATGCGTCTGAGCCAAGTGCACAGGAGGACTGAGATCCCTGGGCATGCAGAGACATGGCTGTTGTTTGTCCCGTGTACGTGATTTTTCTCACTTGTTTACAGGCTCTCCCTCTCTACCAGATAAGTACCGCCACTCTCGGGAGATGATGATGTTGCTGCCAGCCCACCGGGACCGACCGAGCAGCGCCATGTATCCCGCCGCTATCATGGAAAACGGACAGGTAGCAGCTCTAATTTCTTCTGTGTCACTTCAACCGCCTGAAAATGTGGCTGTATTTTTGTTGGCTTTGACCACCTTAAAGCTTTCTTTTTCATTTTTGGAAAGCACAGCAACTTAGGATCGTTTTCAGAGGTGAAGCAGAACTTTTCCTGTTAATCCACCCATGGAGGCACTCACTGTGGCAGTTGAGTGTTACAAACTGTAGTGACTATTAGAAGAGCAGATATGTCCTGTGAAAATGGACTCACTTCCCAACTTAATCCTGTGAGCCGTGGTCCATTGCAAGTAGTCACACCATTTTCTTTATTTCTTTAGAACCATGGCCATCCATCCTGCAGTCTAGCCTCCAAGTTGATTCTAAATAATTTTATGATTTCCAGAGGTATCAAAAACCATGAGATGCTGAAATAATATACTGATACAGGGTTTTAAAAAAAATCTGTGCCCTAATTTCTCTGGACAAATTGAAAAGTCTTCCTACATGTAAGCATTTAAATCTCACCCTGGCCTGTGCTTTTGAAAGGAATCTCCTGATTCTGCCCACTTACCACACTTCAGTTTGCATTGGAGAGCTGTCTCAAAGCATGCAAAGTCCATGTTCAAATAAAACCAAAGATAAGTTTCAGAGGGCAAACAATGTATTCCAGCTGCTAATGGGCTCAAGGCCAGGCTAGAGCTAGTCTGAAATAACTCCTCCAGAGAGCAGGAACTGTGGGCCCTTAGCACCGTTACACCCTAGAGATCCACTCACCTTGCACTGCAGTACCTGCCAATGTAGGCACAGCCTAGGGCTCCCAGGGAATCTTTAGTTAAAAAACTTCTTTGCTTAAAAAAAAAGAACAGAAAGTCCCCATGTTGCTCCAGCTGGTCTGTAACTTTTCTTTTTTAACTCTTCTTTGCTAACTTTCTTCTCTCTTAGCCTCCAAATTTCCAGCGCGCCTTGATCCAGCAAATGATTGGACCATGCAAACCTTGCAGTGATCCCAACCTGTCTGTGGCTGAGAAAGGTACTCCTTTTCCTGTTCAGCATGCATGCTTGCTAGCTAAAATATTATTCCTCTGGTCATGCTACAGCAAGTAACAAATGGGCTTCTACATTTCCTGGCAGAGTGCATTTCTCTCACACTTTTCTAATTAACAGTTTAATTAACTGGGCCTTCTGCCAACCTACCATCATTTCAGAGCCTTGACAGAAGGGTGGGGTGGCACAGACCTCCCTATTTCACACACATCTGAGTTTAGCATTTTGTTAATTAAACAATTCCTGCAGCCTTTGTCAAGCAAACTTGCAAAGCAGCAAATGAGAAGTTATCTAAGAACAGCCCAATATTTGGACTATATTTTATATTCATGAGTTGTACTGGTTTTTAATACACATTTATTGCTCAAAATACAAATATTCCTTTTGTAATCCCTCTCTGAGGTAGTTTTATATTTAATTATAATTTCATATTATCATTAGGAATATATGCTTTTTTAACTCATTCCTTTGAAAAAAAAAAAAAACAGACAGAGTCCCTGCAGAGGAGAAAAAAAAAACTGAAAGAGGAGAAAGAATCTGTTTGGTGTAAGAGAAAAGGAGCAGCTCATGAAGGAGATGCCATGGTCAAAATGATGGGCTCAGAAATTATCTGAAAGGCAGCATTCTGAAAAAGCAGAAGAGGGCAAAATTGCTGAATCAAAATCTGAGACAAGGAGGCTGCCTAAGTAAGCAAGAGTCATGTATGCCCGGGAAAAACGGTATCTTAAAAGATTTTTAAGGCCAGGAAAGACCACTGCAACTCTCTAGTCTGACCTACATCATACACTCAAATGTTTATCTGTCTTTTTGTTTCAGTAACTGTGCCAGAACGAAACTGTACCTTAAAAAAACATCCAAATTTTATTTTAGAATTTCTAGTAAATCAGAATCCCCTACTTCAACATGAGCGGTCCAGACTGAAACCAAACACCAGTTCTGAATAAATGGCAGAATGATGACTTGATGACAATAATGAGTGATGACAGGAGAGTTCAGACTGGGGAGTGAGCGATTAAGAGCTCCAGCTTAGCCATGTTAGTTTGAACCAAACATATGACAGAGATGGTGAGATCTTTGTACTGGACAGAAGAAAGATCTGGAAAAAGAATGTAGATAAGTATTTATTGTCTGTCTAGGAAAAAATACTTGAATTTGTATCTGTAGGTGATATTATGCTGGAGTGTGGTGTTTAGTGCCAGGAGATCAAAAGACAGAATCTCTAAGAAGCCACAAAAGACACAGGTGATGTTCAGTGGGGATGGTGAGGCAGGAATCCCAGATCTTGTGCCTGGCTGGTGGCAAAATGCAGTTACAGGTGCTCCTGGCAGGCCTGAACCCTCACCATTCTATGCAGTTGGGGTGCCATCTGCCCTGGATTTTGTGAGCAGTCAGGGCCCTGACTTCCCCCACCCCCTCCTGGCCTTGTCAGAAGTTCTGTTTGGTAATTCCCAGTGACACTGGTGACATCAGTCGCCCGGGGCAGAATGGTTCAAATGCAGCTTCCCTGCTAATTAAACTTGGCCACTGAGCCACTGAACAGTCACAGAGAGAGACATGGGCTAAGTCACAGCACTGGGAGCTCCCTGCTTCGGTTCTTCCCTGAAGCATTTTGGCTGAAAGACTGGTTTTAATGGGCAGCAGCCACTCTTCAAAATCATCTCACCTTCTTCCAGCACTCCTAAATACTCCAAAGGCTGTGAATGAGGGAACACTGAGAAAGCATAAATGGATTTTTCACTGGGGTACTGTGTTCTTCTTCACATTCTCATTCTGCATCTCGGTGTTTAAAAAAAAACCCAAAACAACAAGCATAGGAACAGTTTTACAGGCTAAGCAAATCAGGTTTTCTGTCCTTTTCACTCGATGCTGGGATATGGCAGGAGAGATGAGCAAGGCTGGCACTGCTGTTGCATCTTGTCCCTCTGTTTTAGCCCTTTGACACCAATTGCAGTAGTGCAAATTAGAGCATTCTGACATGTGTGCAGGGAAAATCCATCTGGAGCCACATTACTCATATAGAGAGGTAGGCCCAGGTTTGAACCTGGTCTCTGTCAAGATTCTTAGTGTCTTCTTCATATGCCTTTCTCAGGTTCTCAGGCTGAGAGTCTCTCTTTTAAAAAAAATTTACTTTATATTTTTATAGGGTTTGTTCTGTCTTATGAAGCTGTCACTTTGTGATCTTTTTTACTTTAGGGAATTTTAGGCCTTGGGGAACCTGTGCTCATGCTAACTCATGAACTAGGGAGACAAAAAAAAAAGAGAAACCTTTCAAAGTCATTTTAGAAAGAAATGCCTCAAAAATGGCTGCAGGCATTTTAATTAAGGAGAAAGCCTCTTCAGATGTCAAACTCCATGTTTATTTCTCCAGGCTTCCATTTTGCAAACTGAAGATGGAAAAAGCTATTTTTATCTCAGTTTTCTTTGACAGGCTCAATTAATTACTTTTTTTTTCTTTCTTTGCTAATCTGAAGAAATTGCAGTTGCTTATTTGTTTTTAAATAAACATACAACCATTGCATGTCTCTTCTCAGAATAAATTGAGTCTTGTTTGGAAGGAAGGAAGGTGCATTTTAATAATGTTCAAAGTTGACAGAATTCTCAAGATCTTGAACAAGGTTCATGTTCATGTCAAGCAGCAGCTTTTACTTCTATAAAAAACCAAGTGCATGAAGATAATATTCACACTCTGTTAAATGCAGCAAACATTGCTCTCTCTATACTTCCTGATTCACAAAGACTTGATCTCTTCAGGAGACTTTGCAATACAAGGAGGCCAAACTGTTTTCTTTAAATATTTTGTCATCAAAGCTCTTGATCAACTCTGTAGCTTAGTAAATTGGAGTTTTGAAGTCATTTCTTTCGAAACAGATTGAAACAGATTGAGGTATAATTTCCTTCATGTCCTTTATTCAGTCCTCACTGAGCCTACAGTGCAGCCACACGACATCCTGTGTTTCCAGAGGGTTTTGCCATGTTCCCTTGCCACCACTCCCCATGAAGCAGGGCAGGTCACACCTGAGATCCAACCACTGTTCCTTTGGTGGGATTTCATTTTTACCTTGACACTGATTTGCAAAAAAATCTGCCAGAGTCCTACTGCTCTTCAGATTTGCTAGAAATGAGCCCAGGGATGGAGGGGAGCTGGGCAGACTAACCCTGTGATCACCTAACTCTCACTTCCTTAACAAAGCATCTCTAAACTTAACACGCTGTAGCCTTTTCTGTGCTTTCAATCCTGCCATTCACTGAGTCCCTGGAATCTGTCTCTGTGCTGCTGAAGAGCACACTGGAAAGCCAGTGCTGGCCCCACAGACTCCCTGTCCTGTTACCCGAGTTACATCTGTTTCAATCCTTCAGCTGTGCCAGCAGCACCCAGTAGCTGGAGCCTGGACAGCGGAAGCCGAGAGGCGCTGCCATTCCTGTCTGCCCACGCTGGGAGCATCTTGGCCCCACCAGTGCCTCCCCGAAGCCTGCCCCATGGTAAGGACGTGCCCAGCAGGCCTGCTGCAAACGCCTGCAGGTCCCACACACAACAAATCCAGACCACCTAAAAGCTGACTATAGCCTTTCCCCCCGACCCCTGGAAAAACAACCAGAAACAAAAACCCCATAGTCTTTCCTGGTCTGCTAGGTTTTCAATTTTTTTTTTTTCCAAATCTTTAGATTCTTGCAGTCCTTAAGCAATGTGGTTTTGTGTGTACTTTGGGACCAGAATTAAGTGTGACAGTGCTGAAGCTTGGTGTGGCTTTTTACCAATTACGAACTTTAGCAGTAATTTAAGCTTACAAAGCTATTAAATGAAACTTCAAATGTTCATTGTTTAAGAGCCTGTTGCCTTGCCATGAGATTCTTGATAATGGAGCAGTGAAAAGTCTCTCTCTGCACTTACTTTCTCCGTAGCAGCCTGTGTGTGACAGATGCACTCCGCAGTATCCATCAGACAGGCAGCCCTAGGCTGCAGTTAGCAGCTTTTGGAGCTGTTACCTGGCTAAACCCAGCTCTGTGGCTGCAATGAAACAGCTCAAGTCTGCATTTCTGACCCTTGTCTCGTTCCAGGACACTACTCACTGCACTTTGATGCCTTCCACCACCAGCTCAGTGATGCTCCTCCGGCACTGCCCGCACGAACGTTGCGCAAGGTAATGGCAGGAGAGCAGAGAGGGATGTAGGAGCACAATGGGCTTCTGAAAGGGATCCCCCCTCCTCTGCTCCCATCAAGCAGCTTATGGATGCAGAAACACTAGTTTTTAACATGCTAGTAACTTGCACATGAGAAAACACACTGAAAGCTCGTAGCCTATTCCACAGCTGAATGCTATAGAAATAACTCACAGGTTGTAGGTCCTTCCCTTTTCCTTTTTGGCACCGTATGCTGCGATTTCAGCACCCCGATCATCACCTCAGCTGCTGTTTCTCTAACAGCTCTGGTGTTGTTGAGTGCACTTCTCTGCCCACAAGTGGTACTTCCTACATGTAAACCAATAATCCTTGACATTCGGAACATAAGTGGAACTGCGCTGTTGTTAACAACACTGTCAAAAGCTGAAATGGGGATCAACACACAAGATGCAGCATTGCCTCCTTTGTCAATTTTAACCTGGTTTTGTTTCTCTCCAAACAGTCCCCTCTTCATCCTATCCCTGCATCGCCCACCAGTCCGCAGTCTGGTCTAGATGGCAGTAACTCCACTTTATCCGGCAGTGCCAGCAGTGGTGTCTCTTCCTTGAGCGAGAGCAATTTTGGACATTCTTCTGAACCACCTCCTCGCACAGACACCATGGATTCTGTGCCCAGCCAGGCCTGGAACACTGATGAAGATCTAGAGACACCCTACCTCCCTGTCAGGTACAGTCTCTCTGAGCCTGATGTCCTGGAGTCGCTCAAGTCCCAGCCATGCCGAAGCCACTCTGCTCCATCCGGAGTCATTCCTCAGGACACCATGGACCCTCCTGCTTTACCCCCCAAACCTTACCACTCCCGGCTGCCAAACATTGAGAACGAGGAGGGGATGATAATTGAAGATGATGACAAACACCGCCCGTTGCATCGTAAAGTGTCCCAACCCGTGAGTGGTGGAAAGGAAGAGCAGGCCAGGGTGGCATGGGAGCACGGCATCAGCGAGCAGTAGGGACAGCTCCTGGTACGCAGCTGGCATTGGCATTCCAGGTCTGGATACGACAGAGAGAGAGCAGGACTCGGAGAACAGCAAACCGATTTTCTACTGCCGCAAGGTTATGTCTGAAGCCCGCAAAAGCAATTGGGCCAGCATTGGCAGGTTGCTGCTTTCCTTTTTAATTTCTTTTTACACCTTTCCGTTATGTTTTTTAACTTTCTGTGCCGTGGACAGTTTATTCCTTCTGCAGTTTCTTAACCACATCATACGGCATATGAGCCATAGAGACTTGCAGAAGCTGAAAAATACAATTTTAAGTGGAGGGGAAAACGGGGGGAATGTGGCAAGTTGATTTTGAACCTGCTTTCCTCCCAGTTCTGAGACGCACATGAGTAGAAGCAGTTGCACTAGGGACATATTTCTTTGCTGTACAGAATTGAAAGCTCATTGCTGAAATCAGGGATTCTATGAACTGTCAGGCTGGAAGGTGCATGAGCTGCAGGCAGTGGAAAGATGGCAATTCTAAGAAGAAATTGGCTCTTTTGAGAGCAGGATTGTACATATCTGTGCAGTGATCTCCCTGCATTGGTTCATAGGTGCTGAGGCAATCTAAGCAGTGCTGATGCACTGATCTCCAAGATATCATTTCCAACAAACTCTGCCTCCTTTGTTTTTTATGTACTGTTTCATTTCTTAAATTTTGCTTTCACTGGCTAAGCCAACCTGCTTTCTCATGGGAATCGTGTTATTCATCTGTGCTACAGAATGAGAGGAGGTTGGTGGCTGCTGGAGCTACAACCTCATTGTAGGCCTTTCCCATGCCCAGCTTTGGGCAGGCTGTTGACACCAGCATTTCTATTCCAGATTAAAACAAAACCAACCAAATTGAGTTTGTCATGCCACAAGCTGGCTGATGACCCAGCCAGTAAAGGTGGCTTAAATGCATCATATCCAACAATCCTTGCCTCAGGGCTGAACATCATAATTCTCACCAACTTCCATCACCCAGGAGCTGAGATTCATTCCTGTTATCTCAATATCCTCAGTCCCTCCCAACAACTCACTGCAGCTGGTGTGCAGAAAGAATCTCCCATCTCTCAGAGCAGACAGAAAACACCAAGACTCGAGCAATGCCTGGTATCAAGGGTACACCCCAGAGTCAGGGACCTTAAAGGCAACCTGTAAAGAACAAGTGTTTGTTTCCTCTTTTGCTTCTTTAGAATGTGTAGTAAGAGCTGCTGCTTCTCTCTTCTGGAAGGTTGATTTCTGTTTCCTTTTCTCCTCAGGCAGCAGTACAGCCTTTCTCCATCCATGTTTTTTATTGATAAGCTCTAGAAAGGGCCCGAGAACATTGTGGAGGACACCAAGCCACACCACACAAACCAGAACTGTGCAGAGCTGAAGACAGTTCAGGTCTATGAACCCAAAGCATGCCTTTTAATCAGTACTTGCACAGTTCAGGAAAAAAAATATCTGTGGGTAATATTGTTCTTTATAAAGAAAAGACCTTGGTTCTAAGAAACCTTTTATTCCTGTTTTCATACTTGTCAAGAAATTTTCAATCAAAATAGTATCAAATATTTAATGTTTTTAGATTAAAAAGTCACCTTCCTTTCCCTTGCCACACCCACACACATTTTAGCCTTCCTTATAACCCTTTCACCTGCAGACTGCAAAGCACACTCCATAGGATGGAAACAGCCCTCCCTCTTTCCTACCACTGACAAATCTGAAGCACATTCAAATAAGACCTCCACCATAAATTAGTGCCAGAAACAGGAACAGCACTCAACTTACATCTTGAATTCTTGCCTAACTGCTCAGTTTCTCCTGCTAAAAAGAGCATAAAGAAGCAAAAAAGGATTATTATAAATCTTTTACAGGTCACCTTTAGCACTACCTCTAAATACAGTGACTGGGCAGAGTACATGGTTTCTGAACTGGCTAAAGATGGTCTGGCCTTACAAAGTCTGGACTCAGCAGTTGTATGAAGGGGACTTTTAAGAGGATTTGTTTGTTTTCTTTCTCAAGCTCTAGCCCATGCAAAACTACTAAGTTATGGATTTGTTTCTTAAATGGCCTATTTGGCTGGAACAAAGTCTCTCTTGCTTCCTCTATTTTGTTACTAACACAGGCTGCTTGTAATCATGATAACCTTCACAATTTAAACAATGATAATAAAATCTGGCCTATAGCGGAAGTTTCATCTTTAGCAGGAAGGAGAGTTTTCCAATGCTAGGACAGTCTGCAATGTTAACAAACCAAGCTGGATCTCTGGTATAGAACAAATGTAGGAAAACAACTGATGTTTTCAGTAAAGGTAAGTCAAGGTAATTCCTTAGAAAAGGGTGAAATGTTTTCACATATGCTATCCTCCAATCCCACTGAGACTCTTCCAGTGAAGTTCTTAAAAGAACTAAGTTTTAATTCCATCTCCCTTGCCCTGGTTTCTTTTTTTTTTTTGCTGGCAGCAAGACTAAAAGTAGTAAATGTAGTGACTTACCGAGCTTCCTTAATGTGAAAAACCAGCAGGTCTTGCAAATAAAACTTTGCAGAACCAAGAATGCAATTACCATGGGACTGAGTCCCAGGCAGCTGGGAAACCTGCCCACCAGAGCTCTAATCAGTCTCTGAAAATGCATCATCCTGCTCTGATTAGAGACCTGGTACAACAGCAGTGAGTCCATTTGGGGAGTCTGGCTTTCCTATGTATTTGCAAGGGTTCAAAGATCAATCGGGTGATGTGTACAAATACCTAATTTATGGCAGGTCCACGTAAAGAAGGTTGGAATAAATTGCTGAATTTACCAAATTTAAGCCTCTCTGGAGTTAAATTTCTGTTATTGTTCTGATATCTACAAAGTATTCTGTCTCCCTTTTCAGTGTTTGCCTTAAAGGGAGCAGAAGATAGGAAGACTATTATTAAGATTTTGTGAATCTTGGAACTAATATTGCCTGGAACTACTATTTCTCTGTAGGGTGAGGTGTCTTTTAGCATAGTACAACTCCAACGTCAAGCTCAGTCCTGGAGTAGGTGGAAGCAGCAGCAGTTGTTGCACTTGCCCAACAGGATTTGAAGATTCCTTGTATAAACCACAGCAACAGGATGTTTTGAACAGGACCTTGACATTCTATACCTAACTCTAATTCAATCCTCAGTGTACTTGCCTTCATTGGGTTTTCTTTGCATAAGAAAATAGCATGTGCATTCCTGAGAAAAATTGGTGGAATTCTGCTATAAATCTCTCCATCATCAGTGTACCTGCTGGCCCCATCTGAAATAAAATTGACAAGGAGCTACAGTGGTAGAAGAAAAGCAATTAAAACAATTTCTCTGGATCCTACTTTTTTTTTTCCCCAATAGTTGGGTTGGTTTTCTTGCTGTATGCAAGACTCAAATCCTTTTTGGTATTTTCCTCTGTTTGGTTTTTAGCTTACTTACCCTTTTTTAGGTAAGGGATATTGCATATCCCTTCTGTGGGAGTATCAGCCAAAACTGGGGAGGCTGGAGAGAGCAAGAGCCTTTGGGAAACAAATTATGTGGTATTTAAAATTTCCTCTGGTCATGCTTCTTTGTAAATACCCCCATTTGAATGCTGTGTATTTGTACAGGAAATTGAGCAAAAAATGTATAGATTGTGATGTCTGACTGGTATTCTGCCCTGTAAATGTGTTTTTAACCTCTGGCATTCTGTGCTTATTTAAAAAAAAAAAAAAAAAAGGCAAAAACCTCTAACCACTTCTCTTTTGTGTATTCATGTTTAAAATAAAATGAAAACAGCTATCTTATCTATAATGGAAATCAAATTCAAAAGGAAAAAATTAATTTGTACAAGTGTCCTAAAGGTACTTCATTGTATATATTGTGATAGCATGTTTCCAGAACCAACAAATAAGTGGTGTGAATTTTAGATGTAAATATCTGCCGTTTGTTTTGGGTTCCTTTCCCTTACCCATTCACTCGACTGCTGTGATGTGGAATTAAAGATTAATACCTGATATTAAAACAGTACAGCTGTATGGTCATTGCTGTCCTCGAGGCAGGGCTATCCTCAGGCTGCTCCAAACCTTCACAAGAGACAAGGAAGAGCCCTCACTTCCCACCTTTGTGTGCATGAGAAGAATGGGGGGCAACCTAAAGGACTCTGTGTGTGGTGAGGGAATGGCTTCCCTGTTACTCTTTTAGCTGCCAGTGTTATTTAATATCAACTTCTTGAAGCAAGCAGCAGGTACAGCCCCCTCCTGGTCTAGTCAGGTAGATGGACATGGCACTTGCACCAGCCCCAGGCAGTTTTGGGGCAATACTTTCAGAGACAAAGCTCTCCCCTAGGACAGCTGTGGAGTGGCTGGGTGCCACTTCCTTATCAGCTGGGGTTAAACCACCACCAGCTCACTGCCTAGAAGACTGCTACTCTTTTATTGCAATAGTACTTAAATACTGATGATTTTAACAGAATAGATGTGAAAGGATAGTAAAGACATGTAGGAACATAGGATTTGGGAATTCAGAGCTATGGTAACTTCTACAGGCTCCTAATCTCAAATTTTCTTCCATTACCACTAATAAACCAAGTCATTGTACAGGAGGCAAAATAGCTCATTTAATGTCTTGACAAACCAACAAAAAAACTTCTGAAACCTGTCTCAAAAGACATTTAGCAGCAAGTCTGACTCCTCAGATGGCCCCAGGATGTACATGGACTGCCATGGCACCCTTTGCACACACCACTCACAAATACTGAGAAGAGAAACTGTAACACAGTACTTCAGTTCATCTAAAGTATCAAAGTGTGGCTTAGCTAAAACGTTCACTTGATGCCTGAAGAAGTCTGTATCCATCATAGAATAGAATCATAGAATCATTCAGGTTGTAAAAAACCACCAAGATCCCCAAGTCCAACCTTCAACCAAATACCACTCTGCCTCTAAACCATATTGTGAAGTGCCACATCCACTCGGTTTTGAACACTTCCAGGGATGGTGACTCCACCATTTCCCTGGGCGACCTGTTCCAGGGCTTAACCATCCTTTCAGTGAAGAAATTTTTCCTAATATCCAACCTGAACCTTCCCTGGCACAACTTGAGGCCATTTCCTCTTCTCCTGTCACTTGTTCCCTGGGAGAAAAGGCTGACCCACACCTTAGTACAACCTTTCAGGCATGTGTAGAGAGTGTTAAGACCTCTAGCCTGAACACCCTGGTACCCTCAGCCACTCCTCCTAGGTCTTATGTTCCAGACCCTTCACCCTGTCTTCAATAGGACCCTTTGAGACTGTTTCTAAGCCAGCTTATTAAACCTTAAGTATTTTTAATTCAGACAAAAACTATTTATTAACCAAGCACAGGTTAATAAAAACTGTGTTCACAACAGATGTGTGAAGCTCTCAGCTTTAAACAAGAGTTAAAACAAAATACTCTAGTTTCTGTTAAAACCAACAGAACAATTTTTTTCAGTGCAAGTCCAATGCTTTATTTAAGCTGTCACTAGTCAGTTTGAAATCTAAATCTCATGTCCAAATACCTCTTTTTATCTAAATCAGAAAACTTCAGCACAGTTTCAATATATGACTTGTCTGACTCAGTATGAATTTCATTACAAAGCTGATAAGAAGAGAAATTAAACCTCTAGAAATGACTCTAACCCAGCAGATAAAAGATTCAGCTTTCTACACCCTATGCATCAATGTGCCTCCATTTGTAGATGAGTCTTAACAAACCATGGAAACAAACACAGACTGTTCACAAGGCCAAGCTCCAAGCTCAGGTGTCTTAAGAGAAGGTTCACACAGCACTTCTCTCTTTTGATGGGCTTTACTGTCAATTCCACATAAATTAAACCCAAATTTGGAACAGTAGATCTATTACACTTCATCTTCTAGCCAGCATTCATTCACAGCAGTACTGCATTCCCTTTTCCCAAACTGTTTCCCCTCCCCCCTGACAGAACTCATTTCTTTGTCCTCACAGCCCAACACCCGAGGCTGAGCCCCTTCATCCCTCCCCATGGCTATAAGAGATTCGTGTTCTCAGATGTCAGAGCCAGCACAGCCCCAGCCCCCACAGCTGCCAGGAACATCCTTTGTTTGCCTGCCCTTCCCAACGACTCCAATCCCCACAGATTCACTGAGCCAAATTAACTCTCCTGCCCACTCAATTGGCTGACCAGCCCAGAGCAGAGAAGATTCCAGGCAGACCTTAGAGCACCTTCCAATGCCTAAAGGGGTTCCAAGAGAGGAGGAGAGGGACTTTGGACAAGGCCCTGGAGTGATAAGGACACGAGGGAATGGCTTCACACTACAAAAACAAGGATTCGATTGGATACTAGGAAGAAACAACAGCGAGGACCAGCACAAGCTCTCCATCACCCAGGTCTCAGCCGGGACAAATCCCGAATGCTCCAGAGAGACAGAGCCTGGAGGGTGGTGGAACAAACAGAGCCCAAAAAACCTCACCATGGATCAAAAAGAAGCACAAGCTAAATGCAAGGAATCCGTTCTAGCTGCTGAAACAAATTATAAATAAAAAGAAGAAAGAAAAAACACAAAAGGAGTCCTTGTTCTTCCTCAGACCCATTTGAGGATCCCATATTGAAACAGAGAGGCTCATTTCCCAATCCAAAACCAAATAAAAATTACTCCTCTCCTCTTCCATAAAAATGTATAAAGTTCCTAGTTTGAAGATGTTTCATAATTGCACTGTTTTGGTAGGTAAACTCTGTCCTTATCATGACCCTCCTAAAGTCTCCTAATTCCAAATTTAAGCCCTATTTCCACCTAATTAAGAAGCCACTTCATCTCACAGTTCTTTTGGCCACTATCCTGATAAGAAACAAGGGCACTTTAAGCCACTACTTCTCTGCACAGCTAAGTGACTTTAGTGGGCAATGAGCCTAAGTTTAAAAAAGCCAATAATCTTCCTAAAGTATACTGATATTGAGTAATTCTGGAAATCGTTATGGACTGACTTAATAATATTAATATTGATCTTAATAAGCATATTTGGAGAGAGGACAAGATCTAGAAATATGTAAAACCAAGTCTCCTAATAAACCCATGATGTACTCTCACTGGCAATTAGTGTCCTAATTACTGCTCACCTGCTGTGACCTTTCCTGAATCAGGTGCTCCTCCTCCCCACACTGCCTGTTTCACCTCGTCACGTGCAAATCATTTGCACCTGATGACCTGCAAGAAAATTCTGATTAGGCACTGCTCCACCAGGCTGTCTCAAGAGCCTGCCTGTGCAAGAGAGTCCACAGAGCTCCCCTGCTGTAGCACAGGGCCATGTGACTTTGCCTCTCCCTTCTTTCACTGGAATGATATCCCAGGACACACAGAGTTACACTGAAAGCTGCACAAGGAGCTATCAGCAGGTGTGTGCTCCTCTCCCAACTCCAAGATTTCAGTTATAAACTCACAGTGTTGGGGATTGTTGAAGGTAGTTAACAGCACAAACTGTGAGGACTTCTGGAACAGAATCAAAATATTTTGAGTTGGAAAAGACCCACAAGGATCACCAAAGTCCAACTCCTAGCCTTGGCACAGGACAACCCCAAGAATCCCCTTATGTCCCTGAACAAAAGGTGATAAGCCCAGCGACTAGGATATTAAGCTGTAATTAAAC
>VZSE01007655.1:179756-234471 GCA_013398275.1 Promerops cafer | reverse complement strand
CCCCGGGGACGCCCGCGACGCCCGCCGGCACGCCCGGGCCCGGCAGCTGCTCCTCTACGACCGGCCGCTCAAGGTGGAGCCCGTGTACCTGCGCGGGGGCCGGCGCAGCCGCACGCCGCCCCCCGCGCCCTCCCCGGAGCCGCTGGGGTACCTGCCGCCCCTGCACAGCGCCTACCAATACAAGCAGCGCTCGCTGTCGCCGGTCACCAGCCCCTTGCTGCGGGAGCCGCGGCCCCGCCACGCCGCCGCCGCCGCCTTCGCGCTGGAAGCGGCCGCCATCGGGCTCTCCCGGGAGCGGGAGCGGGCCCTGGATTACTACGGCCTGTATGACGAGCGCGGCCGCCCGTACAGTTACCCCATAGTGGCCGAGGAAGACCTGATGCCAGAGGATGACCAGAGAGCCACCCGCAACCTCTTCATCGGCAACCTGGACCACAACGTGTCGGAGGTGGAGCTGAGGCGCGCCTTCGAGAAGTATGGCATCATCGAGGAGGTGGTGATCAAGCGCCCCGCACGTGGCCAGGGCGGTGCCTACGCCTTCCTCAAGTTCCAGAACTTGGACATGGCTCACCGGGCCAAGGTGGCCATGTCGGGCCGCGTTGTGGGCAGGAACCCCATTAAAATCGGCTACGGGAAAGCCAACCCCACCACCCGGCTGTGGGTGGGGGGCCTTGGCCCCAGCACTTCCCTGGCCGCCCTGGCCAGGGAGTTCGACCGCTTTGGCAGCATCAGGACTATTGACTACGTGAAGGGCGACAGCTTCGCTTACATCCAGTACGAGAGCCTGGACGCTGCCCAGGCCGCCTGCGCGCAGATGAGGGGCTTTCCCTTGGGCGGACCGGAGAGGAGGCTCCGAGTGGATTTTGCCAAAGCAGAAGAGACGAGATACCCGCAGCAGTACCAGCCCGCGCCGCTCCCCGTGCACTACGAGCTGCTGGCTGACGGGTACAGCCGGCACCGGAGCCTGGAGCAAGACTTGAGGGTGCGGGATAGGACTCCTCCGCACCTCCTGTACTCGGACAGAGACAGGAGCTTTGTGGAGGCAGACTGGGCCAGCCCTGCCAAAAACGCCGAACGCAGGAACAACCTGGAAAGCTACAGCCGGTCCGTGCGCAGCCGGAGCGGGGAGCGCTGGGGCAGCGACGGCGACCGCAGCGTGCCCAAACCGTGGGAAGAGAGGCGGAGACGCCGGAGTCTTTCCAGTGACCGCGGGAGGACTACTCACTCGCCTTATGAGGACAGAAGCAGGACAAAGGCCAGTGGGCCAGCTCTAGACCGCAGCCCTGACAGGGCTCGCAAGGAGAATCACACTACAGAACCCGGAGCCGAGAAAGAGCAGAGCAACTCCCTCCAGAACAATCGTCACGCGGCCGAGGAGAAACCCCATCGCGAGCCAGCCGATGCTCCCCAGCCCAAAAAAAGGGACAGCGAACGCAATCATCGAACTGGTGAATCGGAATCAAAAACTCACGAGGAGCCAAAATCTGAGACCAAAAAGCTAAAGAATTTATCAGAATATGCTCAGACACTGCAACTTGCTTGGAATGGGCTTCTTGTGCTTAAAAACAGCTGCTTCCCCACCTCTATGCACATCCTGGAGGGAGACCTGGGTGTCATCAACGGACTCCTCAAAGACCATTCATCCGGCGGGAAGTTGACGCAGCTCAAAATCGCTCAGAGACTTCGGCTGGACCAGCCCAAGCTGGATGAAGTCACCCGGCGCATCAAACAAGGCAGCCCCAACGGCTACGCCGTGCTCCTGGCCACCCAGTCTGCCCCGGCAGGGGCAGGGGCCGAGGGGACCTTCCCTGTGGTAGAGCCTGGCTTGCAGCGACGGCTTCTCAGGAATCTGGTCTCCTACTTGAAACAGAAGCAGGCTGCTGGGGTTATCAGCCTGCCCGTGGGAGGGGCAAAGGGCAGGGACAGCACAGGCATGCTTTACGCGTTCCCTCCTTGCGAGTTCTCTCAGCAGTACCTCCAGTCAGCACTAAGGACATTGGGGAAGTTAGAAGAAGAACATATGGTGATAGTTATAGTCAAAGACACTGCCTAGCCCACACTGTCTTTTCAAATTCCATGTTTTCTTTGTGTGTCACACAGCCCAGTTGTTTTTAAGGCTGATCATTTTGGTTGAGGCGCAAAAACACCTTGACCAAAGTGGTAAGATTTTTAGTTTCTAATTAATTTTAATACCTATAATATCTATTAAAATTTTAAATAGAGCCCATTTTATTCGTTTTTAATATGTGACACTGTCTGCTGTTGTTCTGTATTTTTATTTTTTAACTGTATGAAAAGTTGTCAGTAAAGCCTTGTTCACTGATGGATTTCTAAACTTGTGCGGTATCCGAGTTCTTCTGGCCCAGGAAGGGTGAGTTCCCTGTGCTGCAGGAGCAGCCAGGCCAGGCGAGGCCCAGCCCACTTCAGGTCTCAGATCCCAACCTTGAGCACCTCCTTCATCTTTATATGGGTCCTTCAAGGTGGGAGGGGAAGGGGGGTTCTTTGTGCTGTATCAGAGACTGAAAGGTTGGTTCTCTATTTTTTTTGTCCTGTTTGCTTTTTATTTCATAAATTTAAGTCTGGATGCTTTGCTGTTGAGTCTCTATTTGAGAATAGAAGCTTCCCAGGAAGCCAGCTACCAAGGAAGCAAATCCTGATCAAGAATAAAAGTGTTTTTCTTGTATACCAAAAAATTAGTTGATACTTGGCAAAAAGTTTGCTACTGAGGAGTGGACCCTGTATTCAAGTTAGTCAGGTTTGAGACCACCTGGCACATGTCTCAGTCATAGAAGTTCTTGGATAAAACAAAAAAGGTTTGACATTCCTGATTTTTATAAAAGGCAAAACAAGCAGAAGAAAAAAAAGTGATTTAAGGGGGAACTCTCTTGGGCCCATATTCGATGTGGACAAGCTAGGGGCATGAAGATGTTTGGTGAGCTGGAGGTGCCCATTTGCTGTCAATCATGTTGTACTGCCTGGCATCCTTTACTGAAAGATAAATGGCTATTTTTTTCTAAAGCTTAAATTTATTTGCAGGCTTACAAAAAAAGACAGAAACGTGTCTGTCTGGCTGAGAATGTGTTCTGTTACCACAGGTGACCTGTGACAGAGGAACCACTGGAGATCAAAATCTGAGCTCTAAAACAGGTGGATCCATCACCTTTGCTGTCTGTGGTATGAGGTGGTTGGTTGGGAGGCCAGAGCCTTTGAGTGCTCAGCAACATAAGGATGTGGTAACGAGTCCAAGCTGGAGTTAAAATCCACATAGTTCTGTTGGGGATATTTTTACTTTTTAATTTTATGCCTGTAGATTTTAGGAGACTTACAGAAAATTGTGCGGGATTAAAAATGCTACATTTTAAAGTTTCTTTAGCTTTGCAGACAGTTTTTTGTTGTTGTTCTCATGGTAAGCAGGTGAACAAATTTGTGGGAGAACCAGATTTGTCTCACACCAATCTGTGACCCAGCAACTCACTTGCTGAGGGTTGCCCAAAGCCCTTCTAAAACTCCTCTCAGGTATGATTGGTGTCACGACCTACTTAGCAGGGAGTGTAACTCAGTCTAATGCTGCTTTTCTTTTTCACTTTTTAACCCTGCAGGGACATCATCAGCTGATGATGGGTTATTAATATCAACGAGTGTGGGTTGGTTTGTTGGGGTGGGGGGATTGCATTTCATTTGATGCATCTTCCGTGAAGGCATGGGTCAGAGGGGAGCAGAATGCTCCACTGGGAGCAGCAGGGATCCGGGAATGTGCTGTGGGAGCAGAGGAGCAGCTGCACTGCCCGAGCAGCCAGGCTGCACTGGTGGCACTGGGCTGCCCGGGTCTCACAGGGTTATAGGGACACCGCCTCCGCCCTCATGCCCAAGTCCCCGATGCTGCTGTAACGCACACGGTGCCAAATGTCGACAATTGTAACGGTTCAGTGTCATCTGAAACCCAGTGCTATTAAATAACCCCCGTGGCCAGTCCTAGAGCGATTAGAGCCTTTTGTGGGAGTGTCCTGCCTTGGAGGTGCCCAGCCAGCTTGAGACAGTGAGGTAGTGGCAGGACAAGTGCCCGCCTGGCTGACGGTGGCAGGGAGGTGCAGCTCATGGTGCTGTGCCATGGCCTTGGGTGTGTTATGGTGTATGAATGTTAGGAAGGGGAAGGAAAAAAAATCAGTAAATTATAAGAGCTGCAAGTGTTTGCTGGCAAAGCCAAGAAACAGCCCAAAATCCCCCATCTCCCACTTTCCTTGTGAAATAAGTAAATAATAATGTAGGGTTGTTTAGAAGACAAAGGTTGCGTGAGATTTGAATGATGGGATTTCTGTTCCCAGAGAGGTGGCTGATGGTTGTAAGCACGTGAGACCAACAAATCTCCCTCCTACCAAAATTAACAGTTGTAAAGGAGAAGTTGGAGAGTTATGGAGAAAACACCTGGGAGAGAAGCAGCAGCATACATCTGACACGATGACCTGAGCCTTCCCTGCTCCCTGGCAGGCAAGGGAGCCACACCATGGCTTTAAAAGACTGTGCAAAGGCTAAAGGCCCCAGCCTGAACCCGTGCCCACCATCCCCTCCCTTCACAGATGCATCCAGGCTGATTCCAAGAGAAACAGGCCTGAAAAAGGGTTGGCAGTTACAGCAAAATAACTCAGCATCTGGATCTTACAGCATCAAAGACTTGGGCCTTAAACTGGGATGGGCAGCAGTTCTGGGGAGAAGATAAGGGGGGTGGGAGGCCTGAACCCCTCGGTGATGCTGAAAGGTGCTGGGTAGGGCAGTGCTGGGGATTGTTTTTGGGAGGATGGTGCCTTCCAGCCCAGTACAGTGGGGCAGTAAGGTGATCATGGCAGGGTAATCGTGTCTCGCTCCCCGGGGCTGATCTGAAACTCAAAGGGGGAACAGGGTGTGAGATGGTAGATGGGCTGGTCTGAGAGTGTCCCTGCTTAGCCTGAGGTACCCCATCTTTTATTCTAAGCACCCATTCAGCAAACATTCTCTCTTACAAGGCCTCTTTAACAGCAGTTGCTGGCTGTCCTTCCTACTGAAACAGGGATGAGAGCTAGCCCTGGGCGTGCTCTGACCCGTGCTGAGGAGCCCCAGTCATTACCCTCAGCTACACTTGGCGAGGTTTGTACCCTGCTCTCCCAGCCTTGGCCTGCGGGAGGTACTTTAACCCCAGCCCTGCAGGGATGTGCTGCTCCCTCCCACGGTGCTGGCAGGGCATTCCCCACGCTGTGCTCCATGCAAGGGTGTTGCAGAGCACCAAATGAGCCAAGCAGGTACTCGTGTCCCAGTGCAATGAGGACCACATTGACAGGAGGGCACAGGCTGTGCTGGGCTCATCTGCTCGCATCGTGGGAGGAAACAGCATCGTCCCTGCTCCCCTCTGGTGCAGAGGCAGGAGTATGTCTTAGCCAGCTGGCAGGACATTTAAATCTCCTTCCACCCCCTAAGCCAGGGTCTCTAAGTGCTGCTTAGAAGAAATACTGTATGGCACCACCATCAGCCACGTGCTGTGAGTATTCCAGAAGATTACAGGACTCTTTCCAAGCAACATGCTTTTAAATAGATTAAATCATGATGCCATGGTGGCAGGGGATTTTCCAAATGCTGAGAATTCTCCCCATCATCCCAAGCAGCTGCAGAATTATGGCCTGACAAAAACAAAATAATCCCTGCTAGTCCCCAGTTCTGAACTCCACTTTGCACCCAGGTTGGTGCAGTCACCTGTTCCCCAGAAGTCTTCAGTGAGAACCCCAGAACTAAGGCAGTAGCATGGGGTACAGGCAGCTTCCCCAGGTGTGTATTTACCTTCACAGAGGCCAGGTCTGCCCAGGAAAATGGCTGGGGGGCTGCTTCAGCAGTTTTGGGGGGTGACCTGCAGGCACATAGGGTAAGGCCCAAACCCACTCCCTTTGGCTCTGTTCAGTGGAGTTAGTGCAGGTGTAGGAGGGAGGCTCATATACTTACAGCATCTCAGATTCAGGTCAAATGCATACACAGGAGCTCCATCCCAGGTGTTTTGGTTCTGTCTCACAAAACTAGCTGGTAAATTTCTCCGAAATAGCCAGGCCCAAGCCAGCAGCAGATGCAGCCAATTACAGCTGGGGTTTAATGCCAGAACAAGATATGGACATCTGGCACTGCATCTCCCTGGGAGTAGTAGCTGAGTACATGCTTTGTTTTTTTTCTCCTTCTGAGCTGCACATTTTTCTACGGTGAAGTTGGGTGGGATGGTTTCTGATAAGGCAGAGGCTACTTCCACAGCTGTTGGGTGGCATATCCAGTTTTCAATCCCCTCAGCATTTAATCAGAATGCCGCTCCAATTGCTGGTCTTAAATGCTGTAGTAATCACTTGTTCATCTTTATCGACTGTGTAGGGTACAATTATCCATTATAAGTTGCAGCAGAATCTTTAATTATTAACAAGCAGCCCTGGGTAAGTGCATTGAGTAGATGCAATGCTGGAGGGGGAAAAGCTATCCCTTCTTTCAGATAAAAAGGAAATCCTTCCTCTTCAAGCAGTAAGACCTTGAGCCTTAGTTGAAATGAGCAGTTCTTGGTGGAAAAGTGGTTGTAGTGTCAAAGCATGAGAAGTCTCCAGTTCCCTGTTCTGCCTCAAACCCTATTCTGAAAGTGGCCAAAACAGAGAGAGGGTTAAAAGGTGAGTCGATATTATCTGAACACCTGGGAATAAACAGCACAGCCTGGCCTTGTCCAGGCAAGCAGTGAGCACATTCACCTGCCAGCCCTGAGCACAGGCCCAAGCTGTGCAGTTGGGTGCTGCACTGGAAGTCAAACACTCCACTGCCCTTTCTTCCTCCTGTTCTGAGGGCAGGGCCACTTGTCATGCCCAACAGGAGCACCTGATTTGCCCTGTGCCCTGACAGCCACAGGGCAGCCTGGGCAATGCCAAACCACAGGAGGAAGCCCCAAGGCTGCTCCCAGCTCCTGGCACACCCTGGGAGATGCAGAATTCCCTGCCCCAACTGCAGAGTGGACACTCCAGAGCACCTCCCCACACTCCCAACAGCCTAGCACCAGTGGCATCATCCAGCTCCCACTCAGTGTGGAAAGTATGCCACTGAGAATTCCAGGCTGTCAGGCAACCCAAGGGATCAGACTGGAACCCACAGCTGCTGTGCCATGGTCATGCTGCACTCCCAAATCCCGTTTTTGTCTCCTTTGGGTTTTCCTTTGCCCTTCCTTACAGCAGACAGGTTCCAGCTACACCTAGCTGCTCTCACCCAAGCCCTGCAGGCACATGGAGCACTGCTTTTGCATGGCTACAATTCACAGCCATACACACAGAGAGGATTTGTATTTAATTTTTTAATAAATACACTTTACATTAAAGAAAAAGGCCTTCAATTTGCAGTTTCCACACAGAGGGCAAGAGGGGGAAAAAGAAAGAAAGAAAGAAGGAAAGAAAGATAGATTAAAAAACTTGAACCACAAAGGGCAGAGGGGAGAAAAAGGGCTCAAACTTCAATCCCAGATTCCCATCTGGAATACCAGGCTCTGACTAGGCCCAGGCAGAATTTCAGCCTCCCACTATAGCTGGTACCACAGCGCAAATCGACACTGGCAAACACCCCAGGGGCTCTTTCCTGGAGGACAAAAGCATCTGGAACACACTGGTGCATTAGCAGGTGTAACACCTGTAGTTCTTTTTTAAAAATAAAATCATATTTAAAATAAAAATATTCTCACTCCTCAATGATATTAGAAACCATGATCCTCTTATTTCACTTAGTAGTTGCATAAATTTTAATTTCTTTTAATTTTAAACAATTTTTCTCCCCAAACCTACCCCATGGTAACAAGGTACTACAGGAATACAAAGGTCTCCCCTCTTTACTAGAACACTTGCCTTTTTTTTTCTTTTTTTTTTTTTTATAAAACTATTTCTGTTCTTTAGGAAAGAACTTTATACAAAGAAAATATATTGTGAAATATCTTCAGAAGTTTCCTTGAAGAATCATCTCAGCCTAAAATGAAAAATAAAAAAAAAAAAAAAAGGCAGAGAGAAATGAGGCCTAACCCCAGGTCTCTTTATTGAGACTTAGCCCCGAGCCTCAAACTGACTCAAACCAACACAGCGGATCAGGAGATCCTCAGGTTTTCCCAGGAAAAGTAGGGCTGGGGCGCTCAGAGTCGGTTTCCAATTTGGTCTCTGGTCTTCTGCTGGGAAGGGAGCACCTCGTCCTGCCCACAGCCCGCCCCACAGCCGCTCCTCACTCATTCAGGGACAGGATGATGTCGTCCTCCAGGTCGGAGTTATCGGAGCTGTCGGCTGCAAAGGAGACACGGGGGTTACGTTTGCTCTGTGACACAGGCGCTCGCCCAGGCACAGGAGATGGTCACCCCTGCCCAAGGCTGCAGCTCCCCGGCACAGAGCCAGCACCATCAGTGCTCCAAACCACTCAAAAGCAGCCAGGAAATCTGCACCAGAGCTTTCCTTCCCTGCTTACAACAGAGGCTCAAGGAGAGCAAGTGCAGCTCCTATGAGCTGGCAGGTTTTTCCCCTGACGAGGTGGGGAGGACACCAGCAGAGAGCTGCCTGCACAACTTCCTGTGCACAAAAAAGGGCAACAGCTCTTCACACCAGGGGCTGGACGGATGTGGCAGTCATTCCTCACAGCTGGACAGCTCCACCAGCCTCTCCCCTGTATGATGTGCACAAGGTAATTCCTTATTTAGTGAACTGAACCCCACTAAGGTGGAAGCAATCCACACACTCCCAACTAGAACCTTCCTCTAGTAATTCAAAGGTTTCTGTAATGAATTTAACTACAGGTCACTTCCGAAAGGTGACCTGCAAATTCTGCTCTTCCTGGTTTTCTTCATTGTGGTACAGCATGAAGACATGAAGGGATTTACCAGAAGCAGTCACACACACATACACACTTGCTTTTTATCTCCTCCCTCAGTTGTGCAAGAGGGAAGTGGTACCAGCTCTGGCAGCAAGAGGGCTCCTGCCTTACCTTAGAGGTGATGTTGGCTCTTTTTCTTATGCGAATTCATTGGATGCAGCAGATAACTGGGCATTAAAAATAGTTAAAAAGAAGAAAAAAAAAAAAGACACCAAGACTTCCACTTAGCCATCTCAGTAATGGTGGATCTCTAAAATGCCTGTTAAGGTAAGAAAGACTTTCTGGAAAGTTCACCCCTTCTCAGATGCTATCCTTAGGGAAAAAAAAATCACAGGCAAGCAGAGAGTGCACAAACTCTTTCCCCCAACCCTCCTCCCTGAAGATCAGCCAGCTGCCTTTCCACTGTGATCAGCAAGGGATGCTCCATCTCACCATCCATCAGACTGAGCCTAAGCTGAGGGGTCATCAGTGCTCCCAGAACAGCCACAGCCACGTTGGGAGTCAGAAAACACCAGCCAGTACTGCAGCAGCTACACTTACACAGTAAGAGGGAAAGAAGTACAAGCAAGATAAAAATCCAGAAACTCTGGAGAAGAGAAGCTGGGAAAGTTGGAGTTCTGGTGGGGCTTTTGTTTTGGGGGTTTTTTTAACCCAGAGGAAAGCTTTGAGAAAGGATCTTCTCACTATTCCCAGTTCACCACACAGCCTTCCAGTTCTGAGCTCTATGTCTGCAAATAAACCTGACCACAGTAAACTGCTTGGCATAATTAGTTTGCACAGACCTGCCTGCAAGTCACCATTTTGGATTATGGAAGAAAAGAGGAATCAGAATCAAGAGTCAGTCATGCTGCTGGTGAGAATGCCATCTATTTCTTCCATCCTATGTCACATGTGCATTTCAGAAATTACACCCACCTCACCCAGGAACAAGCTCTTGAAAGACCTGCACAATGCATGAACTGCTTTGACAAACAGATCTGATGTCCCCAAGGTAGTAACAAAGGGGGAGGAAGACAAATTCTCACTTAAAAGGCTCTCCATGGATTATTTCAAAAAAGGAATTAGAACCTCTTCTAAAGCACAAGGGACCAATGCCACTCACTCCCCTATTTCAACTGTTTTCTGAATTATTTTGCTTTGGAAACACTCACTGTATGTTATGGAGGTTCACCCACAATACAGCAAGAATCTGCAATAAGGACCACTCCAAATGCACCCCATGCCAGTACTCACTACACTGGCAGTGCCATTACAACTTTTAATTCTAGAACAAGCATAAGCAAAGGAAAATTTTAATTACTCTTTGCTGGGTGGGAAACAGAAAAGTCAGATGAAATCACAGAGAAGCTCCCATAGAACCCCACTCATCAAACCCATCAAGGACCATGCATGCATCAGCCTGGCAGAGCTGCACTCCCTGCTCTGAGTTCCCAAAATTGCTGCTAAGCAACCTAACAGCCACAGGATGGGCTGGCTGCAGCTCCACAGCCATACAGATCAAAGTTCTGCTCAAGTAGCTCTTTCCATAAATGATGTACAGATGTGGCCACTTCATAACACAGTGCTCTGCAGAGCATGCCTGAAATATCTGTCAAGTAGCCCCTGGTTTGTTCCAGGAAGTGTTATTGAAATGGCCAGAACATCCTGGCCATTCTGCCCCTTGGACAATTCAAGGTACAGCACCCCAGGTGCTCTCTGAAGAGCTTCTGGCCCTGCATTCCCTCAGGAAAACAAGTGGAGTTGTGTCGAGAAGATCCTGTCCACTACTAGGACACAGAGGTTCCCTGCAACCCCAAAACGTTGCACTGCAAGATGCTATTAATGACTGAGCTGTGCAAATATCCTATATGGCCCTACAGTATAAACCTATTTCCTTCTAGAGAGCAGCAGAATAACTCTGGCAACCTCATGTGGTCACATCCTTAAAAATGACTGAGTTACATTGCCACAGAAGACATGAGTCTGCCAGCCACATCACTGCCACAGAGTGGGCCTGGCATGCTTCATCCTCCTGCTCACTGGCAGGGAAGACTGATGTGAGAGCTGAGATGGGAATCAATCTACCACTGCAGGACTTCAAACACCTTGCACACTGTAATTACTCATTCTTACCAACCTTTAAACTTAACTATATTATGTCCATTTTTACAGCTTGAAAACTAAAAATAACTTAAGTGGTTTGGCTGCACACACTCAAAAATTGTGCTGCAAAAAAGGGAACAGAATCTGGTGTCACAAATCCCAAGCCTAATCCTATCCTACTCACCTTCTTTCTTGTGAAGCATTTTTCCAAATGTTACTGCTACATAAAACGTTCAGACCTTTCTATACACACAGACACACACACACTTTGTATTTTCAAATCACTGTATCTGTGGAATGCCAGAAAAAAGAGAACAATTTAAATTGTATCCCACAAGTTATGTTAGCTTCAGAATAGTCTAATAAAGGAAGTGAAGTCAGAAATGCCATGTTGGCTTTGCACTTTAAGCAATTATGAAAGATAAGGAACAGCACCAAGGATCAAAAGTACTTCTCTGTCCTTATAGGCTCACATGAGGCAGAGAGGACAGGTGAGGTAGGAGTTAAACCTCTGCCCCCTTGAAGGGGGGGGCAGGCAAGCAATCACACAAAGCTTCTACACATGGAGTTCACACACACACACACACACACACACACACAAAAAAAAAACTGGGAGCACCTGAAGAAAGGAGATCCCTCCTTTTCCAGAATGCACAGTTGTTCTCTCACATAAGAGCTGTTTTTACCAGCAGATTACTAAGAGAAGCCCCAGGTAAACAAGCATGACGATGGCCTGTCACTCATACCAGACAGGAACAAGTCAGTTAAGTCACTTCAGGGGAAATTTAGATGTTGCCTCTTTGTCAGGATCTCAAGCAGTGGACATGGTCACCAAGGTGGGCACACACTTACTATCTCCAAGAATCAGCTCAACTTCCTCATCAGCATCAGAATCTTCATCTTCGCCCTCATCTCCCTCTTCCAGGAGGTTGGCAATCTCCTCATCATCGGAGGGAGAAAAGTCATTTTCTCCATCCTCACCAGCATTCTCGTTGTTCTCATCCTCCTCCAGCTCAGCCTCCAGCAGCTGGTCCGTATCCAGTTCATCAAGGTCATCGGTGTCATCATCATCTTCATCATCATCTTCTTCCTCTTGCTCCTCTTCCTCCTATAAGAGGAACAAAAACAGTCCATTGCAGACATTAAGATAAATGTAAAATGGATTAACAGTAACTAAAGAAAACCTATAGTTTTCACTTCTCCTCATATCCAGCCATCAGACATTATAATCACAGTCCCATCACCCATGTAAGCACTCTCTCCAAAGCTTCAGAATATCACACATGCCAGATCACCTGCAGGCCTGCAAAATCCTAACTGCAAAATGCTGGTGCAAACAGGTACCATTGGCTCAATCTCCTCTCCAGGACTGGCCACCAACACGTGTCACCACAATGCACCCTTGAGAAGGACATGCAGTAAGATCCATGACTTAGTTGCCAGTCTTGTGCAAACTGCTTTAGTTTCAGCAGGACCAAAACCTTCACCTGACATCAAACCACACGCACCAGCAGTCTCTGTCATTGCCATTTAGATGAGGTGTAAAATGTAGGGAAAAATACTTTTAGCCTAAGCCAATCCCTGAATCACTCAACTCCAGATGACAGAACTGTTTAAGGCAGTTCAGAAGCCTCATCTTTGGCATTTACCTGTGGATCAAGATCTTTATCAAACCGTAAGAATTTGCATTCAGTAAAGCACCTGAATTCCTCATAGTACAGATGAAATCCAGAAATCTGTGTAGTGGATGAGACAGAGGGGGAAGGAGCTGTAACAGTTCTACCCTTCTTCCAAACTGCCATCACAAGCCGAGCTCCAGAGCGTTACAGGACTGAAAGAAGAGCTTCAATCCACCTGCACATCTCCTCAGCCTGTTTCTCTAGCAGAATGCACTCAGCTCATTCAGTCCTAATTGCCCCTTTGTTTCAGGAGGAGACACATTTTGCAAAATTAGGAAGCAATTAAGATAGATATCTAACAACCACTTCAAGGGTTCCTTTGGTCCTCAAGCTCACCACATTCCCACCGTTTAGACTGCTGCATTTTCAGATCTAAAGGGACAGAGGAAAGTCCTTTACTGTCATCTCCCCAACCTACTTTTTCTTCAGTCAGTGCTATAAAAAACCACCACACCCACACAAATCCAACATCTGTCACAGGCAAAAGAAAGAAGGAAAGCCAAAAAGCCTCAGTAAATTGTATTGTTTCTTCACTTGCAAAAGGCAGCCAAGTCCTCACTGCTGACCAGAAGTACCATCTTCTTAAATGCAGATTACAGTATAAAAGCAATGGTTTGCTACATACAGTCTCCTTTATGAAAGAGTTTATATTAAATATAAAATTAAAACCAATCTCTTTTAAAACCTGTGCTTATTTTAAGAAATTACAACTTTACTTTGAGTCAAAGAGTCCTCAGATAAACAGAAATAATTGTATACACACTGGGAGAAGAAACATCTTGCTTGCAGTTCAGTTTTAAACTGCAGTGCCATACTGGGTATAATTTGCCATAAAATGTACTGAATTCAGTATATAAGCTTTGCCTTAATAATTTGTATTTCTTTTTGTTCTATGCAGTATCTGCAGAGAGACCAGTGTCTTAAATTTTATCACTCTATTCAGAATTGAAAAGCTGATTAAAAACTGAAAAGACAGGAGAATTTATTTTCCTTTTTCAGTGTCTAAACAACTCTGAAGCAGAAAAGAGATATCAACTTATTCAAAAATCCTGGAACTATTAAACTAAGTTTCTCTCAGTATCTGGAGATAGAGACACATCTGTGGGTATTAGGAAAAAAGTATGTTGTCTACAAGATCCATTTAGAGTCCATGAAGGTAAAACGTGAAGGATGCTGAAATGAGTTAGGTCCCCTCGGTGTTTCTACAGCTGTGGAATTTCTGAAATTATTTTTTCCCTAAATATCTAGTCCACAAGGATTCAAAATGTCAAAACTACTAAATTTGATTATGTTTCATATATAAGGTATTTCTTGGAAACTGAATTACTGTTTTATCAACATTCTAATTCAAGCTTAAGGCAAGGCATTTATACCAGTATCACCCTTCAAATACAGGATGAAATGAAATACAGTTGTATAGAGCTAACAATCCCTTCTGGCTGACAAGAGTAAGAGCCAAATTACACAGAAAGGTTGTGTATTTAGCTGCAAATTAACTTTGAAGGGTTTTATCAACCAGTGAAGAAAAAATAATTTGTGAAAATATAAACAGAAAAAATGAAATGTTTCCACTTTTACACTTTAAATTACTTAATCTGAAGTTGGTGATTAGGGCCAGGCCACATTCATTTAAAAACCACCTAAGAACAGCAAGATGAGATGAAAATTATACCTGTACTTGGTAAAACAGAAAATAGTGTGTAACTCATGCTACAAGAAGTCACACGTGCATGTGAGCGTGACACATGCAGTGACATCCTTACAGAGCTGCAGGGGTGACACGTCACAAGGCTCAAGAGGAGCATCTTCATTAGTGAGGAGGAAACCTGCACCTTGTCATGTTTTAAAGAACCCAACCACCACCTGGACACTGTGAAGCTTCTGCTGAGCTACAGACAAGAAAGTTCTGCCTCAGGTTCTGAGCCAAGCCCAGCCAAGCTTTGCAGGCCCAGCGCAGCACTCCCAGCTGCAGCAGATGGCTCCCAAACAAAGCACCCAGAGCTTCTGCTCCCAACCAAACCCAGCCCCTGGGACACACAGCTGAGAAAGGGGTGAGGTAACACCACCACATGTAAGTGATATCCAGGCTGGTCATGAGGACCCAGGATGAATCCTCACGAGACACCACAACTGCCTCATGTAAGCGATCCCTACACAGAGAAAATGGCACACCTTCCCCAGGGACTCAAGGATTTTGAGTAAGAGCAGAGATGCCATGTCACAAGGAAAGACAAGACAGCTATTCCAAACTATATCCAGGTTTGTGTAGGAAAAATTTACAGAGACGTAATAGTACAAGAAAACCTGGACATAAACTTACAGAATCAGAAAAGTTGATTACACAGCAAAGGACTATCTCGAGATCATCTCAAAGCAAATTACTGTAACTTAACTCTACTACCACCTTGCTTCCAGAAAGCAGAGTAGATTTGGTTCAAACAATTTACCATTTATAACCTTCAAAGGAAAAAACTAAACAACATCCCCTAACATAATGGCAGATACTGAGGTGGCTGCACTGGAACAAAAAAAACCTACTTGACCTAGTTCTTCATATTGCCAGTTTTTACAGCCCTTTCAGAGCTTAGTAAATACCCTTTGCACTTGTTCAAGCATTATGTGTTTCCTGCCATATTGTTCTTTGATGGTCATTGGCACACACTTCATAAGCTTTCATCATCATCATCAACTTTCTTACCATTCCCCTTTACCGATCATCTTGCACATACAAAATTCACAAATTTGTCTTTTTTGGGTAGCAAAGCTTGATATTTGACATGCTCACTAGTGTTCATCTCTCAAAAATCATTCAAAGGCTCAGGAAAACTCCAGTATTTCACTTATTCAAACTGATGCAAAATACATGTTAGCTAAGCAGAACTTTACTTTTTGATTTTAACATATTTCTGTAATGTATTCTAACATTAAATGAGTCTATGTATAAAATGCTTCCAGGAAGTATGACTTACAGCACTGCAGATCTGCAGTATATAAAAATATACCAGCCTGCTTTTTAAGTACTCTCAAGACATTTTTATAGAGCTTTCTTACATTTCTTCAATCTAAAAGTTTTTTTATGACCACATGACCAGAATTTCAGACTTCTCCACCACAGATTACACAATCTCTCAAATTTACACTAGGTTGGCCTTTAGTTGCCACAGGAAGACCCCACAGGTCTTTTTCAATTCTTGATATTTGGGTTGGAAATTTTGATACAGTTTTGAGATCTACAGGTCACTGATTTTTTGCTTATTTGACATGGTTTCAGCTGGTAAAAGAAGCTTCATCTGATTGTCTCACACCTCATTGACTTTTTCTTCCTCTACCAGGAGCTGATTCCCAGTGCAAAACCCAGCAGCACATCAACAGATCTGCTGAGCTTCCTGGGACTGCTCACCTCCCATCAGCACCTCCAAAGCAGCACCTCTCACCTCCAGCTGCTTTGCAGCAACACTTCCTCCCTCTGAAAACACAATCTTTATTGCACCTCTCAGTCTGAATCATGCTAGATGGTATTACTCTAACTATTCTTATTTTATCTTTTCACTATCTGCAGGACAACTAATCAATGTTAGTAAAGCTTTTCTCACTATTTCAAATGTTTCAGCTCATATTTAATTCACTTCTGGCTACCTCTAACCAAGTCAAATTATCTACTGCTAACATCTGCTTCTAGCAGTTGTTTATTTCATCTAGGTTTGTTTTCTTTTTAAAGCAATTCATGTTTCTCATAGTCTCATTATTTTGGTTAATTTATTTGCTTTTGCAAGAAACAGCCTACTGGTTTACTTTATCCTCCTTCCCCAAGTTTCTCCTAGAGCAAATTTGTACCTTCAGTAATCTGATCCCTTCCAGATTATCAGTATTATTTTAATTACTCCCTATTGCCAAGCTTGGGAAGGGGCTTTGCTTTCATAAAAAAGAACATATGATCATTGTTCAAATACAAGTGTATTGAAGAACGTTTCACCCAGAGGTGTAAGCCTCTCCTTGTTCTAGCAATTTATCTATCTTTCTCCACAGACAATCCCTTGTCTTACCTTCTGACAACTGTACTCCTTACTGAGTACCATGTTGGCACTTTCTGGGCCCTTGCAATGCAATTCCCAAGAGTTACACTGTCTGGTTTTCAGTCACTTAAGAGTTTCTATCCAATTTCTTCCCCCCCACTTCTTAACACTCCTGGACAATGGGTACTGGAAAAAGCCTAAGTATAGGCAACAGACTCCCTGGTCAAGCATGTAAGGATTTTCATATCCTAGATTACCTAGTGTCCATCCTTCCCCTCAGCTAGCAAACTCTTAATTCCTGTTATGTACCAGTAAATTAATTCCAAGGATTCATCTCCTTCACACTACAGGGCTGTACCTACTTTTACCTTCTTGGCTACTTCAGGGTTAGAATTTCTACTTCTTCATAGCCATTAGTCACAGAGCTAAAAATGTAGAAGCCTGGGAAGGTGCAGAAGTTACCATATGTAACAAGCAAGGAATCTTACCATAGGCTTCTATGCAGGTGTAGGTATATGCAGATTTAAAACAGGAAACAGCACACAGCGTACAGAATGTCACAGAGGCAAAACATGGAGTGAAGAAATAAAAAGCAGTTAATCTCTCAGTCTGTGTAAGGAGGTTTAGCTTGTCTAACAATGACTACTTACCTGTGATGAATGACAAACCATCCATGATACAGACAAACAAAAGCTTTAAGGGAATGGGCCTCACATGGATCAGGAAGTTCAGGTGGGGCTTTTTTGAGCAAACTCAGGTTTTGCCTATGAAATGTTTCCATTTCAGTCTAACTGTCTGCAGCTGATGATAATCAACCTGGCTCCAGTCACTGTCCTCTGAGGCATGTGCAAGCCACCATTTCACAGCTGGTTCCTTTCCTAATGCTTGGGATAAAGGGGTTCTAAGGTGACTGTTACATTGTCTGTGCTGCAGGGCTCAGAGGTAATGTAAGGAGTACAGAACTAGGCACAATATCTCAATATGCTTCTTTTCCTTTCTCTCACTGATCTCACACTCTCACTTACAAAAATAAATTCATTCCTTTAATTCCATGACAAAGAACAATGCTGCATAAAGGAATTTAAGAATTTGGCAGGTGAATGAACTTCCTCTCTATGGACAAGAATTTGTTCCTTTATTTTCTCAAGCCTCTGACTGGCATTTCTCATCACAGCTGAGGCAGCTTTTATTTACTTGGATCCCAACTACTGTGGGAATTCTAGAAAGATGTGTTAGGCAAGAGGAAGGACATCTTTGATTTATGTCACTGAACAGGCAGAACATGTTTTTATCTCTGCTGAAGCAGTTTTATTCCATAATACTAAGTCTGCCCTTCTGGAAACTCCAAATACTTATCTCTTTCCAAGAATTTCCTCTGTTTGCACTGCCTGAGAGCTACTGAAAATAGATTCTGAAACAGCAGAATAGACTAAAGCAGTCACAGTTATTTGCTACTGTCTAAAAATGTGGTAAAAAGTACAGGCACTGTTCTAAATATCAGTTTTGGAGGATGCCTGTTCAAAAGATGTGTCTGTTATATAAAAAGGTCTTTGGTAGAAACCCCTCTAGTCAGCCTTCCCAGCTGCAACTAAGCTCAAAGATTTCTATGAAGGTGTGCAATAGACACATTTATTATCATTTGAGAATTTGTCTGAAAACACCCATTCACAGCTATTATTCTGTAAACCATTTTATCCCTGAGTAAGATCTGAAATCAAACTGTGCCTTCAAATATTACAGGAACAGTTCCTAAAACAAACCCTTACTCTAGGGTCCCTGGTGACAAAATTCATTCTAGTCAGCTTATAGTGGCAAAGCACCACCATGGTCTGGTGATTCCCAAATATTTGTCCCAATATGGATTAAGGTTTCAGGGGTCCTTCCCCAGCAAGTAAGTATTCACGTGGAAAAAACAAACCAACTACATCAAACCACAGCAATAAAGTACAGTGGAATTGCTGTTGGCATTACTGTTGCAGGTACACAGAGGGAGAATCCTAAAACAAAAGTAGAAACTGGGATCACAAAGACCACATAGAAAGCTGAGGAAAACATTCTCCACCCTGGCTAAATCATATGTTAGAACAGTGATTGTCTGTCGAGTGCTTATTGCCTTATCAACAAAGCTTATTTCCCATCACCTAGAATTTTCTAAATCAATGCAAAAAGACAAATTACACACCTACCATCAACCATTTCGATAGCCCAGAAGCACTGCAGGATAATTAACAGTTCTTCAGGTCTGGCAAAAGAAGTAGAACACACTTTATAGGACAGGGACAGCTAGGTGAAGCAATGTGCTGCTGAAGCCATAAATCTCTGAGCATGACAATAACTGAGGGCACTGCTTGAGCCTTACAGATGCAACATCACACACACATACCACAGAGAGAAAAACAGGCCTTAAACAACTAATATGGAAAGAAAAGCTAAAACAGGGAACTAAAAATGCACAGACTGAAAATCCTAAAACCCACTCAGAAGATCACCTCATCCAAACTTCAGTTTCACAGTTTTGACTCTAGTCTGTGTTCCCTTGGTTTCAGCTTTTCTGAGCACATAATATTTCTGAAGTCTCCTTTTCTAGCCCATGGCAGCTGCCATGTGCCATTTCCTCTGAAACTCCTTGTCTGCCTCACTACAGAACACAGTAGATTAACAAGTGAAACAGGGGATACTAATCAGCCAAGAAAGAGAAATAAGCAAGAATAAAGCAAGCTAACAACTAAAAGATGGTCCAAGCTCTGTACCAGTAGCTCAACTTATTCTCACTAAATCTAACTGAAGGAGTATATCAGAACAGTGGCAAATACAGGAGGAAAAAGAGGAAGATCTTGCAGCCAAACTGAAAAATAGGAAACCCTTACCTATTTCCCTGTATGCTGAACAGAGTTTTGTAAATACTTGTGTGTAAGACTGCTGGTTATTGATGGACACGTGGATACTCACCCAGTAGTGAAATAATTCACAGAACTCATGGAAGTTCAGGCAGCAACACTGGTATTTTTGGAGTAAAGCACCCAACCAAAGAGCTTGCAAACAGACTTGTTAAGCATGTTACAACTTCACTTTCCCTCAGTGCATAATAAGTACAGACCACAGAGCATCAACATTCATTAGCATTTGTTCTGTTTAACAAGGCTTGACAACTCTGGATTACTGGCCATACCTAGGGAAAGGCAGCCTCCCAGGGATCTCACTGGAAAGGCTGGTACAGCAGCAGGGAAGAACCAGGCCACACTGGTGCTGTCCTCAAGCATTTCAAACAAACCCACAAACATTCACTGCAGCAGTGCCATGCTCAAGCCACTGAGTCAGCCTCATCATTTAATTTGAGGGCAATTTATGTAGCAGATCAGTTAATCTTAAAAGGTTGGTTTGAGATAGGAGGGATAACAGTTGTTTTGTTTCTTAAATTACAGAAGGAACTGAAAGATATCTGTAGACCAAACATCCTGCTAGATTCATTTTACAGACTCTCAGTCTTTGCTTTTTGAAAAAGCTGTCATGGAGCCATCAGCTGACATTTGTCAGAACTGAGATTGTGAGGCATCAAAATATAAGGTTAAAAAAAAAGTCAGGCAGGTATTTTTCTCCATAGTTCTTATCTCTTAGCAGAAATTTTAAAGCAATTTCATTGTGCATCACATGACTTCTGAACAAGGCTTGCCTATCAGCCACCCTTCTACTTGAGTACTCATTAATTTCTGTACAGGCAAAAAAAATGTACCCATGGACCCATGCAGGTCAGATATAAAAATCCAAATATACATCAAGTCAAGGTGTGAAGAGGTAGGGGTCAAACATTAGTTTCTGCCTCACAAACCTTGACCAAAAAGATACCAGATTCATGTTGATTCACATGCATTTTCCCCCAACACCACTTTCATGAAAGATCAGTTAGAAAGCATCCTCTTTCAGCCAGAAGGGGTTTTAGAGTATCTGTGAGAAGTTCCAACAAGTTTGAAATGTTATACCTAACTTTTCAAAAGCTAAATCACAGAAACTAACTAGGCAAATACTGAATGCTTATATATGTGTGAGGATATGCACACAAACAAAAATCCTTCCAACAGGGAACCTCTCAACAGACAAGTGTACCAAAGAGATTCTGTCTTTATTCAGGAAAACCTCTATTCATTCTAGCTCAATGTTGGATGTCTCTACAGACAAAAGCTGTATTTTGTAAACCTAAGACAGAAGAAAAAGCACAGAACAGCTGTGGGACAAAGAGCAAGGGGCTTAGTTTATGTTTGGCTAGATATACGTACAATTAATTGAATTTGGGCTCCTAAGTGCTGCTTGTATTAAAACCAAATCTCTCCTACTAAAGAAACTTGGTTGTAACCATCCCTAAAAGTTGCTGACTAGGAAATATGTACAGACTCCAGAAATGGAGACCATAAAAAGCAGCAGTTATGCAATACCAACTAATCACTCTTAGCTTGCAAATCAACCCAGGAGCAGCTTTGTTTGAACACTCCATCAGCTTCACAGAAAAGCTTTTAGAACATTTAGATTCTGCCTGGGGCCACCTCTATTTGTAAGACAGAAAGTGTCCCCAGTCACATCTGATGGATGGCAGATCCCTTATCTCTGTTGGGTACCTGGTGTTACAGCCTGGAACCATTGTGCAAGCATTGACTGCCTTGCACAAACACAGATCTCCCTTAAGTCAACATTTACAAGTGATTTTGCAAAGCAGTGCCCTGACAGCTACTAGTTAATCATTGCACAATGCAAAATCCATTTCTGCTACAAACTATTTTTGGAGATTTTATAAACAAAATATGAATACTAAAAGATAATGAAAGGGAACAAAAACAGTGGAAGTGGAGATAGAAATAGTAAATATTGCCCATGGCAAGCACTGGATGGCTGGGATGCAGAAAGGAAGGAGGGAGCAATAATCTCTCCTCCCTCTTCATTGCTTCCCAAGAAATTCTACTCTTTTAATCTATTCAATCTAGGGATAGAAACAGTGACCAATGATTTCAAAAGAATGCCAAGACTTCAACTGCAACCTTGTAGCACACTCAGTGGCCAGGAAAGCACACTTCACACCCAAACCAGAACTACTTCTTTATCTTCAGAATTACAGGGAAATTGTAATAACAACAACTCACTGCAAAGAAAGTTACTCTTTCCTGAGACCTGCCCTCCAGTTTCCTAAACTAGAAAGTACAAGTTTTTACTTAGCAACAGGAAGATTCAGAGATAGAAAGGGTAGCACAAATCCAGCTTTCCACACAGTGGGAAAAAAACCCGCCAAAGTATTACCTTCTGGCATTCTTAGGAAAAAGGTGAAGTCAGCTTTTCTCACAGGAGATACAAATGTATGATTTACTAGAATGCAGACACCAAAGAGCAAAGAATAATGCTTTTTAAATCTTTAGGGAATTGAAGCATAGTTTTTGCCTGTCCAAAAAAAAAGCCAAAACACCTGACACCCACAAAGTTACAAATTGATACTGTGGACTTTTAATTCTCACTTTACTGTAGTAAGCATTCTGTGCTACTGTGTATTCTACCAGCTGCACCCTGAGGAGCACTTACTGCAATTCTGAGCTCTTCTGTCAAGTTGCCAGAGATCAAACAGCTGATCAGAGAAGGAAAACCAACACACCCCAGTGCAAACCTACAGCCCTCTTCAAAAATCTTTAAACCTTTTGCTGTGTAGAAGTACTGTGCAGTTTCACTGCATTAGTCACAAGCTGTGTCTCTTTCAGAAATTGGTGGTAAATTATATCCAAACATGAGAATTGGAATTGAAAAAAGGAAAGCCTCAAACACTACTGTCTATATTGAAATACTTAAAAAAAAAAAAGCGCAGAACAGAAAGCAAAGCTTCTGATCAAGACTGAATACTTAAGGAAATTAATAAATAAATAATTTATTGTTTAGTTTATAGTGTGTTAGTTTAGATTGTGTTAGTTTACAGTGCACAGAGTTACTGTTCACACAGGTTCTGCACCACACAGTCTTAGTTTACACTGACAGTAAAGTGATCTACTTCATATCCGGTGAGGCTAAATGAGGCCTCTGTACTTTCTGGGTAATAAATGAACACATGTAGAGGGCTAACAGCTATTCTAGAACACACACATCACTGCTATGCTTCTCACCTGATCTTCTTCTTCATCCTCCTCATCTTCTGCCAGCCGCTGCCGGCCCACTTCATAGAGCCTGCACACCGTGTCCATGTTCATGGCATCCATGCTGCCCTGGTTCTGCAGGGGACATGCCCACACAGAAGTTAACCCCAGGAACTGAGCTCAGCTGTCATATTCAATGCTACATCTGATCTCAATCACAGTAACATTTCCAAAATCCTTCCCTCCCATTTACCAGCAGCATTACAATTAGCACTAAAAATGAGTCTCCTTGCTTTCAAGACCTGCCATGTTCCCTGAAGTAACATTTCCAATAACTCCTATTAAAGAAAATTTTCTTGGTCTCACAACCCTTGTCATCTCTAGCTTCAGTAGTTAAAACATGGAATTTGCCCTGCTACAAGTTCTTGACTTGCTTTTGTCTGTAGGGATCAGTGGTTCACAGAGTATAAAGCTGACAGGATTTCACATTACTCACTACATGTGCATAATCAGGCTTCAAGAAATTGGGTTCTGACAACATATTATGGAGCAAAGAACTGCATCCCTAACAAACCAGAAGTTTAGCTCAGTAATTTTTGCTTCAAATCCTTAGCTTCTGGGATTTTGCTAGGAAGACAAAAGTGTAAAAGGAACAGTAAGAGTGATTCACAGAAAAGCTCTGTGGGAAGCCCCCAAAAGATTGCATTTTCCCAGTTATTTGGTACAGTGCACATTTTAATTTGCAATAATAGGAAATTATTGCTATAAATAAGAAAAACCACATTTTTCTTTATGCTCCTGAGAAGGAAAATCTCTGTACATTTTAAAGTGGGAAGAGTTTGAAGAAGAGAAGCAAATGTGTTTGGAAATTTAAGGAGTGAGAGGCAGCAAAACAAGACTGCAGGGGGTGCAGAATAAAAAACGAACAGCATCTTTAGCACCATCAAAACACCACCACTGCTTAGGACATGAATCCAACAGCAGAAACTCGGAAAAAGAAACAAGCAGTGCATTCAAACCACAGCTACAGAGACCAGGGTTTATTTAGCTGCTTTACCTCAATGACAGCCAGATAGCAGTCCTTGCTGTCTGTGCACAAGTCAAAGATATTCCGCTTTACATCTATGGTAGCTGGAAAACATCACAGAACAAACTCAGTGGTTAACTGCAGGTTACTTAATGCTCACCGAAAAAGAAGTTGTCTAAAACCAAATAATACAGTCTTGGGACAAGAAAAAAGAGCTGAAACTAGTGAAATGAATGTTTGTAGGTAATTCAACCTGTAATAAAGAATAGAAACATTGGAGACCATTGTAAAAAACAGCCATGTAAGCTCAACCTGCTCTGCACAGGGCCTCCTCCCTTCATAATACATTTATTGGTTTCCCTAAGCACAGTAAACAACAGATCATCCTTCAGAATAGGTGGCAACAAAGGGAGTGAGTTGTGACCTATGCCTCCCTTTGACAGCAAAAGCCACATTTGTGTATGTCCACAGCAGCAATTAGCTCAGCTCCACGAGCTAAAAAAAGAGCCCCGTGTGAAATGAAAGCAATGCCATCCTGGCCAAGTGACCTACTGTCTCAGATGATGCCTTTCTGGGAAAGAAGAGAGGAAATAAAGCCAGAACTGCTGAACAGGAGCAAGTAAGGTAGTCACACATTGAATGGGGTATGATACTTGAACTTCTGTTAGTGTTAAATATGTCAGTGTTAAACCCAACTCCCGTGCTTCCTCCAGAGCAGGATATAGCAGTTTGTTTTCTCACAAGTGAATGTTACTATGCAAACTTTCAAAAAGCCTTCAAACCTCCAGACAAAGCTATTGGCTCCTCTCTTACTCTTACCTATAGGTTTATAATCAGTTGCATTAAATGTCCTGAAAGAAGAGCCAAAGGGACTTCTCATTCTCTCCTCCAGAAGGTCATCCTCATCATCTGCCTGCAACATAGCTGAACCAAGGAAAGATTATTCCACAAACCTGCCTTCCATTAGTCACTACCATTAATCAACTTCAGATCAAATGAGACTCCAACATGAATTTTCTTTATATTTAATAGCTTGGCAAGACCCATTTAATATCTACTCTTCCAGAGATGCCTTTATTGATATTACAGATCATCAAAACTTAATATAGGGGACAAAATTATTTTCTCAAGCATCACTGGATCTGCCATTATACAATAGGTTGCTTTTCAATCTCTCAAATTAGTTGAGATATTGCTGACGTTACAGAAAACTGTCTTTGTCAGCAATACATGTAGCATGAACATCTTGGAAAAAATCCAGTTCACACATGCCAGTAAGGCCTGGAGTTACACAGTCTCTGAAGCTTCCCATTTCACTGAACAAGCATCTACTTATCTCACAAGAGGTGACCCAGGAGAGTTCTGTCAGGGGACAAGTCCTACCTCCATACATCACTGTGCCAGTATAGTTGAAGACCACACGACACTGATCCAGTGCAGGTACTGTGTGTAACAAATGGAAAGTTCGGAGGTCCCACTGAAAAAACACAGGCTAAGGAGCAACAACCAGTTGAAAATTGCTATTTCCTTTTCAATGAAGAGGCAAAGAACCAGCTAACTGCGTTCAAGAAACCTCATTGCCTCTGTCTGGCAAATATGATGGAAGCAGAGCTGGCACTACAATTCCATTCCATGTGTTCAAAATGAGAAAGCTCTTACTCAAAATGACATTCCCAGGCATGAGAAGTGACTGCAGCACCTTCAAGGCTGATCTTGTTAAGCCATGGGAAGAGAGCTGAGGTGCTATGGAGTGTATCAGAGAAGAAAATCTCTCTTGCTCTCTGTCTGTATTAAGTATTTTCTCCAGACTGCATCAGAGGCAGAATCTAGATTTAAATTAGCTACCTAACAGTCCCTACTCTTCCTTGATTCACAGATAGAAACTCCTGTTACCACACACAGCATGTACCACAGAAGACCATTAATACAACTGCAAAAAGCTACTTGTTCATCCACCAGTTCTTGAGGTCCCAGTACCAGTTACCACAGTGGCCCAAAGGATACAATTTCAGTGTTGACTATGACCTCCAGCCCATTGGGATGGAAAACACCACTGATAGTCATGTTGAATTTGTCAAACTTGTGGATGGCTTGTGCTGATCTGACATCCCAGAGGACACCATCATTTAGGACAAGGTCGTCAGTGGGGTTAAAGGTGGCACAGTTCTTCTTGTAGTTGTTGGCAAGATCTGGGTTAAACAGAGTCAATAGCTTGTTGCCAGTCTGAATATCATAGATCTTTTAGATTAAAAAGAAAAAGAAAGATTAGTCACAATTTGTAATATACCTGTGCCTAAAATCCTCCCGTTCCCCTTCCTAGATTGCTTACAGAATCACCCCATTCTCCATTTCACTTTTCCATTTCATTTGACAGCATTCCATAAATAACCCTTCCTACCAGCCCTTTAATAGGTTTTCACAGCTGGAACCAAGCCTCACAACAAGTTTTGGCCAGTGCTTGGCTTACTGCAAGTTCACTGACACATTTCACTACAATCAGGATGAGTTCCAAATAAAATAACCCCACTATGAGGAGTGGACTGGGAAGCTGCAATCACAAGGTACCACTTAGCCAGAAACTATTTCAGAAATGGAACTGCTTTCAGAGCAGATGGTATTTACAAACATTAAAACTCCAAAGCACACAGTGAGGGGGAAAAAAGCCAGAAACTATAGAAAATGAGTTAAAATTCCTGGCATTCACACAGAAAGGCAAATTTGAGCTTTGGCACAAGAAACTTTTGGAATATAAAAAGGGCTTTAGACTAGTACAAAGGGTTTATGATCATCTCCTCATGTAAATCTGATCTGTAACATCCTTCAGAGCCTAGCTCTTGTTCAAACTTACAGAGGAAAATATTCTCTAGAGCTGGAAAACAAATCTGTTCACCAGATAAACACATTACACAAACTTCCAGCTAAATCCAAGCTAAAAACTGGGCAGAAATGGAGAGTTTACTTAAACAATCAGAGTAACATGTGAAATTATAAATAATTTGAGTAAGTTATATTTAATGGAAAAATTTTACGCAAATTCCCTTTTAAGAGAGACGAGGCCTATAACAAATGCAAATTAACACTGCAAAGCAGCAGAAGCTCTCTGAAGCCTTGTCTGTCCAATTTGCAGGAATTCATGCAAAGCACTGCAACAATACTCTCTGAAGATATAGTGGTAAAGTTAAATTACCCAAAAGTAAGCTGCAAATTTGGGGGGGGGGAAAGGAGGACATTTCTAATAGGTCATTTCCCACAGTTGTTGACTGAGCTACTGTTTACAGTGGAACTTTATTATTATTACTATTACTGAAAAGCAAGGCTAAGAAAGCAACTTCAGAGGGGAAAAACATCCTGCATGATCTCCCTCAAATGAATAAAACAAAGCAGAATCTAAAATTGCCCTGGATACTTGCTCAGAGGCAACACATCCACACTGCTTGTGATGGTCAAGTTTATACCCTCAGGAACAGGGAGAAGTTATTTGACACTTTCAAAGCTTTCCTCTGAAGCTTATCAGTTACACAGACCATCAAAGTACTCACATCAATTAATAGACATCCTATGGAGAATTATATTTCTGCCAGAGCTTCACAGCCATGAGCTTTCCTGGTACTTACATGTGCAATGTCTCCCTTTGTGCCAATGACCCTGTCCTGAGAGTGCTTGCTGAACTCCACATAGTGGTCATCAGGGAAGGAATGCCTGCAGATACAGTCAGTAAAGAAGTCAAGGAATTGCAGATTCTACATGACCCAAACAACCCCAACAGCTCCAGCACAGGTTTCAACAATGGAGAAAAGATGTAGAAAACTCTCTCCTTTACCACTGACCACATCATACTGCAGTAGCAAATTCAGACCTGCCATCAACAGAGCCTGCCATAAATATAACACTCTGGAGAAGTCAGCAATGGATGGCATCATGAACATTGAAACGTGCAGCCTGAGGGAGTTAAACCTTTCCTCTGAAGTAAAGCCTCTAGCTGACCCCACACAGGTCACACCAAAACAGTTGTTTACAACTGAAGTAGACAACAATCAAACCTTTTAAAAATGAAGAGTTTTCCCCCACTTTTTTATGGGAAGAACAATTGTAAATACTGCAATAGATTTTAAAGAGTTTGCAGTCCAGGTCTGACAATTTCACCATGCAAAACACCATGCTAGTTGAATTCTGACCTGGCTAGTTCTCAAAGATCACCAAGATAATTTACAAACATAACAATAAAAACACAAACATGTTTCTTTGCCTTCAGGAGTAACAGTGACTTTAGTGATCTATCTCGCATGAAACAGGACTTCACGTAGAACTTGGAATTTGCTCTGTACCAAATAAAATAGGGAAATTACCAACATAAGAAAGGGATCACATTTTGTTTTTCACAAGAGACATTTTGAGATCTGTGCTATTCTGTTTTAGAGTTTATTCCTGTATCAAATGGTTCTTCCAACTGCAGCACCCCCCACAGCTGAATCAGAGTGTACCTACTTCATATCAAAGACAGACTTCATTCCCCACAATGCAGACAGAGGTTGGCTCCATGTAGCAGATGTCAGCAATAAAGATCCATCCTGAATTTCCAGATTGGAGTAAAGGAAAAGAACACCAGGGAAAACAGAGGTTATAATTTTACCTGTACACTTTCAACTTACAAGATCAATTTAGAAACTGTAGAGCAGACTTTTGTGCCTAATACTACTCCTGTAGGAATAAAATCCAAGTATCTCATACTACATATAATAAAGAGCCCTTGGTAGACAAACTTTACAGGTAACAAGAGGAACAATTTATGATGTTAACAGCAGATAAGATCAGGATAATCCATGGCTGAATTCTGATGCCCTGTGAGGGGAGTCCATTCTGCTTATAAATCTTTTCTTTCTTCCTAGAATCATCCCCTGAAAGGTTTCTTTCTCCAGCAAAGATATATAAACTCTGCTATCTTATCTCACACATAAATAAATGTGTAATAGTCAGTTTAAGCATTTTTCCACTTCCAGACACACATTAATTTCTTACACATTGGCTGTGTGCCTTCTTATCTTCTTTATTACCTTGGGAAGAAAAAACCCTAAACGGAGAACTCACAAGAGTGACAATATGCAACTATTATAAGTACTTCAAGGACAGGCACTGCAGGCCAGCCAGTAGGTACATTTCAGATGGACATATCCAGATGGGCCCAAAACATCCCAGGGCTTAGGCAGTGAGCACTGCTAAATATCAAAACAGGTCTGTGACTCCTTACCCTGGATGGCTCAAGGTGCGTGATGGCAGAGTTGTGGCAGTTGTAACTGGCCTCTTCCTGTCCACTGAACACGTTATAGAGTTTCAACTGCCCCGTGCAAGTACCCAGCATTAGGAATCGTTCTCTTGCAGAAAATGCGCAACAGGTAAAGCCACTCTCATCCTCATTTGCTTCCCTGAACACAGAAATTGGACGGAACCTAGAGAAGGCAAAAATACATGGGTAACCCAAAGGAGAGAAGCAAAACTGAAATGCTGTGTGATGATATTAAGTCCAGCCCTTAAAGATTACACAGGTACAAGTTATAACTTTCTTCTAGAGTAAGCCAAGTGTCAGTTTGAAGACTAGTGCTTGAGTATTACAACAGTGTTTGCAATCTTTCAGGGTTTGTTTTCCACTATGTGGTACTTCTGTTAAAGCACATCATTAAGCTGAAGCACTTGGACTCCATCTTCAAAGCTGGACTGATGGAAAACCTGTAATATCAACACCAGGGTAAGTACAGAGAGCTAGCAAAAAAATTCCTAACAGTTCTGAAACACTTAGCACAAGAAGATGTGACATAAGCTAAACAACGTCCTGGCACTCTAACTTCCCACAGTGACACTGCTTTCACTGTGAAGATGCTTTCAGGAACATGCCACCTTTATCTTCATGAACTTTACATCACCTTCCAGTTTAACCTCAGGAAAGGCCACATAAAAAGGCAATTGGTGGTGATGATGATTCAGTTGAAAGAACAAAATATAGATTTCACTGTCCCACATCTGTCAGCCAACCATCCTCAACGCTATGTTACACTCTCATAAAATTGGTGCTACATACTCACCTTCCACAGGAGAACAAAGAGCTACCAGCTTCGTTAGTCAATGTTGCTACTGAAAATAAAGTGCGCTTTGTGTACTAAGGGTCAGCACTAAGGACAAGACAAACAGAACAACTACTAAAAATGCCTTTCAAGGCTCTCTCACTGTCACTGTGAATGAAAACTCTTGTCTCCAAGGATACTCCACCGTGGGACTGCACAGCCTGAATCCAGGTAAGGCTTTTTGGCACAGGGTACATCCTGAGAGGGATCACAACATAGTTTTCTTCCTTACCTGCTAAATATAAGGTGTCTATCAAAGCAGCCACCATCCACCCCTCCGTACTTCGGAAAGGCCGCCCTGCGGGTCAGCCGTGAGGTAAAGTTAGTGGGCGCCTGGCGCCTCTGTTTTGGCTCAGGACACTGGTGGGGTGTAAAGAGAGAGAAAGGGGGACAGGTGGCAACAGGGTTCTTGCAGCGGGCGTGCTGCTCCCTAAGGTACTCTGTGATTATACTGTCCAGTGTGGGTGGGGAAGGAAGGTGTCTGTCCAGCTGCTTTTTGATAGCTGGGCTCTGGCTGTAGGCGCCATGGTCCGATTTTTGTCGCAACACTCTGATTTTCCTGCCGTTGCAGGGAGACGGCCTCTCCCTGACAAAGCTAATCCTGCCAATCAGAGGAGAGTTGCTGGCGTAAGAAGGGCCTGGAAGGGCAGGTGGACCTTGGGATGCAGACGGTCTTGCCTGAGCATGGACAGAGGTGGCAGTGGAACCTACAGCAGTGTGGCTACTCAAACGGGCCGAGATGCCGTTAGCTATGCGAGGAGTGCGAGGCAGAGTCACCGGAGAGGCAGCGGCTGCAACAGGGGTGAAGGCAGAAGAGTGAGATGCTGCAGTCATGGGCAGGTCAGCCTCTTTCGTAAGGACAGACGCCGTTTCCCCAAGGCCCTTAGAGATGAGATGGTTCCGAATCAGCAGCAGCAGCTCCTTCTCAGGAAAGGTGATCCTCGACTGGGCCACCACATCCGCCTTCTGCAGCCGCGCCAGCGAGACGTCCGTGCCGATGAGCAGGGGCTTCCCCGAGACGCGCTCGATGAGCTCGGCAGCGTATTTGCAGAACTTCACGTGCTCGCTGCGCTTGTCCTGCAGCACGGGCTCCTTCATCAGCTGCTGGATCTGACAGCTGCTGAACAGGGGCAGCTTGCTGATGATCTGCCGGACGGTGCTGCTGCGCGACAGCCCCACCAGGGCTTTGCAGGCCAGCGCCCGGATCTGATCCGCGTCAGTGATCGGCATCTTCACAGACAGCAACGACAGCAGCACCTTGATGCCGTTGTTGGACTGCACCACGTTCCACATCTTGGCTAACGTGTGCTCGCTGCTCTTGGGGGCCTGAGGAAGCTTTCGACGAGGAGTCCCAGAGATGAACTTCCCGATGCTGGAGATCCGGTTATCTGGGCCACACACACAATTGATGATGATCTGAAGGGCTGACTTCTGAATCTCAGCATCATGGATGAAAAACTCACCCTCAGCAACCCCAAGGATGATACTAATACCTAGAGAGGGAAAAGAAGTAGTTTCTTTATTACTCTAAAGTTACTTTATTGTTACAAGCTGATCAGACAAGTAAGGGAGTCTACCCTAAATTTGAAGAAAACAGGTACTTCCCTCATTCCAGAAATTCCTGAAGTTCTGGTAACTAGGCTAAGACATATTCTTCTACCTCCCTAGCAAAATGTTTTCCTGCACTGCTGGTCCTCCACCTCATCATCTGTAGGTAGTGTCACACAATCTCTTAGATGTGGTGATTAAGCACAGCCCAGGATTAAAAAAATCTAAGGTATCTGGACAGAGCAAGATGCACAGATATGCTCTGATTCTTACCACATAGACCAACTCTCTTGTATAAACACCAAAGTAAACACTAAGAGGAAGGAAGGGGACCAAGTCCCTGAGGACAAAATAATCATATCAGAGCTTCCAAACAGAATGAGGCAGAAAAAACTTTAGGGCGACTTTTTTTCCTCCACAGAATTCCTGTTAGTTTCATGTCTGCTTCAGAATATCAAAACCCTCACAGAACTGGTGTTTGCCTAGAGACTTTTTGTGCAAAAGAAACTGTCTTTTGCCTATATCTAGTATTCTGCCTGCCTTTTATTTTTATTTTCTTAAAAAGAAAAGTGAGGCTCCAGTTAAAGTAGAAGCCTTGGATCTGATCCAGGCACATCGCACTCATTTACATGCTGAACCTGGAGGTAACCAGCTAGAGCATAACTCACACAGCAGTAATTGTCCCTCTCCCTTACTCTCAAATACCATATCCTCAGGAGACCTAAATTTCTGAGAAACTGAGGAAACCTAATAGTCCCATTACAAAAGTATATTTGCCTCCCACCTGTATTTAATGAGCTCTTGAAAACAAGTGCAAGAGAAAGACCTGCCTCTAAATTTGTAACCCAACCACAGTGCTAATCATGACACAATTTTAACCACAGTGCACTCTCCCATTTATTTGCATCCTTGACAGTAACTCTGAGTACATGAAGTATTTTAACCCTTGTCTTACTGTAGGTGAGGAACAGCCAGCCAAAACCCATGTAGCAGAAGACAACTGATAAATGTGTAAGTCGTTAGGACCATATTCAGCTTACCCACAGTGGAAACAGTAGATCCAGCTTCATCTAACACATCCACAGGTTCTGCCAGTTGCAACTGGATTTTAGGAACCACAGTCAGGATGGCCAGTACATCCAAAGCATATCGTACTGTGTCATTCCTGGAAGACAGCAACAGAACAACTTCTTAGAATTGCAATTGTACAAAGTTGTTTCAATAACATAAAACAGTATTCATTTTACTCCACTCCAAGAAATGGAAACAAATCAGTCACATCTGCTGCATTTTATGGTGCCTTTTGATTTTAGAATGAGAAGTGCTGCTCTCCATAGAAGGCAGTGCTCACATGCACACCACTGCCTGCAGTCTGCCAACATTTATCCCACATGGCTCACAGGCTCCTAAAAGCACAGTAATTTTATATTTATAAAAATAAGAATGTTAGGATTTACTAACGAAAGCATTCTAAATTCAGCTTCTAAATTTAATCTAACTCTACATCTTAGCTGGGAAACAGTGCTGTCCAAAATACACTGTCACCAGTTAACTGGGAACGAAGTTTTTCTGAAGTCAAGGGAAACTGTTTAGCAGCAAACCAGACAACTCTGACAGTCAAAAAGACACCAACTTAGGCTCCAGTTTAGAAAGACACAGGTGTGTGGAAGGTGAAAAGGGATGTTCAGCAGGAGGTGAGAGAGAAGAAAAATGCAAGAAAGTAGAGATCTATAACCTGTGTGGAAAGGTAGGAGTTAACCCAGGTAGCAATTAGGAAACAGCTGCAGAAGGAAAGAAACAGGAGAACACAAACTACCCAGAAGAGTGCAACCTGAGAGTGGGAGGGAGGCAGGGAACTGCAGAAGCAAAACAGATTTCAAAGGTTTTCAATTTAAGTTAGGCAAGGAGCTCCTGCAGGCAGCAGAAATAAGGACAGAGCCCTGGACCACCTCATTCCAGGACTAAGATATGTCTTGATTTCACCCTCTTCTTGGAGCATTTTCTAGCCTTTCTCTTAACAAAAAAGTAAACAAATTTTGAGACAGATAGAAAGAGGCACAGAACTGTGAGGAAGCTTTTCTTGGAAATCAGTGTCACCATAATCAAAGGCCTGAGGCATTCTGGCTCTTCAGAAATTTCTTGACATCCCTCTCTCTACGTTAAAATTTTAGTCCTGCTTTCCCAGAGTTAGCTTTGATAAGTGCCGTGTGGCCACAGCACAGGCCCTAACAGCACTAACCAGCATGTGCATGTTTTAAACACTATCAGGGTAGAAAATCTGGAAATGTAATGTCCTGCCCAAGAGTCACAAGTGCTGCACTCAAATAGAGCACTACAGCAAACAGCTCACCTTGCATAGTATGTCTTCCAGTTGCAGGCAATGGAAATGAGCTGAAGCATGAGCTGGACACAAGACAACTTGAGAAAAACCTCTGCTGGCTCCCAGTAGAGCTGTGCTGGACCATACTCAATCAGGAACTCCATCATCTCCACAATCTGCTCATGAGTATAGGAGCAGGCCTGCAGGGTCAAAGGAACACCATTAGATCACAAGGGTTACAAACTTGCACATCAAATCCCTCACTGCTGGGATTTAACTGAAAACTGTATCTATAAGATTAGACTACCACTGTGTCTTCCAGATTAAGTACTTACTTTCTGGTTTATTCCCCAGTTATAAAAGAATACAGCAGCTGTCGCTATAATACACAATACTAAGCTTAAGGATAATATCCTTTAAGTTTCTTTACAGTCTTAGAAAGCTAAGGCCAATTTAAGAAGAAAAGTTACACTAAATTAAAATTCTACTCTAGTTTAAACTACTAATCTAGTAGTTACTACACCGTCATTCAATACACATTTATGCTAAAATAGTAAAAAGGTTGCTAAAAATATTCAATTACAGTTTCTAAGTTTTGACCACAAAACATACTGAATAAAAAAATTCCAAGCAAGTTTGCCTTTCAATATTTTTAATTACACGAGAAAGCAACATTTTATATACATTTCTTTAGTTACAGAAAATAAGTGATTTCTGCAGAAGCAAAAACTCCCTTTATTTTCTTATGTCTTAGCTCCTCCAGAAAATCATCATAAATTAAATCAGAAACCACAGGTGAATGTATTTTCTCAAAACCAGCAGCCCTAAAATCCAGCTTAAAAAAGCCCAACAAACAAACAAACAAGCCCAAAACAAACCAACAAAACCAGCTTTGCAGGCAAAAATCAGGAAAAAAATCATGGCCAAGACTATGGATTATTATCTATCTGGATCTCACAGGTCATTTCTAAAAACAGTGGTGTCCAAAAGACATTTCAGTTATCATTATCAAATTAAACTTATTTCTGAGTTTTTCAGCATTATGTACCTCTATACACATATAGATTTTGTCCTTTCAGAGATTCACAGCATAGAAAACCCCACAAGTATCAAAAACAACCTGCCTTTGAGTTTTTGAGAGATGGAAAGGGAACCACAGCACATGAATAGGAGCCTTAATCAAATGTAATTCAGACAAACCTCAAGGGCTCCTCTCTATTTTCCTATTACAGTGCCACTCCGCATGACAGGAAAAAAGTACAAAAAAAACAATTGCAGCCTGCCTAGTTATTGCACTGGCTTCAAAGGGTATCTACATATGTCTGCAGCTTGGATTCAATTGAGAATTGCAAGAACCATGTGAAAAGCTTGCAACGTGCTCCTCACCTTGTAGGGGGGCTGTGGATGGACCAGGATGCCGCCCTCAGTGCGCTGCAGCGACTGCTTCACCTGCTCCAGTTTGATGGCAAGGTGAGCCTCGAAGTAGCGGCGCAGGGCCATGCAGGTGTGCTTCCCCGTCTGGCGACTGGCAAAGATCTCATCGTCACTCAGGAGGGCTCCTTGGTCTTCCAGGTTTAGGATCTCCAGAGTGCTTATCTTCAGAAAGAAGTTGGGTGTGGGAAAAGAAGTTTCATCAGCTCAGTCTTCAGGGAAAAAAGCACCTACAACTCTCAGCTGCTCTCGTACCAAACCCAAACACGCTGCCTTTGCTGTACAGGACACAGAAGCACACCAAGAGCCAGCAAAGGCTGTCTGAACAGGAAAGGGTCTCTGTGTGGCTAACAGCCCAAACTGAACCATGCCCTCTCCTTCATTATCAATGAAGACAGAAATCACAGAACTGCAGAATGAACTAGGTTGGAGAAGACCTTTGAGATCATCAAGTCCAACCTATGACCTAACACCTCCTCATCAACTAAACCATGGCACTGAGTGCCACATCCAGTCTTTCTTTAAAGATGTCCAGGGATGGTGACTCCACAACCTCCCTGGGCAGATGACTCCAGTTCCCAATCATTCTTTCAATGATTTTTTTTCTGATGTCCAACCTAAATGTCCCCTGGCAAAGCTTAAGACTGTGTCCTCTTGTTCTGTCAGTCATTGCCTGGGAGATGAGACTGACCCCCACCTGGCTACAACCACCTTTCAGGTAGTTATAGAAAATGACAAGGTCACCCCTGATAATCCTTTTTTCCAGGCTAAAGAAGTCTCATCAGTGTAGGTCTGGAGGCAGTGTTGTGCTGAGTACTATTAGGCATAGTGTGGCACCACACGGTGTGCTGGCACCCTGCAGCACTAATGTCCCTGAGTTAGACATGGCCCAAGCTGCAGGAGTGCACAGCAACACCCTGCAGACATTGCAGCTTTTCTACATGAACAGTGTCTTGAACTTGTGCACAGAAGGTACCACAGCTCCTGCAGCGCACACAGAGCCTTCCTCTCCTGGAACAAGGCTGCATTTATCCACATCCAACAGGGTGCACGTCTATGTGGAGTGGTAAGAAACATCTGGACTACCACTAAGCCACCACTGTTTGAATGAGTATTGCTTAACCCAGAAGTTGCAGCAAAAAAGCTCCCAAAGGGTATGAAGTCTCCAGACAATAACCATAATAATAAAAATAAAAATAATAAAGATCAAAGAATGCATGTGAGTGTTGCTGAGAAAACTGAACACACCTCTCCATCCCTTGAGAACTGAGGAGGAAAAACGCAAACAAAACCAAACAAAAGAACAAAACTCTACACAGCTGCATTTATAGGGTACAAAATCTGCCACTGAAGCCCTGTTTCCCTACTTAAAGCCACAGCCCTTACCAGGTTAACCAGACGTCGCAGCCCATCGTGCCTATCGAAGAGCTCCAGGACAGCACGGAAGGAGAAGCAAATGGAGAAGAACATGGTGGCATGGCAGCAGCCCGAGGCGTGGGAGCACTCCATCAGCCACAGGGTGTAGTTCACTACATCTGAAAGCACATTATGGGGGTGCATGCACACCTAGGAAGCAAAAGAACATTCTTGAGGAGGACTTCAAACAGATTACTTAAGATATTTGGTCCAAGGAGAATGAAGACTCTTTGAGAAGCAGAGGACAACTATCAGTTATTCCCAGCTTGACTTGGGACATCTAAGACATGACAAAAAGTTCAATTTCCAGACCCGTAAAAAAAAGCTGCAGTTAGACTAATGAAGAGTATGATTTGGCAATGTAGGACTAGAAATTGGTCCATTCCCAGAGCAAAGCACAATGAATACAGCAGCCTTAGTGTAGTATAACTCTACAGTCCTTCTCCGTGCCACTTCCACATATCCAAAGAATGCTTTGCTAGAGGCAGACAAGTTCCCACTGAAGAAACACAAATTCTGCTCAGTGTAACCAAGTACCATATGCTATGCTGAGGTACTAGCAAACTCTGGCAGCACTGAAGCCTAGGGGAATTGCAAGGATTGTCAAATGCAAGTCTAAAGCCTGACTTTTCTCTGGAAACAGACAACTGAGCTGGCCTTTTTCTGTTCTCAGGTGGTACCTCTGAGATGTGCAGACCATGTGCTCAGAACTGCACTTTTGCATTTGCCTATTTACTTTTACTGAGGAGGAACTGGGAATCCTCTGTCAGGGTCAGTGACAAGAGGAACTGAAGTGCTGGGATCAGCAGCTGTGTGCCAAGTTAGCAGAGTTTCCCATCTCTTCTCTGCTGGTGTGGGATGTATTCAAAGAATACAGTGCTATTAGCTTCAGACCTGAGGCCTGGCATGGACCGTTTGACAAGGGACTGTAACCTGAAGCTAGCTTCCTCTGAAATCCAAAATGTACCACAGACACCTGGTTTCTGAACATATTGGGGATAACATCTAGCAGAACATCTGGAACCATGTATGGAGAAAAACAATCTCAGGTGTAGTAGTTCACTGGAACACACAGGAAAAGAAAGGCAAATGAGAATGAAGGAGGTTTTTGTTGGGATTTTTTGAGGGAAAGAGGGAAGGACAGAATGAAAAGAGTGATTAAAGTATTGAGACAATGCTGACAAGGTCTTCAGTTAACTCCCTAGGAACTGAAATCCACACCCTTGAAACAAAACACTGTTATTCATACACACACCTTGAAACAATACACTATTATTCATATACCTTCTATATGCCTCTGCATATATCAATCATCCATACAAATTTGCTTTTAAGCTTAGGAGATGTTCATTCACTGTTTGAACACAGGCAGAAACACTGAGACATTATGGGAATTGCTGCAGTTACAGTACAAGAGTAACTCTTACCCTCTCCATAGCATCTTGATTGTAGGACAAGTAATACAAACACATGGACACTCCTGTTGCTGCCATGGAAGGACGAGGAATCTCCAGCAACTTTTGCACTCCTCCATGAGCAACAAACTCTGTAGCAAACTTGTTGTGCAGCAGCAATGATGCCAAATGCTAAGGAATCATAAAAGCAGATTAGACTAGGATTCTTCAAACTGTCATCAATTCTATCCCTATCCCATAGAAAAACAGATGGAAGAAAAAGTAAATGCTCTGTGTACCTCACTTTCTCCTCCCATTACATTTAATCTACAATGTAGTATTTATCCCAATAACAAACCAAAAGAGGTACTACCACTTTTTTTACACATCTTGCAAAAGAAATACAAGAAAAGCAAAGCAACTCGGAAATTATCCAACAGGCCTTAAGGTGTTTCTACTGACTTCAAATTCACTCACTTTCTATTATCACTAACTATTTAAATTTCCATTCGTATTTTGATTATGACATATCACTGACACAAGGAATTTTACAAAATGAGGTGTAAAGGCAATTAAAGGGAAGCCTGGAGCTGCACTGAAGTGTACTGCACACTGCTTTTCTGTATTACCTAAACCTTAAGAGGCAACCCTAAGAGGCACTGTAAACCCCACTCTACTCCCAACTCAAGTAACCTACAGCTACTGTAGGAACACTGCTCCTTCAAAATACATTCTCAGACAAATGACAAAGATACAGAGGAAGACTCTAGAGGATCAGAGGCAGAGAAGTTATTGTGAAAGAGGGAAAGACTGCACAGAAAAGTTAAACTTGTGCTGCAGCACTGCAGGTTTGGCTTGGATAGTTTATTTTGTGTGGCTTTTTACCTTGGGGAGGTAACCTTAAAGACTACTCACACAAAACTAGTATTTAAACCACTGAGCTCAGAGATGTCATGCTGGGGCTTCTGGGAGTAAGATGTTTATGTCCTTACCCCTCACAAGTGTCCTTTGAGATGGCAGGCAGTGGAATAACTCAGGAATGCCATCTAAGGGCAGCAGGAACACAATCATTTGACAGAAAAAGGAACTTTTATCATCTTCAAATAGGTAGATGAAAGGTGAACTTAATGGCCCTTCCTGCACAATTAAGATCCTTTTATTCCCTCCTTCCTTTCCTGTTTTTTCATTTTAAGTGCTTGATACATCAAAAACCAAAACTGCAATGCATTCAACTTGAGTGAAAGCCACTTCCAATCCCAGGGAATGCTGCAAAACACCAGCCTAAAAAAGATGAGCACTTGCCTTTGACACATAGCAAGCTTATATTCCATGTTTTTACAATGTTTATGGTATATTTTATGTATTATGAAAGTGATTTACCTTAAGGGCTTCAAAAGTGAGCAGCACATCATTGGTTCGCTTCAAATCAATGTAGTACATCATCAGCTCCCTTGATCCCAGTTGCATAAAGATGGGTAGCAGCTGAGAAAAATAAAAATGGGACACCAGCTGAATGTTTCATGAGAATTACAAGGTCTCTTTTGGTTTATTCTCTCTCAAACCCCCAGTTTTCCCCTATTAGCAGATACCTGTTATGAGAGGTCAGAGGTAACCAGCTCCATCCATAGGAAGCAATAAAGGTTAACAGACCTCTTGTAAAACATCTGCTGACTGCAGCATGGCAGCTGCCACACGGAAATCTTAAGACTCTCCTCCAAGTGCGGCTATGGAAGTCCACACAGATACCACCCTGGAGAGAGGCTCCACCTTCCATCTGTGCAAAGACAACTACCCAACAACTGAACAGAAAAAACAGGAGAGCAGGGCAACAAACCAAAACCCTTTGCATCTTGTAATTCTTTGTAACACCTTTGTGCTAGTAATTCCTATTTTTATAGCCTATTATTGCTGGCATATGAAGCAATCCAGTCTGCATGCAGGGTGTTAGGGGGTAATGGTTTCACTGGCTCTCACATAAACAAGGCTCACATGTGCACACACATAACATCTACCACAAAGCAAAACTGTGTTGCTTTGTTCTGTTACAAATTAAGGGGGGGGGCGGGAAAGGAAACACACTTTGGTAAATCTGACACAACCACATTATTTTGTCCATTTAGGTAATATCAGTTTTCAAAAGCATCTGCATAACATGGGCCCTGCCACTTCTCCTCAGAACTACTACAGAGGTTACACAAACCACTTCATTTAGAATTTCAAGTTGATTACTTCCTCAGACTTTTACTCGCAGGAATCTAAGATACCCCCCATAGCAAACAGGAAAAATGTCTGCATTTCAAACAAAGCTTCATGGAAGCAAGCACCAGATCTAGCAGGAACATGGGACAAAATCCCCAGGGCCACACTCCAACTACCAGACCACACATCTGCTAAGTTCAGGTTTGAGTATTACTCACCAAGTAATATTCAAATTAATGACTCCATCAATTTTGAAGTCATCAACAACTCAGGAAAAATTACTAATCTTAATCATGACAGGGAATATCAGAGAATGAGATAACAGTTCTGCCAATTTTCCCCCACAATTCCACTCAGCTTTGTACAGAGAATTAGAGCACAGAGTGCTTCCTCCCACCTTCATATGCTCACCTCTTGGTACTCCCCCAAGGGAGTCAGGTACTGAAGAATCAGCCTCTGCTCTATGGCAGGAGTCAAGGGGTAAAGTGTGTAATTAGTGCCAATCACCCACGGGGACATTTCTGACCAGCTGCTGTTGGACAGTTCAACAAATATCCGCTCTGGTTCCGAGGTGGAGAAGCCCAGCTTTTGCTTGGCCTTCCGGAAGCCGTCTCTTTCGTGCTGTTTCCCTGATTTGCTTTTTCTCAGTCCCCCATCATCTAGCTTTGTAGCAGAGTTCACTCTGCTACTGGTCTTATGACTTGAATCGAGATGAAAGGAGATCTCCATATCACCAGGAACTACTTCTTGCTCTCCATCTACTGTCATCTCCCCATAATCCATATCCACAGCCTCTTCATCGAGGGGCAGCAGAGGATCTGATGGCACTTTCCGAGGACTGGGGCGCTTGTTTTCCTGTTTTGTGGTCATTTCAGTGACCTGCAACTCTCGTAGCCGACGAAGCACCAGAGCCACCTGTTTCACAAAAGCAGCACTCATGAGAACACACTCCTTGCTTTGATCATGCAATTCACCTCAGCCATATTTTTTGTTATCATCGTATAAACCCTCCACAGCATAAAGTGCTGAGTATGCTGTGGTGTACATTTGCCCAGAGAAATAAAAATTTCAAAGTGAGTAAGAGAACTCAAATCCATTTTGCTACAGCGACTTTCATTCTAAAATATCAGCACCATGTCTCCTGTGTGAGAAGGAAGTGGCTGGAAAGCCATTAGGAGCAGATGAGCTATACTGGTGCTAGCAGAACCACATACCAGCTTGCAGCATCCTTCCACCATCTTTGTCCAGCCTGAAATAAAGGCAACATTCCCTTTGGAAGCAGCAGCTTTGGTAAAATGCAGTTCCACAAAACCAAAGGTCATGTTTTTACTTTTAATGTTTAGAAGAGAAGTCATCACAATTTCAGCATAGCTGTCTTCATGTTGACTTACCTTCCATTTTAAAACCTCTGTCTGGTGGGCAAATCACAATGTGCAATAGTTACAGATGTAGAGCTTCTGAAAATTCTTCTTTAAGGAAAGTACAAATATGAGCCTCATTAAAGTAAAGTATTTGACTTCTTAGTTTCCATTGGCATTTTGAATACAACTGCTGTTAAACAAATAATCAGGCTGCATGCTCCAACTCGGGCAGGAAAGGATGGAAACCATAATTCTTACAGATAGTACTGCAACCACTGCAAGACTCATGTATTAACCCATGAATGTGAGCTCCCCATAAATAAAAACTATAAAGAGGTAACTGTACTCTACAAAAGGGAAGTGACTGAGAGATGATTACCAATTGTGAGTTCTCATCCCTGTAATTTGCAGCTATGTCCTGGTTTTCCATAGCCCCTCCCAACAGTCCCGTTGCGTACGTCCTCAGTGGCTGATCAGCCTCTCGTGCCCACTTAAAGAGATTTTCAACTATGCCTTCCTAGAACAGAGAGAACAAGAAACCAGTTCTAACAGTTACATTTCATCTTTAACTTCTCAGTCCCAGTGAAAGCATCTGCTGGAAAGAATTCTCTCTTATCTCTAGTAATGACCAGGCTGGATTTCCTTCCAAGCATGTAATGAATAAAAATAACTGGAAACAAAACAAAACAAAATAATTGAAAACTTTAAGCTGCATGAAACTATGCCCAGGCATCAAATATTTGTATCTGCACACCTGCAAGAAGTGGCCAGTCAAGGTACTTCCTAGGAAGCAGCAAAACACTACAGGTATGAATTAGTCCAAACAAACAAGCCCAAAGTTCTGATCAGTTTCACTAATAAAAATCTCCAGCAATTTAGCAAATTTCAAACAAGCTGTGTTGAACTTATATCAAATAAAATGAAATTCACCTGAATCTAAAACAGACAATTAAAAAGACAATGGTTTAGAATGAAAGATCAATTTGTTTCCTCTAAATTCCCACTGGATTTGGAAACATCAACAACAACGCATCATTACCATGACAGAAATCTTGCACATAATTTGAATTACAGGTACAATACAATAAAAGATCAGTGAAAAGTAACAATGAAGAGACACATTTTAATGGGAACTCTAAGGTTACAGATTTTTAGAGTTGCCTGTTACATAGTTAAAGACAATTGCATTATTATTTCAATGCTCTTATGTAATCAAAAAAAATCTAACTGATGAGCTGTGAAATCCCTTGGTCGCTAGAGGGCCTCTTTGTGACAAGAACAGTACCCTCTTCCCAAAGCCTCCTGTGTTATAGGAGCCCTAAGTGGCAGAACAGAGCTCTGGATATTCTCAAATCAAAAGGAAGACAGTCCCTAAGTGCAAAACTTAATTTCATTTCAGTATACAAAGAGCTTTGATCTCTGGAAATAGCTATATTCTCCTCAAATGGGGAACTATTGTTTTGGTTTAAATTGTTTTTTGTTTAAGGCTTCCCAGCCTCAGCTTTTGGACAGATCACAAAAAGCTCAAATTAAATCTTTCAATTCACAAAGGGAGCACATTGTTGTTTTTTTTTAACCATGCTTTAGAATTCATATGCATATTTCCAATAGTAGAGAAATTAATTTAGAACTTTTATATAAAGCACTACCTCATTTCCAAACTTCAGAAAAACATTAATTCTTATGGATGAGGAAACTGTGGCTTGAGTGAAAGTCACTTTCTCCTCACTTTCCATTCTGTGTGCATTCCTTCAGAACAACTCATTTGTCAACATGCAGAAGTCTGATTCAGCTGTCCATCACAGTTCCAGATAATCCCCACAAAGCTTGTGGATTTTAGACTGCTTAGTTAAAGTATGACTTGCTTATCACTTAGCTCTAGGAAAGCTATCGCTCTGCCGGAGCTGGGGATTACTGGGCAAGTCCTCCATGTTCTATACAGCCTGCTCCATGCACAGGCCTAAAACGTAACAATTCCCAAAACATTACATTATGTTCCAGCTCCTCTGTTTGAATCAGTCACATCACACTTTAAAAAGCTATAAACACCCAAGATTTCATTAATTGAACAAGCCAAGAGCAAAAAGCCCCAAACCATTAGTAAGACTGAACAGATTGGCTCTCAAGACACAGGATTTCAATATGGCTTTTTACTGGTTTCTCCTTTGGGAAGTCTTGCTGGAGTACAAAATAAAGCAAGCTTAAAACCCAAGCTTTAGGGCTGGGTGATACCTTTTCCTGAAAGACAACAGCTGTTTCCAGTCCCGGCATGATGTCCAGCAGAAGTCTGCAGGCAGCAGTGTTTAGTGGAGGTTCTCTGCTTGTCATCACATAAGCATTCACTAGCTGGAGAAGATCAGGAACAGCACTGGTTTGAAATTCAACTCTGACCAAACCTAAAGCAGTGAAAGCCTTACAGCTCCCACAGCAGCAAAACAATAAAATAAGGAATGCCAGTCTAAGCCCTGGATCTCAACATTACCAGCCTTTAGCCTGCTCCCTCAGTCCCTTGGAAGTTGAAACAACTTCTCAGAGAAGCAGAGAGCTTCTGCTGTTCTCTGACTAAATATCTATCTTGAACTGATTTCTAAAGACATGTGCCTTGAAAAACTCTAACAGTAACAGTACAAACATGAAAAGATAACTAAAAAAAATTAACATAAGAAATTGCACATTTTTAATTGCACATGTATTTGCTTATCACTTGCAGTTTAAGACAGGGACATGCAAGCAATCTGTCAGAACCCTTCCAGCAACGTGTACTGATATACGTTGTACTGATCTATCTAGCTATTAAGTCATGTTAGAGGTTAGCAATGCAAGTGGAAAGGCAGACTCTTGCCTCCTGATTCTCTGCCTGAGTCTTCTAGAGCTGACACGTTCTTCTGCTCCTGCAGGCAGCCCAGCAGTTCCAAGCACTCAGAAACAAGGCACTGGAATTACTGGTATTCATTTCCATAATAGAAAGAAATTCGGTTTTTTTGACTTGTATTAGAGAAGCTCTGTTTTCTTTAAAGAGACTGATAAACCTCGAAGATAACTGATTCAGTTGTTGCTACACACATTCCAATAGCTCATGAACTCCCCTTTTCCTGAGACACTTTAACAGTGGCAAGAGGGTTGCTCTTAAACCCGTCTTAAAAACCAGTATTATGGAAAAGAGAATTCTGACACCACTAAAACAAATATTAAACAAGTAACAAGGTCAACCAGCACCGTGGAAATAAAAGCAATAAGGTGGTGTGTGGAATTGACAGAGAAAGTTCTCAGAGCAAACGTACCGCATTCATGAAATCATCATTCTTGAAGAGTATCCTCAGTAAGTGACCAAGCATGCACTCTGGGTCTGCTCGACCTGTGGGACAAACAGGAAAACAGGAAAACACTCATCTTCCTACCTCAAAATGCCAACATTAATACTGAACTGCTACCTTCTACCTGACTGTGGGATGCTCTAGTGTCAGTACTACAGAGCAAAACTTCCCAGTGCAAAAGCAGCATCAGACCTTGATCAGCAGTTGGCACATTCAGGCTAAAAACTGTTTCCTTTTGAATATGAGCTACCAGCTAAGCACTGGACACAGCTGGTGCTGCCAAAACCACCCAGGACACCTTACCTGGGTGTCGGTCATCAAACGGGTCTGGGTCCCCTTTGCGGTACTCTTCAGTCTCCTTTTCAATCAGCTCGGACATTCTGCAGCAGGAGCAACACAAAGTGAGCAGAATTCACACTCCTGGAGCACAGCTCCTCACATTCACAGATCTGTCAGAGCACTCCAAACCAGCCCATCAGCTTTCACCCAGTGTTCAGTGCCACCAGAGGATTTCTGACTGACTGCTATAGGGGGGAGAGAAAACACTGACCTCTACTATCTCATCTCATTTTTAGCTCCAGAATGCACTGAACCCACAGCAACACTCCAGAGATGCAGAAACATGACAATCCTAAGGGCCAACACCTTTTATTTACTCATGTTAGACTCCTTGTGGTGTTCTACAACACATAGTGTAGAGAACTAGAGTAAATAAAGGGCTTGAGCAGTACTTCTCACCACCACAGTGTCTTTCTTTTGCAGCAGAGCAAGTCCTGAACAGGTGACTTACTCCTCCTCTCTGTTCAGTCTGTGCAGGGGCAACTGTTCCAACTGTCTGCACAGTTTTTTGTTATTTTCCACATTAAATTTCAATTGTGTTGTAAAATTAAATATAAATGTAAATATTTAATAAATACTAATTACTTTTATTAAGTGCTGTGTAACCTCTATTCAGTTATCAACTTGTTACCATGCGTCAACTACCACCACGGATAAGACAAGGAGAAACTCAGCCAGCTCCCTGTTCATAGATCTTCAAAATACATTAAATGCTCCTCTGTATCAGAAAAACAAAATTGAGTTGTTTTGGAACTATGCCTTCCCCTAAACTGAGAAGCAGCCTCAGCAGACATAAGAAATCCTACACTCTAATTCATTTAGAATGAGCAGTAAGAGAATTAAGTATTATTTTTATTTACACAAAATTAGGAAGAGGAAAATTATCTCATGGTCAAGCAATAAATAACTCCATAGTCATTCACTGTCCTTCTCCATGTAGTATTACAGCAGAAACATATGCAGTTTGAGGTGAAATAAAGAGCACTCAATTCAATTGAAAAAGCATTAGGAAATTAAATCTCATTCCTTGGTATAAAACATCATTCCTTCCCCTCTACGGAGGTCCAGAGTGGGAAGCAGCATCTATGTGCAGCACAGCATTTTAAAACAAGGTCTTAATACCTCAGAGTAGTTATCTACACAGAGTTTATCACAGGGGAGGGAAAACTGCTGGAAGGCTGCAGTAATCCCTGGAAAAATATTTGTCTTTCACAGAGGATTTCCCTTACAGAGGACTGCTGACTTCTACTCCACTCGTTACTTTCCAGAAAATACCCAGGGTTCCCAGGCAAGACTAGAGGCAAAAATGTACTTAGTCCTGCCTCTGTGAGCTACACTTACTTCCCAGCGTGACAGAGGATGACTCCTGCCAGATTCTAGGAACAGCAAATTAGCTCATTGGGAATGAGCAGAGAACTTTCTTGCTTGCCTTTGATCTGACAATTATCTTTCAACAAACTGTTGATACTGTGGGGTTCCAATATTTACTTTTATAAGCTTGATTGTGAAGGGATGCAAATTGTGTCCCTTGTTAATAATAGGTGGCACAGCTTGAGCTCTGAAGAAACTCTGGCACAAGCAAGTTACTTAAATACTCCACTGCCAGCTCCTCATTTTTTTTCCATGAGAACTAATAGCTTGAGGGATGTCTGCTGACAGAAAACTCAGACAAATGGGGAGCTGGGAAGCAGCACTCTCGCCTTGTCAGGTCTTTTGAGGTGATAATTAGCATTTTGGTGATGTGCCAGAAAGGACAGACAAGCAGCATGGAAAGTGAGCATAACACTCTGGCCAGTGCATCCTGTCTGGGTAGGCAGCCAAACAGCGAGCCAGCTCCCAGTGCTTTCAGGGACAACAACATTATCACAGGCTCAATGAAAGACAAACGTGAATCATTAATTATGGAGGGTTTTGAGACAATTATTCACAATTGTTTGACCAAAATACAAAAATAACCAAACAACCTACACAAACATTGCCTCTTTGAAATTGATTAAAAAAAAAAAAAAAAATCAAGCTTGCTTACAATACCCTTCTTTTAACTAACACATACAAAGGTGGTTTGTGACTTGACTTAGATAAATCTATCTAGATCAACAGCTTTGTCAATTCTCAATTGAAGCAACTGAGTGTCAAGTAACTAGCAAAGCTCATTCCCACCTTCTAACATAGGCACCTGGTACACAGGCTGTAACAAAACACAATTCACAAAACCACAGAACTTTTATTCAAGTTTCAAGATTTCCTTCATTCATTTGGCATTATACTGGTTCTGCAGCCACTTCCAAGTCTGCAGACAAGATATAGGATTTACACAGAGCCATTTAGTTCTAACTAATTTTTCTTCTCTTTACAACTGTCTTTGGAAAGTTAGTCAGATCCTCGTTTTCACTTGCCAGAAACTGAGCTCACCTTGGGAGCAAGGAATGAAGGGACAGGGGTATACAGAAAAGTATGTCAACTTTGCAAGGCCCCCAGTGATCTACATGGCACAAGAAAGCCATTTTAATCCTGCTTTGTGTCATCACCTGGCATTATTGACCAACTTGAGCCTTTACAGAGACCGCAACAGCATAAGATGCTCTAGGATCCCATACCACAATATGGTTGGTTTGTGGAGATGAAGTTACAATGTTAAACTGCTGATTTATTCCCTTGATGAAAGAGGCTCCTGGGATGCAATAAATTATCTGAGTCCCACGATTTGTCTGATTGGTTGAACATGACTTGCATCCAGTCTATGAAGTAACACTATTGCAGGATCATTTCAATTTGCAATATTTTTGAAAACCATGTATATGAAATATCTTTTGTTTGCTGATAGGCTTTCCAAGCAATTTCTTCAGTTCATACCTTCTAACACTCAAGTGTTTGTAAATCCAGAAAACCAGCTTTTTGGAAGTGACAACTCAGCTGTGCTCTGTAACTGGTACTATTACTGTTGCTGTCCTTGTCCTGTTACTGCACTCTCACCTCTGCTGCCTCAGCATCACATGCAACAGACCCCCATCCACACAGGGAAGTTTTCTTCCATTTAGCTCACAAGAGGAAGGAAGTAGAGAAATATCACTCACCAACAAGTATGACCACAGCTCCCTCTGCCCTAAGACCAAACCAACATGCAAGGGCATTGCTCTGCCTCAGGACATTAGCCAATGCAAGCTCCAGTTGGTGAGGATTCCTCAGCAGCATCTCTACCAGCAAATATCTAAATATCTAAATAGCTAAAACTCTCTCCTACAAACAGAAACATGGCTCTCATTGATAACCAACGCACTGTAAATCTAATTTCTGATTTTAACTTCTGGCAAAAGCCAGTAGATCCCTACACTACCTTAAATATATCTGTATTATCTCCACTAAAGCAAAAATACCCAAGCCTTCACCATTCATAAACACTCTGCCTGCTGCACAGAAACCTTGAGAATCAACAAAGTTATCAAACTTGTCTGAGCATAAATAATGTAGGGAGCTCCAGGAGCTGAGTGGGAGCAAGAAGTGTCAGACTGCTATAAGCACAAAAAATACATATTTTGTTCAAATGTCTTTAAATTTCTTAGAATAAAGTAAATTTCTGGTTATGCCTACAACAAAAAGCCTTGAAATAACACACATTTCCTTCAGACAATACACAAAGATATACCAAAACCTGTCTCATGATTTTCAAGAGACCCACTAATTTTCAAGTGTTTAGGGCTGGCTTTCTGTTGCTCATCTCCTTCTCCTATGCTGCTATTTTTAAAATGCAGTAAGAACAGCAAAGAAGTTGTGCCCAGTGGGTGAGGCACAGCACAGACCTGAGCAAAGAAGCTCCACCAGATTCCTGTTACTTCCACCCAGTGCCAGCTCCAGCTCTGTGCACTGACTTGTCTGACCCAGTAAGGCAGAAGAGACACCTGGACTGCTCCTGAATTGCAGAGCAGTGGAGTCCTGCACACATGAGGCAGGCCATGGATCTGCCAGCAGAGCTGTGAGGAACTGGGGGAATTTCTGCAAATCTCCCCTTAAAGCAGGAGTAATGTCAAGTCTACCCTGAAGCCTGGCTTGGGAAAACACAAATGCAACTGAGCATTCAAATCTTTCTTTTGTACTAGCTACTGTCCTATAATTAATGGTGTTACCTAGATGTCCCCAAATAATTTATTAGTCCAGGGAATATTTTTCTCACAATACAATGCCAGTCGATCATCACACAGCTTAAAAAACAAAACCAATCAGGTTTTAAAATTTCACTTTAAACATGCCCTATGAGCTTCACTAATACCTTCTCAATATAGCTCCTCCTACTCATCCTACTCTCACCCTTTCATTTAATCTGATCAATGTCACTGCAATCTCAAACCCCTCACACCTTGCTTCCCATCTCAATGAATGTTTTACAAGCTTCAAGTGAAGATACCGAAGTTATTTCAAACATTTGATGATGCTCCTGACTTCTCCTATTTCAGAGAAATATTTCATGTTTTAGAGACAGCATGTGTAAGACGTCTTTGTAATATAAATTTCTTATTGAAAGTTTTTATTTAAATACCACACTAACACTTCATTTTCCAGACCAAGAAAATGAATTACAGGTTATTAGGTATGTGAACACCTCAAGAAAAATCACATTAAAAGCTGCTGTCATGTAACTTCAGATATTCAGCTTTAGGGATTTGCTTAATAGATCTTACCTGGTGAGAATAGGGACCATGTCTTGCCCACTGCCATGCTCTTTCTCCCATTGCTCAAGCAAAGTAGTGAGCTCAGCCTTGGAGTCCACATGCCCAGATCCTGAAGTCATGGCTTAGCCTAAGGCAGAGGTAACAACCAGGGGAAAAAAAAGGCATAAAAATTAGCAAGAAATCCCACTCTTTTACTGTATTCATTGAAACAATCTAAATCAAATATTACAAGTCATTTGAAAGAGGCAAATAGTACTCAGCAAAAAGGAGTGAGAAGATAAAGTGACAGAACAGTGTTTTCAAATGTGAAAGTTTCTTTCTGGCCCCTTGCCTGCAGACTAAAGAACATGTGCACCTCTGAACACAAGTCCTGACTGGTGCTCCCCAGCCCTGACCAGGCTGGTTGGAATGCACAGCTCACCACAGCTGTGTTCACTGCCCAAGCCTTTGAAAAGCTCTACCTTAACTCCAGGAGCAGACCTGAGTCTGAGTTACCCTTTGTGGTGATTTACTCAAGAACCAACACAGCCAGGGCAGCAAGATTGTGATCAGAGTCGTTATCCCAGGTTAATGCCCTGCAGCCAGAGACTGAAGTGCCGACAAACTCCCCAGGCCCGCAGTGCTGAGGAGCAGAGGCAGCCCCCGAGCGCCGCGGGCAGTGGGAGCAGCCCCAGGACAGCCGTGGTGGGAAAGAGCCGGGCACCACTTATTCAGGGTTCCCAGCACCTGTTCAGGGTTTCCAAGAACAGACAGTGGCTCCAGGAGGAAGGAAGGATGATCACAGGAGGGAGCACTGGAGCAATTACTTCAGATTTATCAGCCTTTACTTGCATGACAGCAGCTGACAGAAGATTTATCTTCCCATTCTCAAAAGTGAGAAACTCCTACAGCACTGAGTGACTTGTTGAAGTACCATTTAATGAAGGGAACTATCACTGTAGGTTCTGTTTAAGCCTTTAAATTTCCAGGTGTCAGCTTTTGTCGATCTGATAAAAACCTACTAGAAATATTAACAGCTTAAACGAGAACAAAATCTGTCTCAAGGTACTGCCATGCCCCTAGTTTCCAACCTGACAGACTCTGATTGCTGTGAAGAGTTGTAACTTCTAGAGGAAGGAATACCCAAACTTGATTTATAAACTGTCTTTGTATTGGACGTAGGGGAGAGTACACAAAGCAAAACAGATTTCCTCACATTCAAAAACACACAAAGATTTTCAGCATTTCATTCACCATAACATAGCCAATATCCATCTGTCATGAGATTAAATACCCATTTGTCATAACTGACCCAGAGAAGTGTTAAATACAGAAGTGTTTAAGACAGTGACATACACATCCACTCCTGAAATACATGTTCAGGAGTCAGTCAAATGACAGACTCTAAAGGCAGCCATAGCACAGATTACATATGCATTTATAGCCCAATTTGTCTCTGAAAAACATCACCATAATTTAACTGTGTGCTGGACACCTCCAATTGGTTTAAAACATTTCCTTACTCAGGGAATGGATGAACAATCCTACAGTTCTACCTCTTGTCTCATAGGTGCTTCTGAATTTAATGTACTGTGACTGGTTAGTTAAATGGGAAACATGAAGTTAAGAACACTGGCTGAAGATTAAACTGGCAGAAACTGCACAAAAGTCATCACCCAAAGACTATGAAAAGATAAACCTGTGACTACAAGAACACCATTTTGTTAAGTACTATATGAAGTGGGCATATGCTAACAAAAAAACTACCTAAGCATGAAGAAAGGTGATGTTTCCTAAATCACAAGTAATTACAATTTTATCTAGGGCATTCATTATTCATTCATTCATTTCAGAACTACATCAGGAAATTCAATGCAAATGCATAAATTGCTTAGGAAGAAACACCACCTAGATGCAGGCAAAAACATAATGAGATTGTACTCACACACCCCCGAAACACCTTTGAAAATAAAAACTACTCCTAGCTCATAAAGTTCCATTTCCTTTTTCATTAACTGAACACCACTTGCTAGCAGCACTTCAGATCTTTTAAATATCACAGAAAAACATTCAGACAAATCCACTCTGGGCCTCAGAACACAAGTGCTGTAACAGAATCCACATTCAACCATTTCAGACATCCCCACCTTCATTCTGTACTCAAGAATACAGGAAAAAGGGCCCTGTGACCTCAGAGCTTGTACAGGGCCTGTGCAGGCTCTTCTGCAATCTGGGGAACAATTTACTTCCTCTAACAACCCTTAACTGTTACTGCTGGAAAATAGAAAAGGTCCAGCAATACCTGCAGCAGGTCAACAAAGTCCCAGTCAGGAAGACCACAGGAACCGCTCACAGTGCCCTCTGGGACACCTTGTGCTAAACCAAAATAAAGTGGAAACTCCCAGCTACCCCTAAAACCTGGAGTATTGCCTCAAGAAAGCACATTATTGGTCTAAATAAATGGTGCTGACAGAGACCTGTTTTCCTGAAATGAAGTTATAACATAAAAAAGCCACCCTTTCTACTGGGGCACAGCAGTGACAATGAAGCCTTGTCTCACCAAGGCATCTCCTCTCTTCCACAGGCTTATCCCTCCCAATCAATTCAAATAAACACAATTATTTTAGATGGCACCACAGAAACTCCGACTGTGCTCACTTTTTTCAAGAATTCCATCTTAAGTCAAAGTGAAGAGCTCTACAGAGAAGACAAGAACATAAATGATATGAACTAACCTGTAACTATCAGTAACACACCTAGCCTGATGGAGAAGAAGCCTGGAAGAACAGCTCTGACTTTCACTATTTCCCTTGAACAAATTGCTGAAAAAATTCCATCTTAAATTGCTCTCCAAGAACCAGCAAAACCGATCAGGTTTANGGGAGGGAAAGGGGGCAGGGGGATGTAATTTTTTTCTCTTACTAGGTTTTGAAAATCACAGCCTACTACAGATTTCAGTTTGAACATCTCATAAGCTAAGCAATGAGATTTTTTCCCAAACAGCACTATTGCCAAAATATATTTAGACTCAGTATTAACAAAACAGAAAGCACTTCCTCAAAGGATTTGACTTTGAAAGACAAATATTTGCAGTCTCAACTACCATGGTGGCCACTGCCACTGAAAGCCCACAGGTGCCTGTTTCAGCACACCGTGGTTGGTGCACATGGTATTGCTTTAATATTAAACACTACCTGGTATTCCTGTGTAACAGCAAAGGCTTTATGGGTATTTCACTCTTCTGAGCTTAGATGTAAGAATTTGACATAAAAGGGAAACCCAAAGAGTATTGAGACACAGATTCCTCAAGGTACTCACATGTTTTTGAAACCTCAGACACTTTAGTGCTTGAGTCACCTTAGTGAGACACCTCTGAACAGCAAGGAAATAAAATTCCAGTGACCTCTAACCACAAACCTTGATTGAGTGCCTGGAATAGTTGGAGCAATTCAGCTCCACCCTTATGTCCATTGGAGCCTCACACTAACCACAACACCACTGCAGCTCATTCCCTTCCTGATGCTGTGTTCAGGGAAAGGATCAGGAGGTTCTGAACACACTGACTTCCCACAGATAAACATTTTAAAGCATGAAACCTCTTAGTGAATATAAATATACTTGTAAAATCTGAAAATCACCAGTCTGGTTATTTTGGAAATGAACACAAAAGGCCTAACCTAGTAATTTAAATGGAAAATGAATGAGGTACATAATAAAAGCCAAAAAAAAAAAAATCTCCTGAAAATCACCATTTTGATCAACTTTGTAAGAAGATAGCACATTTAAATTAATGGACAAAAATTACATGAAGGTTTGTAATTCCCCATGCATAGGGGCAATGCAAATTCTAATAACTGCACTTTGGGCCAGCTTAAATAGTCCAGTTTTACATTGCTTCCAAAGATGATTCTAAGTATGGCTGAGGACACAATGTAGAGGAAAAGACTAATGTAATAATGTAACACCACTAATGAGCTGGAATCTAGTTAATTGCCCAGCAAACCTGAGCAGTACATTTGTAGGTTCTTTCCTACTAGTGTTTTAACACAAAGAATTCCTTACTTTCAGAAAAAATAAAATTCTTCCTCTCATCACAAATATCCTTTAAAGAGATGAGGCACCTGACAGCTATTTGTCTAAACCTGTTGAGCCTGAAATAACCACGTGGAAGTTAAAATATCACAAGCTGTCAACACTGAAGTTCAATTGTGGAAATAATATACCACCAAGTAAGAAAAACCTCACAATCTCTGGAGCACAAAAACGTGGTTTGGTGTCCTACACTGAGGGAAGTCTTCATTTGTTCAACTTCGTGATTAACAGAGCTCCAAATCAGCTGTTATACTAAACATATCCCTAATGTTGCTTTTAAGTATTTGCTTAAAAACTAGGTTGTTGGTTTTGGGTTGCTTTTTTTTTTTTAATTACGGCATTTTAAGGACAGGGAAAACCACAAGGTTATTCAGTTTCCTAGAATTTCTCCTTTTACAAAACAAACTTAGAACTACGTTCTGATCTGGCAGGACAAGCCCGCAAAACAGGAACAAACTTCTGCTGTCTACAAAATAAGAGAAAAAAAAAAGCCTCGCTCCGTTTCAACATCAATTCCCCTTGGCGCAGAGGGAAGGGGAAACACGCGGGCCGCACCTCGCGGGGGCGGCCGGTGACAGCTCCCGCGGGGTCCCGCACTGCCCGGTTCGGCGGGACGCACGGGCGGCCCCAACGTTTAAAGGTCGGCAGACCAGAGCGGGGGGAGCGAAGAGCCCGAGAGCCTCCCGCCCGAGCGGGCCCAGCGCAGGAGGAAGAGCCCGGCGCAGGGGGCGGGCCGGGCGGGGCGGCGCAGGCCCGGTCCCGCCGGGGGGGACGGGACGGG